>JAYDZK010001208.1:0-14473 GCA_034509185.1 Euphonia xanthogaster
ACAGCACCTGAGCACCATTGTCCTTTTGGTGTGCGGTGGAGGAACCCCAGGCCTTGTGACACAGTTCTTTTCTGGGCTGGGAACATTCCAAAAGCCAATAGTATGGGAGGGAAATTCATCTGTCTGCTGCCACAGTGAAGCAGGACAACTGGGTCAGGAAAGGGAACATGGGGCTGTAGCATTGACTCGCCCTGAAGTGAAGAACTGCAAGAGTAGGATTTTTTTTCCAGGATCTACTCTGTGTTTTCCAGAGGAATTTTAGGAATAAGTGCACAGGCAGATGAGTGTTTGGGGGAGTCTTTGGGCCATGCAACACCACTGCCATTAAAAGAAGCAGCTTCTGTGGCACTGCTTGGACCTGGGCATCACAAAGCAAAACATTTGCAAATGCAAATTTCTGGAGCCTTCTGCCTTCTGAGACACTCTGATATGTCTCACTGCTGCCTACTTCTCATCTGCTGGCTGTCAGGAAGTAATTTCTTGTGTTTTGGGGATAAGCAGATTCTGGCAACAAGCTGACCGATTTACATGACTTTAAGTGCCCTAGTAAACTCTTGGCTGTTCAGGAATAATGCTGGTATTTGAACAGGGATGAAGCAGGCCATGTTCCTGCAATTTCCAATTTTCATTTCCCTTGTAGGTCTTATCTAATGCTTCTCGGTGGCTCTGTCCCTATTCTGCTTGTCAAGGGAGACTTCAAGGCATGGCCATCAAGGATTCATGGCCAACTCATCCCCATCCTCTGCACTCAGCAACCCTGGGTGCTTCCTTTTATTTCCTCCAGGTGTTCCTCTCTCCTCTAAAATTAACTTTATTTCCCTGTCACAGACAAGCATAAAATGTCCCCCACGCTCCATCCACTGCAGAGTACTGTGCTCATTTGAGCTTTGATTTAGGTATTTTGCTTCTTTTTGCCAGTCCTGTTCCCCTTGTCACAGCTCTGTGTCAGCAAAACATTTTTACTTGTTACCCAGTTACTCCAGTTTGAAGCCCCATTTCTTCCTACTCAGCAAATATATTTTCTGCTCTGGTTCCTGGGGAGTCCTCTGCTGGCTCAGGGATCAATGGCAGCTCCATCATGGGACCCCATTACCCTGCCTGTCTGGGCTGTGAATCGGTGGAAAGCTGCTGTGGCTTCTGCTGTTTCTGGGTGTTTGCGGTCGACAGCCTCAGCCAGGAGATTCAGCCCAGACATTGTGCACAGATTGCTCAGCACAACTGGCTGTGAGTGTCTCTCCTGCTTTCACTGGGGTGACAAGCTCCTTAAAAAGAACAGACATTCCTGAGGTAAAATATGTTGAATAATGAACAATCCTTTTTTCTCCATACACAATGTTAATATTTATCTCCTAGCAGCTACAATGCCAAAAGGCATTTCCTGTCTCATGAAGCTCACAGAGATGCTTTGTGAAAAAGCAACAATGGGAGCAGAGTGGCATTTACTGACAGTGCTCCCTGTGCATTGCTAGAGTAGCTCTTGGGCCCCTGAGGGCAGCTGGGGTGATGCAAGCTCTTCAAAGTCATTGCCCCAGATGGACCCACAGCTTCAAGGGATCTTGAGATGCCCCTGCCTCAAAGTCTGGGGCTTGCTGGGGCTGGGAGGCAATGATGTGGCTGAAGTGTAGGATAGCTGAAGAAAACCAGCCAGCCTAGATTTTGATCACTACTGCTACAGACACAAGGCAACAGGCCTTTTTGTATTTTAAAGCAACAGGCCCTTTTTGTATTTTAAAGCATGATTTTTCTATTGTTCTAATAGTCACTCCAACACAGCAAAAAGGGTTGCAGGGTTAGGGTTAACAGTGTCTGATTTTCAGAAGAAACAGTCCAACCCTGACATCTAAAAGTCCCAGCAGGCATTTCCAAATGCCCAACTTCATAGTACACGTGCCAGAGGAATGTCAGGTCCACATTTACAATGTGCACCAGAAACCCCACAGTGTTCTTCATCTTGGAAATAAGAGCTTTTGGAAGAAACCAAAACAAAAGTGCAAGAGGTCATTACCCATCAAAGCATTTTAGTTTGCAATTACTTCTGCAACATACATTTCCCACCTATAATATCACAGATCAGCCGGTCCACAGACTTCCTTGCCCCTGATGCAAGGCAATGGGGGATATGGAGCTTGTTGAGCCAGTTTGCAGCAGGACTTCTAACTGGAAAGTAAAGAAAGTGGTGCAAGTCCCTTGTGCCCACCAGCCATGCCATGGCACTCAGCTCTGGGCCCCCCATGCCTGTGTGAGCAGGAGTGGACAGCTTGTGCTGTGGCTCCCATCCTGCACCTGCTGTGCTGCACACACCTCATGCCATGATGGGAATGCCAGCACCCATGTTCTGCTTGGTCTTCCCATCTGGACAAGGCAGGAGAGGGCAGTGGAGGCAGCACAAGTCCCTTTGGGGAACAAAGTCTTGGCAGGATGGACATGGGATTGACAAAGGTTCATTGGTACTAGAGAGATCTGTGAGAAGTGTAAAAATCTTCTTAAATACCTGTTAAATGCCTATATATTTGAGTAGGCTTTGATCTCCCTATTTTATGACCAGTTTGTGACTGGGGTTCATACAACATCAGCATCCTGTTAAAGGCCAAAACCAGACAGGGCAATGCTGGGTTATGGAATGGGGGAGAAGGAAAAAGGGACTGGGGATTGTAGGCACAAACATACAGGAGGCTCCTGCAGGGAAAAAGTAGGGCAGAGACAAAGGGAGCTGGGATCTGCAATAGCGCCCATGCTTTGGGTGAGACTGAGGAGAAAAGAGGCTGGATGGGCAGAGATGAGGAGGGAAGGGAAACTTTGCATAATGCCAGAAGATATCAGAAGGAGCAGAGAAAAGAGAAGGCATCAGATTCAAACAGTGCCTCATCATTTTGTGGAATGACTCCTGGGGCACACAGAGCCTGGACAGTCCTTCATGAGTAGTGGTGTCCCCTCACCAAAGAGTGGTGCTGCACAAAGATAAGGTCCAGCTCCTAGAGACATGTGAGCCTTGCTGGGCTAAAGAACTTCCCAGTCTGTGTTCCAAAGGAAGAAAAGAGTGTTTGGAGTGGGGAGTTCACAGAAAGTTCCTTCACAGAATGCCTTATGACTTGCAAATGAATTGGGAAGGCTTCTCAGCAAGCAGGAGATGCTGGTGGATAGGTGGTGCAGCAGGTCCAGGTGAAGACTGAGAAATCATCCAGACCCCAGAGAAGAGCTTTGGAGGGGGAGGAAAAGTGAGGCAGATAAATGGGAGGAAAACCCATCCAAGCACCTGAGGGAGGAAAGAGCAAAATTGAAATAGGAGGAAGCTGCTTTTACCTGGTGGCATGCACTTCACCAGACATGATCCACTGTGCAACACATTAATTCCCCAGGGATAATGTAGGATAGAAACCCACTAATTTGTATTCAGATTGAGACTTGCAAAGCCATGAGCTGTAAACAAGACTCTAAGAACTGAGGAAAATTTATCATGAAATGTTGGGGGGGGTTTTTTTGCACTTGTTAAGCCTCTATTTGTAATTATTTTGGACCATGTGTCCTTATGATTAGTAGGTTTAAAGACTGTAAAGAAAGGTGATACATTGCTATTATAATATATATTGTTAAATATATAAAAAGAAAGGGGGAAATAGCACTATTTTTGATGTTTACACTACGAAGTCTGAGAAACTGTGGGATTCAGAGCTCTTCTACCATCTTTTTTTTGAGTCATACAGAAAACTCAATGAGAACCCCCTTTTAATACTAATTACTTGAATACAGGTTGGTCTCAGATTCCAAAATATGCAGGAGACATACATACACCCTTTAAAGTTGCACTTCTTTTGCTCTTTGCCTGGACATAAACACTGACTAAAGAAAAAAAGGGAATATACATACACATATTGGTAACTCACAGAAAAGTTGTGCCACCTGAGGTCTTGACACTGAACCTGATATTGCAGAAATGGAAGTGCCCCTATGTTGCAGCAATTGCATCCAGTGCATGTGTGTTTGTTGAGTTTTGTGTTACATATGTTGAAAGGAAGAGTTGGAGGAAGCAGAAGGTCCATCCTGCCATCTAGGAGGCAGGCATGGTGCCAGGACTCAGCCAAGTAAGAAAGAGAAACAGGTGAAAGGAAGGGGAGAACTACTGGGGCAATGCAGAACATGCTGAAAGGTTTCATGTCTGACCCAGCCTCAGAAGGAAAGTTGACTTGCAAGCACAGTGTAGATCAGGGAAGGGCATTTTAAGGAGTATTTTGATAGTTGGAGGTATTTAAGTCAAGAGAGGCTGATGACATTTCCCCAGGAGCACTGGGAGTACCAGCTGCTACAGACTCTGAGCTGTAGGACTTCCAAGGACTCCTCAGAGACTGGTGCTGCCCCTGGGAGAGTGTGAGGGTGAAAACAATACCTGGTTTTAAGAAGGGTACAAAAGAAGGAAGTTGAAGCTTTGAGATCCGAAAATAAATTGTGACAAATTCAAGTGATCCATTGGTTTGCCCTCACTGCCCCAGGGAATAATGAGATTATAAAGATCAGTCAATGTGAATCTTTGCAATAATTGACGTCAAACCAGTCTAATGTCCTGTCTGACGGTGTAACTGGCTGCCTTAGTGTAAGCAGGAGGAAAAGTAGGTTTGAGAGGTTTTTAATATTTCATTACTAAACAAGGGAAAGAGGGTTGAGATGAAGTTGTGACTTTGAACATGTCTGAAGTACCATGGTTAATGTGCTGCCGTTAATTTGCTGCTGAGAGACACTAAACAACATTTCGCAGATTTCATCCTGGAAATAGCTGGTCAATGTTTTCAACAGTAGGACAGATGACAGAATGATAAAACTCGGGCATGAGGGCATACTTGAAAGAGAAACAGGCATTTGGGGATCTAGGGTCACAATTCAAAGCAGCCACAACATGTTGGAGAAAAGCTCTGATGCCTGTATGACGAATTGCAATAAAAGATAAATACTAAAAATGGCGTGGAATATGGAGAAACAAATGTATAAATGATGAATGGGGAATAATTAGGCAAAAAAAAAATAGAATTGTAATAGAAATAGAAAAAGCAGAATTGTAACAATTCTGCTGTTGGAGCAACATTAAGAAATATTCATCTTGGTACAGGACCAGAGATAGATTTAAAGTAAATGTATTGAACAGTAGCATGCCAACAGGCTTTTACCCAGAAGCCAAGTAAGAAACTGTTGAATCAATTGTCATTGGTGGCACAGGACTGGAAGGTGACAGCTTTCCACTTCTTTGGAGCTCTTAAAAGCTACTGACTGCTCCACTGAACTAATTAGCTTCAAAGATAGCAAAACCCACCAAAAGTAGACCCAGATAAATATAGTATGTGTTGAAGAAGAGCAAGAGGCAGTTTGACTTTTCTTGAAGGATATTACACCCTTTAGAATTCTGGAAACATTAAATTTGGAAAAGACCTTTAAAATCATCAAGTCCAACCATCAATCTGGGACAACCTCCATGTTCACCATTAAACCATGTCCTCAAATGCCATATCCATGTTTTTTGAACATTTCCCTGCTTTCCAGGGAAGCAGTGGAGATGGTGACTCCACGGCTTCCCTGGGAACCCTGTTTCAATGCTTCACAACCCTTCCCACAAAAATGTTTTTCCTAATATCTAATCTGAACTTCTCCTGGTGCAGCTTGAGGCCGTTTCCTCTTGTCCTGTCACTCGTTACCTGAGACTGGTGCCCACCTCACTACAACCTCCTTTCAGGCACTTGTTGTAAAGAAATGGCCTTCTCTAAAAAGTTAGTGGCCTTGTAGACAAGAGTAATCAAGATCACACATTGTACCTTAAATTCCCTAAAGGGTTTTGACAGGTTCTTATAAAGAAATCAGAAGTCAGAAGGAAGCTCCCCACATGTGAATGGTTACAAAACAAGAAACAGAGGAATTATGGATTGTTTTTATCATGAAGAAAGTTTTCCAGTGTAGTCCCATGATACCTAAGATAGGATCACTGTTGTTCAATAGCTTTATAAATTATTCTGGCTAAAAGACTAATTACTGGAAATAATATTTACTGAGGATATGTAACTATTCAAGGTAGTTAAAATCAGAGCTTTGGGTGGAGAATTGCAGCAGGTTCTCATGACTTCAGAAAAATTCAGTGCTAGCAAATTCAGAAAAGTGTACATTGACTTCTACTTTGTATTTTTAAATTTTTTCCATTTTGCTTTCAGAAACAACATCAAAATAGTGATGGCCTCCAAACCAACTGTTGCTGCTAAAGAAGTGTCTTTGTGCTATTTCTGGGTAAACATCAGCCTAATGATGCACAGTGCCCAAGAGGACAAACAATGGTTCAGCATTATTGGGAATAGAGCAGCAAACCAGACAGAAGGCATTTCAGTGCTGTTAGCAACACCAAGGCATGCCCACATCTCACACATCCAATGTCCACAGCTAGAAAAAATAGCAGAGTAAGAGGAGAGATCTTGGAGGCGAAGCAGCCTTCCAGGCAGGCTGAGCAGGGCTCTCAGGGTGGGAAAAGAGAAGTTGGCCAAGTGACAATGGTGCAAGCATATGAATTCAGGAGTAGCTTGGCGCAGGTGGGCAGGAACCTGTCACTCAAGACTTTCCACAATGCATAGCAAGGAGAAGAAATTTGAAAGAAAGTACATAAGCATGGCATCACACTGTGAAATTCACTCTGAAATCTGTGAGTGCTTTCACAGAAGTGAGTTTGGAAGGCGACTGAGCATGTTTTAGAAGAAAAGCCATCACCATTTCAGACATGAACTCAACCCTGCAATGAGAAAATCAATTTATATGCACTCAGGAGGGAAGAAATTACCTTGCAGCATCTTCAAATTGGTTTGGTGTTGTTTTTTTTTTTGCTAGGCTGCACATAGCCTGTTATGTCTCTTCACACCAGCTCATAAAACACACTGCAGTAATGGTGGGCCAGAAGAAAACATGAAGCTGCTGATCCTGAGCAAGTTGCAATGTTGCCTGGAACTTCTATCATTAGGGGCCAAGTAAGGTTGCAGAGTACTTGGGTGTATGAACGCAGCTACAGAAGTGCCAGTTGAGACTGTTCTGCCACCAATGAAACTAATGAAGTTAGGAAGCTGTGTGGCACGTAGACCCGAGGGAAATTCTAGAAGGGATGAAAGGAGGCTGGTGATAATGGTGAAAGCAGAAAATAGAGTTTTCAAAGCATCATCACTTGCTATAAGAAGCAGAGGGGGGACACTGCTGGCTGGTCACAGAAAAGGTGCCATGCATGATTGAAATTTCTTGAAAGAACAACAGGGGTGAAAAGGCAAATGAGAGAAATAGTGAAGCACTGATGAAAAATAAGCTAATGTATAACAAGATAAAGAAGAAGAGCATGGTTGGAGGGAAGAAAAGGGTTTGAAGTAAGCCACAAAGTAATATGAAGTAAACAGCAGCAGGGTAAATCTTGGCAGATCTGTGTGACAAGGGCAAGGGATGTGGCTAGGGAAAAAAAAATGAGGTAGGTGAAAAACAGGACAGAGAAAGGGACAAAAAAAAAAAAAGAGAGAAACAGCTTCTTGAAGAAGAGGAGAAACCTTGAATGAGGGAAAGAAAACGAGTGAAGGAGATGAAGAAAAAAGGAGGAAAGGGGAAGGCAAGTTGCTAACTGGGGAGATGGAGAGATACCACTTGCACTGGTCTGAAGTCCACACTGGCCTCTTGCTCTCTTGAGACCCAGCACTGCTGGAGCAAGTGGTGTCCAGACACAACTCAAACTGATCCCACAAAGCAATGCCTTGGGAGCTGTGGGCTCACTGGATCTGGCTCACCTCTGATAATGTGGCAATGCCTTCAACAGGCATTTTACAGTCTTACCATGAACTCCACAAGTCTGCTCTAAAGACAGCTTGCATTAGCAAGATTTGTTTATGCAAATGGGTTACTTTCTGGAGATAAGAGTGAGGCAAAATTATTGGTGAGGTAATGGTAGGGACATGACTAACAACATGAAGTGAGCCTCTGAGGTAAGGTTAAACAGACATGATCTCTCGATCTTTTACAGTGGAATATCTTCTGTTGAGAACTGTTTGTCTGAAAGGTGGTTTTAATGCTGTCCAGGGAGATTTTAGTGTTAAAAGAGATTTTTTTTCCCCCCCCAGCAGCTAGCTCTGACAGAACAACATGGCTCAGCTCCAGGACAGTTCTTTCCCTATTGCTCATCCTCTCTAGTGGATTCTGCAAGTCTAATTAGCAACACAGGCTTTGGCCCTTTTGTTGGCACAACTATGTTTTGACTTTTAGTGATCCTTTGCATCATTCTAGTGATCCCCCCCTCCAAAGCTTGGTGGTTTTCCAAGAGCCTGAGCAGTTGGGAAAACAGCAGACAGCTCTCTTGCCAGTGCTCCGGAACTCAGCTCCTTTCTGTAGGAGTTTTGGCACTCTGAACCCAACAGGCTTGTGCCTTGCAATCCCTGCAGGTTTTGCACATGGCTGACTGCAATCCCTGCAGGTTTTGCACATGGCTGACTGCAAGCTGTGAACGGGTCTGAAAGGTGAGAAAGCTTTTATTTTTATATTTCTTCTCTTTGAAGTGAAATTCCTTTGAGGTGATTTGTCCTGGAGATTAGCAAAAATAAGTAGTTGAGCCTTTGACTGGCACACAGACATTTTTACAGTGAATTACAATATTTGAGGGCTCTGTAGTAAGTCCCATGCAATAAAGCTATCTACTGTGTTGCTTTCACTGTGACTGTCTGCATACTTTGACCTAGACTGATTTGCCATTTTCTTGTCACACTATGTCCCAAAGCCTCAGCAGCTTTATTTAAGGAATTACTTGGGACCTTTTTCAAAATTCATGTCATGCAAGCCCAGTCTTCATAAGACTGTGGCGCATGCATGGACTCTCATGGGCAAAACCTCTCCTGTCTGCTCACTCTCCTTCACAGCCCTTGTGTCTCATGCTAGAATGGGGTACCTGCAGTGACAAAAATTGTGTCTGACCCTGCAGTTCCCCATATACTCCATTCACCATATCTCTAGAATGTGGAGGCTGTAGATGTGAGCTCAGCTGGATCTGGGCAGGTGAAAAGACAAGCCCTGGAGCTGAAAACTGCAGATCAAGTGGTGAGTTTTAATTTGAAAGCAGAGTTCAGCACAAGTGAGTCTCCTTGGGAGAAATTGACACACGATCCAAAGAAAAAAGCTAAAAGCCTATGTATTCCTCCATCAGCTGCACCATGAGAATCAGGAGCAAAGCTGGACAGGTCTGTCAGGGACAGCAGGGTGCTGGCAACCCACCCCATGTGGCAGGTCTTTACAGCAGGTGCCTCTGCCCTGTGCCAACACCGGTGGCTGGCCCTGAGCCCTGGCACTAGGGCAAGAGGATGATCTTATAGTTCTGTAGGGATTCTGGGGGTTCGGGAGGTCATGGGTGCAAATCAAGGCATCCTGAGCATCCAGTGATGGTGTGGAGACAGCTTTTCCCACATCAAATAGATTTTCCCATCAATCTCCACTGAGGCCTTTGTGTTTCTTCAGAAGGAAAAGACTACAGTGGAGGGATGGATTTCCATCCTGGTCCTTACCATAAGCCTTATGAAGCAAGAGATAAGAGTCCAGAGAGGAGTAAAGAGGTCAATTACTCTAACTTCTCCTCATGCATACAGGCTGTTCAGAGCTGGGTGTTGAAGGGAGGGGGAAATAGAGTCAAATCCAAAATGTTTAGAAGCAATGCTCTCTGCAAGTTTTTCTGATGTAATATAGCATCCTCAGTCATTCTGTTTTGAATCCAGGATCTAACTCTGTGGTGGAAAAAGGCGTGGACTTTGATTGAAGCGCCAAGGAATCATGCCTACTTCGAAACTGTTTTATACAACCAGCACCTTAACATATAAGAGACCATCCCATGAGAGCAAAGAGGCTTGGCTGGACCTCTGAGATGAGGTGTTCTGCCATACAAAGATGCCTGGTAGCTTTGGGCAGGCATGATCTCCCACTGGGCAATCCTGACTTCAGTCCCAGGAGGGCAGGGGGACTACCTTTGCATACAGCACTTGGTGGAGGGCTGTACAAATACTGCACCTAGTCCTGATGTCAATCCTGAAAAAGCGGTGAAGGGACAGAGGAAAACAAGCAAATGGCTGGGTCAAAGGGAAACATTTCACACTGAAAAATGCAAGAGGCCTTATCTCCTAAATGTATGTAAGCAGAGATGAATGGAGGCTTGGTCCTCCTGCAAATACCTCAATGGAAAGGAGACAAGATAGCACAGAACAGGACCAAACGGATGGAAGCCAGAGTTAAAAAATACTCACAATCCCGTTCTGAATTTGGCATTGAAGGTTAGGGGTTTGGTACAGAAGGGTTTGTTGTTTGTGCTTAGGAGGAAATCCTAAGGTCTTATGTTCATCCTATGGATGGCCATAATCATCTTTTTTTACCTTACATGGGTGTCTCACAGGCTGTGCCATCACAGGGCAAAGTGGGCACTGTGCTGGGCCCCACGCTGCTGATGGACAACCAACCCTACAGCCACAGGCCAGCTTTGTTCCTCTCT
The DNA here is from genome assembly GCA_034509185.1 of Euphonia xanthogaster. NCBI lineage: Eukaryota > Metazoa > Chordata > Aves > Passeriformes > Fringillidae > Euphonia > Euphonia xanthogaster. The sequence goes on from JAYDZK010001208.1 coordinate 10,502, forward strand.
CCCCATCAGCTCTCCTCAACATCATTGTGCCCTACTGAGGAAAAAATAGGCCAGAAATTACCTCCCACGCCAGTGTGGGCATGCTGGGAGGGCAGTGGAGCCAATTCTCCAGAGCCACACCACCTCAGGGCTTTCTGATGGACTTACCCTGGAACAATTACGCCTTACATGCAAAGTATAGGTGAAGATGCAGTTCCCACATTTACTGAATAGGTATTTCTTTTCCACTGTCACACATTTTTAACAATTTTCTGCTTTGATTTGTTATATTGTCACTTAATTGCACTGACACTCTTAAGCATTTAGTGCAGTATAGAGCTTTCCCTAAAGATGATAAGCAAGAAAATGGCTGTGTGCACACATTCCTCTTGTCTGGATGCATCCCAGCTCACACAGTGGTACCTTAATTTCACCCCCTTCATTTGCCACAGCCAAAACATCACCTCTGCTGTCACTGTCATGAAGCCTCAACAAAAGAAGGGATCTAGTCCTGTCTTGTACCCGTACTGGTTCTGGTAATGCATCCCCTGGGGGCTGGTTGTGAAGAGAACACTGCATCCATTTTGCCACTTATACCTCCATGGAGGTGGTGTCGCTGCTAAAGCCACTTCCTATGTATAAAATGGTTCATGGATGCCCATGGATGACCAGGACACTGCAGTCTGTCTGTAAGGTGCCCCTCACCTTCTTCAGGGGGCTGTAGGAAAATAAGCACTTTCCATGACTTCCACCTTTCAGCTGTTTTTTTCTGAAGGCTAATAAGTGTAGTTTGAATTCTTCAGGACTGTGACATTCCTGCATTTCCATCCCTGCACTTCCATCCCTGCACTGTAACATTCCTGCATTTCCATCCCTATACACTTTACAGTACAGATGATACAGAGTCTTTACAGAACAGCACTATAGTAAAGCAGAGACAACACAGGTTCAGTCACAAGCAACAGTACACAGCATTTAAACAAAATTAAATGTGTCAGCTATATTCTTGCATTACAAAAGAATTAGTATTTTTTTCCTCCAAGTGTAACTTGTTTTGTGCCTGAGCATCAAAATCCTCACACAAAAAGTTCCAACTATTTCCCAAATAGTATATAAATAATCAGAACTCAGTTGTAGCAAAAACCCTTCCTTAACTCAAATCCTCCTAAAATGGCTATCTACAAGATAGTGAGAGCAAAATATCACATAGTCTTTTTGTAAAAAAGAGAGAGAGACAGAAAAAAAAAATAGACAATGTTTTAAAATAATTTTAGCATATTATTACAATATACTGAATGCTCTTTCTGTTTCTTCTGATAACTGACCATTGTCTTGCTGAGACTTTATTTTTTGCTTTTAAAAGGTCTATAAAACAAATAACATGGGAACAAAAAACCAAATTCTGAATGTTTTAATCTGAGATCTCAAGTCCACCTAATCTTCAGTGAATGCAACAATTCTAATGGACCTAAATTTCATTTTCACTTTCATGTAAATATTCTATCACATTATAACTACCATAAATACAAAAGCCTCTTTTTTTGTACCCTTTCAAACTTTGTGACACTTCAGAAACCTGTTTTTTAAAGAAGCAGTGATTTTGACTGCAGAAAATGCATTAAAGCACATTGGCAAAAGAAACGACAAAAAATATTTTTGCCTGAGAGATCACAGTCTGCAAATGCAAGCTCAAATTATCTGTTAGTCATTTTATCATCACCCAAAACATTACATTTATCCAAACTGTAGCTGCTTGAATATGAAAACATGAGACTCACCTGCCTTTTTTGTATACCTCATGTATTTCTTTTCCTTGTCGGTGGGTTCTGCATTCAGTGGATAAAATCCATCCCCACAGCAGGAGGAAGATGCTAAAATGCATTTTATGGACAGTCAACATGCTACCTGAAGGTCTTGTATCCAGAAATAGTCCATACAAGAAAAAGACAATCTAAATGTAGATCCTGTTTCTCTTTTTAAGACATTATCGGTCTGATCGTTATTGGAAGGATGTTTACTCATACAAAAAATCATCCTGCAGTATTTAATCTGGACAGTGGGGAAAGCAATTTCCACTAAACCTATAAATCCTTCTACGTCAGATGGCAGGGATTTTCTAGCACTGTTGAATTCACGTATTCTCAGACAACAATTATTTTTAGTCCAAACAGGCTATTTTATTAATTGGTTTAAATTGAACCCTGTTCACATACCTGTGGCACATATACATATATATTTTCTGCCTTGTTAAGTGAAATAGTGCATTTGTTCAGGTAGATGTCATTGGTAATTTTTTAATCACAAAACTTATCTGTATAACAGTAATGTTTGTTACAAGCATTGCAATAAATTGAAAAGTATTAATAAACATATATCAATTTGCAGAGAAAAAAAATTATTTAGCTCTACAAGCAGCATTTGATCCTGTGTGTTCTTCTACATTACTTTAGTATCCAGTGGTGCTATGGCCAGAGTGGTCGGTGCTTTCACAACTTGTGCTCTTCTGAGCACCATGTCTGGAAAGTATCCAGTGCTCAGAGGAACAGGGAAGGACAGAATGGGGGAGATGGCTCTGCCCTCTGCACAGGGATGTTGGAGCCATGCTGCTGAAATCGAGCAGCAAGCACCCACCAGAGCTGCAGGAGAACTTGGGGGCCTGGTGTGTCAGGTCTCATGTGGCTGGCAAGGTCCTCATTTGTGGTAAAGAAAATAAAATGGCGTGGGCAGAAGTAGGACTTCAAGTAGGTCGAGCCAGCCCCACTGCTCATCAGTTTGGAGCTCACACCCTCCCTGCACAACTCCCACCTGCATGTCCACCCTCCTTTTCCTCTGTGCCTCCCCCCAGGGCTTCACAGCTCCTGTTCTTACTTGTGCCTTCTCATGGAGAATTCACCTGTGTCCTGCTGGCACTACCAGCCTTGTCCCACCCTTTGCTGACAAGGCTCTTCTTCTTCTGCCTGTTACCCATGGATTTCTATTTCAGAGCAGTTTGTCAGGTCACTCATCTCTTTCTACAAACCCTGGGGAGCAGATCTCTGCCCGGCCTAAGCTGCTGTGGCTTTACTGACTTTGGTGAGCATTTACACCACCTTGGGATCCATGGGAATGACACACTGAAAGGCACTAACAGTTCATTCAAACAACAAAGATTCAACTTCATGATTTGTGGGGATAACACATTTTCTACACAAATTCACACAGGCTTCAAGAGACGGGCAATCAGTCACCAGCAGTTTGCTGTGATGATTGATCAATGCTACTGTTCAAGAAGTTGTACTCATTTAACTTTGAAAATCACCTGCATTCCATTGACACTGATTCACTATCCTTCTCAAGGAGATTAAAAAGCACCTTAATAACAGTTATTTTCACCAGTGGGATGTTAGATGTACTCTTCTCAGACTCAATAACCTATGTAAATGTATTTTTGATTTATATGTATTTAAAAAATACTAGTCCCTTTCTTATGGACTAGAGGAGCAATGGGGATCGACAAGCAATGGTAGCTTTGAATTCACTTAGCTGCTCTAAAACAGCTGGAGGTGCCTTGGTACACATGAGAGGAGGGAAACAATTATTCTCCTACTAGCAGACGGAATTTGCCAAAGGAATATAGCAAGAAGGCCAAAAAATGTGTTTAATTTCCCTTTTTTGGATTGTTGTTCATAGAAAAGTTCAAATATGAGCAATTCATAGAAAAATCCTGGAACAAATAATTAGACAACTTCTAAATTCCTTAAAGAAAATGTCTAGATGAAGAGTAGATGTGGGCTCCTGAAGAATAAATAAATATGTGGAAGAAATCTCTTTCCCTGACAGGCCAACAGGCTTCAGAGCTGGGGGAGAAGCAGCAGATTTAGATAAGCCTTCAACACCATCTCACACAGCACTCCCACAAGCAGACAGAGAAGCATGGTCTTGCTGAAATGTCTGTAGGACTGATGCAAAACATTTGCAAGCTATAGCTCAGTTTATCTTGCTGCACCTTGAGAG
>JAYDZK010001209.1:0-14146 GCA_034509185.1 Euphonia xanthogaster
CTGGGGGCAGCAGCCAGGCTGTGCCTGCATTCCTGGGGGCAGCAGCCAGGCTGTGCCTGCATTCCTGGGGCAGCAGCTGCATTCCTGGGGGCAGCAGCCAGGCTGTGCCTGCATTCCTGGGGGCAGCAGCTGCATTCCTGGGGGCAGCAGCCAGGCTGTGCCTGCATTCCTGGGGGCAGCAGCCAGGCTGTGCCTGCATTCCTGGGGCAGCAGCCAGGCTGTGCCTGCATTCCTGGGGCAGCAGCCAGGCTGTGCCTGCATTCCTGGGGGAGCAGCTGCATTCCTGGGGCAGCAGCCAGGCTGTGCCTGCATTCCTGGGGCAGCACAGTCAGCAGTTTGGTGCTCCTGGCCCCTGCAGGTGCTGCCCCAGCCCCTCTGCCTGCGTGGCCCGGTGCAGGCTTGCCTTGGCAGCTGCTCCCCGTGGCTGGGGGCAGGCAGGATGCTGCCTGGCTCTGTGATGTGATCATTCCTTGCATCTGCATTTTGCTGTGCCTGATCTGCCCGGGAGTGCTGCGTGCCCAGAGAGCCCCCTCTGGCCAATCTGTCAGCTTCCCCTGGCAGCTGTTAAACAGGGATTTATCAGCATGACTCAAAGGCACCTTTCTGGCACTTCTAGTATGTGGAGTTTTCAATAAGGAAGCTCTCTAGCTGCTTGCTGATGCAGACCGTGCAGCCAAGTCAGGCCAGATGTCCTGGGGAGGGTTTTGATTCAGCATCTCTGGTGAGAGCAGGGCTGGGCTGAAGGAACACCCTGACATGGTTCATGCCTTGGGCCCAGCATCCTTCTTGCCTGCAGCAGTGCTGCTGCCCTGGCTCTGGGGGCAGAGGGGCTCATCTGGGGGCTGCCTGAGGCTCTGTCCCTGTGCTCCTGCTGCTGGCAAATGAACGGGTCTGAGATCAGGAATGATGGTGGAGTTGTTAATTCAGTTCCTCTCACACTCCAGCTCTTGCACTATATTTTAAGACTGTTCAATCTGAGGCTGGGCGTTGGTTTTCTAAACTTTTATGCAGAGTTCATTTCTTTCTGTAAACACACAGTTAAATATAGAGAATTTGAGCTGGGTCTTCTAGAAACTGAAGTTCACGTGGGGATAGCTGGGGATGTACTTGGGCTTCTGCTATCTGTGTCTCCATGGAAGTGCCAGTGATCAAAATATCTAGTTGTAGATTAATTGCAGCTAGCTTTTGGCAGGGATTCACATTCAGATGTTTTAGTATTTAAACCCTCTCATAGTATCAGATAGAGTTGGCAGAGAAAAGAAGAGGAGGTATCTAGTGAAAAATGCATATACTTTCCTTTTTAGTATTTAGGGTGAGTGGGCTTCTATTTCTACCTGGTGTAGGAATTCCTTTATTTTCCTGTTATTTTCCTGTTATTCTTGATAGAAATAAACCTTGCAGAAACCTCCCTGATCTGTGGCTGTTGGCTGCTATGCTTGTTGTCCCGTGCAGGTAGAAGAAGGCTGTGTTTGAAAGTTCAAGTCCTGATTGTTTTCAGCGTGGTTCTGGTGCTGAGGTGCTGGGTGCAGGGCAGGTCAGAGCTGAGGGAAGAGCTCTGTTGTGTGTTCAGTGTTTGAAATAAGGAATAAAGCTGTACTTCTGTTCTTAGCAGCCAGCTGAGAGCCATCACAGCAAAGGCAGGTGCAGCCCTTCAGGTAATACTCAAGTTCTTACACATCTCTGAGCTGTTCTTGTGCTGCATTGTCCCACCATTACCAGGTTTGTAGACAGAGACATCCCCTTTGCTGTGCTGGAGTTAAATCTGTGACCTGTGGTACGTGCTGTGAGAAGAAAAGCTGAACCAAGACAATAATAGTAAATATGTGTCATATACTCTTGCATAAATGTTACTGAAGCAGAGGAATTTTTAGGTTAAAGGATGGTATCCAATTCATTTAAATTCAAAGGAAACAATTCACTGCATTGCTCCTTATTTTCCAGGAGCCTTGGATCTGTCAGCTATGGGAGCTTGTTACTGTGCCATGACTGGTTTGTAAACTCAGCTCTGAGCTTCCCCCTGGCTGTCGTGGACACTGATGGAGATGGAGTTACCCTGGCTGTAAACCTCCATCTGCTGTCCCAGGCAGTTACAGTGGGCAGGCTCAGGCTTGCAGACACAAGCCATGGCAGGCTTCAGAGGTTTCCCTGCAGTTCCCTTGTGGTAGGAGCCCTGTTGGCTGAGCAGCAGAACATCCTTTGCGTTGGTTATGAAGACACACGGCAAGGCTGGCAATCCACTTCAGTGCCCATCATACCTCTGCCACTGTGGGGACTCCAAAGAGGCTAAAAAGAGGCAGGATACAGGGAAACTCAGCAGAACTACAAACCCTTCCTCCTTCAGCTGAGAGTAGACATGCATTTCTTCCAGTGCAGCGAATTCATTCATTGTGAGACTCCAGCAGGCAGAGGCAGAGCAGTGCACAATGATCCAGGGCTTTGTCTCTTGTTATTTGTGTTTCCATCCACAATTTCAATCAGGTTACTGATGGCAGAGACAGTAATTTGTCAGTTGAATGCTAATTACCTGCTCGGAGCAGGATGTCTGCCTCCATCCCTTGGCAGATTCAGTCTGGGGACCCGATTGTGGCTCCTGGATGTTACCATATCACAAATATTGAAGTGTTTGATGATGGAGTTGATCATTTCATCCCTTCCAAGCTGTAATGTGCAATTTCAAAACAAATGCCTCCTTTTAGCTGGATGCCTAGAAGCTGGTGACAGCTGTAGGAGTATTTATTTTGTACAACTTCCAGAGCTTCCCTTCCTTGCCACCAGCTGCTGAGTGAAACGAGCAGGTGACACTGGAGATGATGAAGCAGTTCTCTCCTCTGGCTCCTCTCTGGGGCCACAAGATCCCACTGTAAACATTCTCTGTTGCTGGCTGAACGTTTATTTTTCTTTGGAGTGTACCAAGCTGGAGGTGCCCTGTCCCGTGTGTGGCAGCAGTGGCACAGGTGGGTGCCACTCCCCTTCCTCAGCTGGGCCAGGTGGGTGTCTGGCCCTCCCTGCAGTGCCAGGGCTGGGAAGGCAGCAGTGCAGTGGAGCTCATGTGCTGGGCTCAGGAGAGCACTCCCTGCCCTCCGGGGCACTGGGGTGGCACTGCAGACACAAACCATGGCAGGCACTGCTGCCTCTGCCCCCTGCACACAGGGCTTGCTGTCCTTCCCTCCCTGCACAACCTGCTCTCCCTGCCAGGGGCTCCCTGCACATCACTCTGAAACCTTGGGCTTTGCTGGGGTACCTGGAGTTCTCCTGAGGAGAGGATCCCTGCTTAGGGCTGGTGGCTGTGCTGCAGTGGGGCTGAGCAGATCCAGGGGGACCCGGGGCTGTGTCCCACCCCAGAGCCCCACACAAACACAGCCTGGCTGTCCAGGTGTGCTCCTCACACCTGCACATCCCTCTTGTCTCTGGACGTTTCAATTCTCTTGGTCACATCTGAAATCCATAGATCTGCTGATATAAATAATTGCTTTAGGAAATGGCTACTAATTGTTACAGTCATCTGTCTGGTTTTGCCAAGTCTGTTTTTAAAAACCACATTAAATGTCACACATCCCACAGATAAAGGCTTGTCAGCTGTACAGCACAGCAGAAATCTGCTCCCTTGTCACAGTGCACTGGCTCCAGTGTTCCTGTCCTACAGTGGAGCTGCAGAATTGCTGATGACTGAAGAGTGAGTCTTTAATTGCGTTTGGCTATTTGAGCATTACAGATCTCAGCAGCCCTCCCTGAACCCTCTGGGTGTTTTTCTCATTGCATCCACGCAGGGTAATTAACATTGTTACTGTGAGACGTTCATCCTAGTCCTGCTTTTTGAAAAATGGGTGCTGGTGTCAGCTGGGTGTTTTATCTGGTGGTTAGTCCGTGGCTTGCAGAGTAATAATCCCTGTGGGAAGGTTGTGTTTATCACGTTTCCTGGAGCTTTAATTGCAGCCAGGGGTAAAAACAAACACTGGTGCTTCACGGATTGATTGCAAGAACACAGCAAAACATGGAGTGGAGCATAAAAAAGACCTTTGTTTTATCCTGTGTCTCAGGTTATCTTGGATAGCTGTAGCCTGGTTGTGAAAATCTCATCTCAGAGTGGCACAGGTGGGAAAGCAGAGGTGCTGTCCCCGTGGAGCAGCACTGGCACAGGGATCACCCTGCACAGGCTGCAGAGTCCCCCCAGCTGAGGGTGCACAGGGGTCCTGCGTGGCTGGGTGGCCCTGTCCCCTGGGTGGCCCTCTCCCCTGGGTGTCCCTGTCCCTGGGTGGCCCTGTCCCCTGGGTGTGTCCCTCTCCCCTGGGTGTCCCTGTCCCTGGGTGTCCCTCTCCCCTGGGTGTCCCTGACCCCTGGGTGTCCCTGTCCCTGTGTGTGTCCCTGTCCCCTGGGTGTGTCCCTGTCCCCTGGGTGTCCCTGTCCCTGTGTGTGTCCTTGTCCCTGTGTGTGCCCCTCTCCCCTGGGTGTCCCTGTCTCTGTGTGTGTGTGTGTCCCTGTCCCTGTGTGTGTCCCTCTCCCCTGGGTGTCCCTCTCCCCTGGGTGTCCCTGTCCCCTGGGTGTCCCTCTCCCCTGGGTGTCCCTGTCCCCTGGGTGTCCCTGTCCCTGTGTGTGTCCCTGTCCCTGTGTGTGTCCCTGTCCCTGTGTGTGTCCCTGTCCCCTGGGTGTGTCCCTCTCCCCTGTGTGTGTCCCTGTCCCCTGTGTGTCCCTGTCCCCTGGGTGTGTCCCTGACCCCTCGTGTCCCTGTCCCTGGGTGTGTCCCTGTCCCCTGGGTGTCCCTGTCCCTGTGTGTGTCCCTCTCCCCTGGGTGTGTCCCTCTCCCCTGTGTGTGTCCCTGTCCCCTGGGTGTCCCTGTCCCCCTGGGCTGCAGCTCTCACAGCCTCACGTGGCCACCATGGGCAGTCCAGTGTGAACCAGCTCTTCCTCCTCTATTCCAGGATTTCTTCCCCTGTGGAGTTCAATGAAGCCTGGCTTTCCTGTAGGCACAGCCTGCTGCTAAAAATTGGTAATAAGTATTTTGTGACAGTCATTTATTAGAAGACTGTTGGATTGACATCACAAGAGCTAAATAGTAATCTGCCTTTCACCTTTATTTTCATCAGTTCTCTGGCTTAAAGTTGAAAAGAGTTGGGAAAATGTGTCAGCACTGTGTGCTGAGTCAAATATACATAGGAAAGTGAGTGATGCAAAAGCATGAGGAGCTGCAGAACGACTGGTTTAGAGCTCCTGTGGGCATCTGTGGTGGTGCTTCACGTCCATCAGTGGTCAGTTAACATTTCCCCCCTTCACTTCTTGCTTCCAGGTACAGAGAAATGTCACCTGAGTGAGCAGCTCTGCTCCAGTGACTGCCAGAGAGGAATCTCGTGCTGGGGCTGAGGCAGGGTGCCAAGCCCATGGAAGTTCCATGCTGCTGCCAAAGCCCTGGCTGAAGCTGCTCCCCCCTGCAGCACTGGCCAGGCACAGCCCAGGCCCTGCTGAGCAGGGGCACCTGGCCCAGCGTGGTGCCAGCCTGGGCTGTGCCCTCTGGCTCCCTCCTGGCCCTGCTGCTGGCACCGGGGAGCAGCGCGTCCCTGGCGCCGCCTGCCAGGGATCCCGGGAGCCTGAGGGGGTCACCACGGGACCCCAGAACCAGAGTTCTGACTCCTGGCTTCTGCCCGAGGCTGGGGGGCTCCTCCAAGCCCACCAGTGTAACAGCTGACTGCTTTAGGGGCTGAGAAATCCTTTGGGTCTGCAGGGTCACTGGAGCTGAGTCTCTGCGTGAATCTGCTCTGGGGTGCTGAGCTCAGGGCAGGGCTGTGCAGAGCAGGGCTGCTGGTGCCTGGCAGGGGGACAGGGACCAGACTCTGATGCTGCTGTGTGCTCTGGGCTCACTGAAGAGTGTGAAATATGTCCTTGGGGTTTTTTTCTTGCTCCTGTTTCTGATGTGGCTGACTGAGTGCTGGGGTGCTGTTCACTAAAGCTGTGAACTTTCCTCCTTGACTTTGCAGAGAGAATTCAACAGGAGTATGACTCCCTCTGATGCTGAGATGTGGAGTTAGAGCTCTCCCCACTGTAATTGAGGATGTAGTTGCACAGCTCCTTAATTAAAAAATTGTAATTAAATTAAATTACTTTTTTTTAACAACTGCTTCTTTGCACAGGAAATAGAGATGGGAATGTTTAAAGATACAGAGTCAGATTTGGAGTTTATGTGTTGGGAGGCAGATGAGCAGCACAGAAGATTCCAGGGAGTACAGGAGCCTGTGATGGATGCAACAAAAAATGGGATTGTTGGACAAACCTCTCTCCCTGATCTCGTCTGGGATGTGCTTGTTCTGTGCGTGGAGAACAAGGGCAGCTGTTTCTGGGACCATCAACCACAGATGTTTTATGAGCTCAGGATCTGTCCAACAGAGTGGCCTGGCCTGTTTCCCTTACTATCAGTTTATACCAAGGCCAGACTGGAAAGGGCAAATCTGTTTCTTAGAAAATTGAGATGTTCTAAAATTTGGTCCTGTTCAGATGTGGAGCAATAATGCAAGACCACACAGTTCTTCAGGGGAATGAATCCTAAATCTGGTCACCTGGAGCCTGATGGTCTGAAGATGAGGGTCAGATGCTCAAAAGACTTGTTAAGAAGATAGAAAATAGTGAAGAAAATTGATGCACTTGCTGATGATAAGGCCACATTAATAAGTCATCCACCTTAAGTTTCTCTGCCTAGGATTATTGTACTTACAGATTAGCAGAGTCTCTGAACGCTCCCAGCTTAATCACCTGCATTTTCCCTTTCAGTGCCTGTAGAGTGCCAGAAGCACCATCATGCTAAAAGAGACAGAAATTACCCAGGTTAGGAGCTCTGTGGGTTTTTTGAACTTATTTTTTCTCTGGCACAAGAAGAAGTACCCATACAGTTATCGAGGAATTTCATGATTTCAAAGGAATGCACAGGAGGAATAGCTGGAGAACAGTAGTGGTGATTTTGCAGAAGCTCCACTGAGATTTCAGTGGTACAGGTGTGACACTGGGGAATAAACCATGGAATAGCCTCCTCTAGTGGCAAATGCTTTATTGGGATTTCTCTGAGTGCTTGAATCGTGGGACTTGGTTACCTAATGAGGAAAGTGGGCTGAAATAATGTCTGCGAAATAAGTGGTGATGGTTCTTTTGTCTGCTGGAGGTTTGTGCTTCTCCTTGTGGTGAACATGCTGAGCATGTCCTGGTAACAGACCCCGTGTGCTCAGTGCCCCACGAGCAGCACGAGCCAGGCTGGGAGCACAGTGCTGGGCTGGTGCCTTCAGTGACCAGGACCAAGGCCTGATTCACTCTGCTCATGATGGTCACTCCCACTTCTCCAGAGGTGTTCCTGCAGCATCCTGCCAGTGGAATGGACCTCGGGGACAAAAATGCTCCATTTTGGGCTTGGATGAAACTTCAGGGCATTCGCATCTGTGGCTGGTGATGACAGTCTGGCTAGTGGGGCAAGGATGAAATCCTTTTTATTTATACCCAACAAATAGAGTTCCAGTTCTGGGTGTAAATGTGGTCTGAATCCACTTGCAAAGTGTTTGGCTTTTACTGGAATGTATACAGAGAACTTGAGGCTGAATCTCCAAATAGTGCAGGGTCTTCTTCATCAAAACTTCAGGGAATTCTGCTCCTCCTTTTCTGTCTAGGGCTTAGGTCACATTTTCAATAGTTTATTATCATGTGTTAACACAGGAAAATAAAGTAACAATGATTGACAGTGTTATAAAATATCAGGAGATATTAAGAAAAAAAATCTGAAGGATTAAACCCAACCCCAAATTTGTGTCAAATTAAATTACTTTCAACCCATTACTTTGCTTTGGTAAATAGAGAAATCATTATTTTATTGGAGCTAATTTATTTAATTATCACAACTGAAGTGACTCTGAGGAGCACTGATGTGTGTATGGATTTTGGCAGTGGGTGCCTGCAGACTGCTGAGAGCAGAGCTGTGTTTGCTGTGTGTGTCACCACGTGGCTGGTGGTGACAGTGGCACCTGGCAGTGGGCACTGCCAGCCCCTGGGCTGGCTCTGCCCCTCTCCCCCCTGACACCTGCCCCGTGCTGCCCTGCAGTGCTCTCAGTGGCATTTTCAGTGGGGTTTTGCAGGAGTGCTTCAGGGAGCTCAGTAAATGTGTGCCAAGGGAATGTACTGGGTTTTATCTTCCCAGTTCTCTTAAGTGGTTTTGGGTTAGGGTTTCACACTGAGGAAATAAGAGTTACTTTGGGGTATACCTGGTTTGGCAGCTTTGCTAAAATGCTCTGAATAGAATGTAAAATAAACATCCTGTTCCAAACAGAGTGCAATAGCTTCAGAAGCTGAGGCTTGGACCAGTTCTGCCTTTCCTGCTTTGTTTTTATGGCATAACAGCAGGGCATTTCCAGCTATTTGCAGGCAGGTACCAAAGTGTCTCTTTTGCTTCTCTCTTTGGAATCCTGCGTCTGCCTGCAAGTCCTGCTCTTGAATCTGAGCTTCTCTCGGCCTCAGGAGGTTTCCATAAATGTTATAAATTGCTGGGACCATTTCTGACCTTTGGGAGTTTGCAGCTGCTTAGTTTCACAGGCTGAACTATCAGCACTCCAAGTTTTCCCTGTGTGTAAAAGCGTTGGTTTAGCTGCAGAACGCTTCCCCAGCGTGAGCTGCACTGGGCTGGCAGCTGCAGTGCTGCTCCCTGCCTCCTGCAGCCTCTCAGCAGCCCGGACCTGCCGCTGCCTGCTGGAATGTGCCATCAAGGGCTGCTCTCTGCCAGCTCGGCTTGCTCCACCAGGGGGCAGATGAGGCCAAGGAACGAAATTCCTGCGCTGATTTCACTCAGCTTCTCTTTAGAAAGTAGAAACTGAAACATTCCCTGCATCAGAGAATTAAATCGTTTCCCTCATTAATGAGTTTCTTCCTGATTTTAGATTGCATGACAGGGTCATGCAAACAGGTCAAAAGAGAGGGGAAAATGTATTTTCCCATACAAATATATGATATTTTCACTAATCTGAAACACCAAATTATAAAATTGGATCGAGTCACTTTTCTTTGGAGCTGAAATTCATATTTCTGGATTGCTTTATGAAAGTCTGATGGTGACTAACACAGCAGTACCTGTGCAGGGCAGCAGGCTCCAGGGCTGTTGTGTCTGTCTGGGCAGCAGCTCAGAGCTCTCTGCTCTCCTGGCTCCTTCTCCTGCCCGGAGGCAGCAGCCTCTGATCTGTGTTTTCCTGGCAGGCTCCTGTGGCAGCTGCTGTTCAGTGTTGCAGGGGGGGCTGGGGTAGCAGTGCTGGGCTGCCCAGCCTGAGTTTGCATTTGAGATCTTTTGGTCACAGCAGCAGCAGAAGTGGGGCTGAGCAATTGGCCTCTTCCTGCCAGATGAGCTCGTTGGGGATTTGGCTGTTGGATTCCAGGGAGTAAGGTCAAGCCTGATTGTTGGCTTTTTCTGGACAAGATGTATTCAAAAGCACAAAGCAGGACTCTGGGAAATAGGATTGTCTGGGCTAGCTTCTCTGGCAGTGCTTGGCCCTTATTTCAGCCTGCATGATAATGCAAAATAATAATTGCATCATTGCTCAGATGCCAGAGAGACAGAGTTTCTGTCCTGTGGGAACACACACAGAGGGTGGAGCACTGTGCTGCTGTGTGCCTGTGCTCTCTGGGAGGAGAGTGCTTGGTAATGTTGTGGCTGCACTGTTGCCAAAACAGCCAGCAAGGCAACGTGGGGGCATAAATCCCCCTGGGATCTGCCAAATTACCTGTTCTGGCACGTGATTCTGTGCCAGATTGATCCAATTTTGGATCCATTTTTGCCTTAAAGGGATGCTTTTGGAGGGCTAATGTGAGCTTTTCTCTTTAGATGGTTAGAAACATAAATGCCCTTTCCAAACCATCCTCCCTCCTTCCCTCCCTCTGCTTTGGCTGAGGCTCCATCATGTGTAATGGTCACTTGGGAAGGCAAACAGCACGGCTCCAAATGTCCTGCCCTTCCTTCTGCTTCTCCCAGCTTTTCCCACTGCCCTTCCACACGAGGCTGTGTGGGCTGGAGCATCCCTCGGGTCCCTGTCCCAGCTGTGCTGGCTGTGTCCCCTCCCTGGGCAGCACACAAGGCCTTGGCTCTGGCTGAGCACTGCTCAGGGACACCAGAACCATCCCTGAGTTACCAACACTGCCAGCACAAACCCCAGCCCAGCCCAGGAGCAGCCAGCGTGGGGAGAATGCCTTCAGCCCAGGCAGAGCCAGCACAGCTCATCCTCAGCAGCCCTGGTACCCTGGCAGTGTCTGGGGCAGCTCTGGTACCCTGGCAGTGTCTGGGGGCAGCTCTGGTACCCTGGCAGTGTCTGGGGCAGCTCTGGTACCCTGGCAGTGTCTGGGGCAGCTCTGGTACCCTGGCAGTGTCCGGGGCAGCTCTGGTACCCTGGCAGAGGAAATACAAGTCTGTGATTTTGCTGATGCCTCCCGTGGTAAGAGAAGTCCTGCTGGCAGCAGCTGAGGGTCTGTGCTGCTGGAGCATTGCTGCTGCTGCTGCTGCTGGCAGCTCCTGAAGCCACGGGACTGAGCCCTGGCCCAGTGTTTGCTAAGCCAGCCCTTGGTCCCTGGGTGTCCTGCCTTTGCTCCTACCTGTGCTGGGTCTGTGAGAGCCCTGCTGGGTTCTCCTGTATGTGAGGCTGGATAATGTTCATCCACAGCAATTTCCACTGAAGCCTTTACCCAGGATTTGTCTGAATAATTTTCAGTCATATGGTGTCTCTGATCTTACATAATGAATTCCATTTTTGATCTACTGAAATTTGCTCAGTTTCATGGAGTTCTCCGTAGGATTAAAGATAAACTCACTGAGATAAGAGTTGTGATGTAAGGAGCTCGTGTTCTGACTCCATTTGCTGTGGCTGGCTGTATTTTTGTGTTACACTTTTCCAGCTTGCCAAAGGCAAAGAAGGGGCTTGTTCTGGAGTGGTGAGAGAGCCCAGTATGGGCTTGGCACATCATACATGGGTGCAGTAAATACCTGTGCCTGGGGAAGGGAGAAGGGAGCAGTGGGGCTGCAGGGGATGGGGCACCAAGGCAGCTGGTGGGATAACGTGGATGTGTGGGGCAGCTGATGAACCTCTGGGATGTTAATGAGGGGCTGAGCTGCACCCACACATCATGGATCTTCACGAGTGGGTGCCTTAGCTTTGGAATTTGTTTTTATATTGGACGAGCAAGGAGAGGGTAGAGGTGTGCTCATGTGAGTGAATCAAGGGACTTAAGGGGAGAGAAGGAAAGAAATGAGGCTTCTTGAAGAGAGTTTGTGTAAAGAAATTGTTGGGGCTGTGTCAGACCATTACAGCCAGCAGTGATGGAGTGCTGCACTTGCTCTTCCAGTAATTCAAAGAACTCTTTCCTGGGAGCATTAGGGCTATGTGGGAATCCTCTCTCAGATGTGCTTTTTGTGCCCTGCTTGTGAAACACATGGAATACATTTCTGTCCAGCAGAACAGTCCATTCCAGACCCTGTGGACACGAGCTCTGCTTCTGTACCAGCCAGGTGGGCAGCTTCCCAGTGGGGGAAAGGTGGCTTCAGTCCTGGATTGCTTCTAAAATCAAGTGTCTTGTTGCCTTCAGTGCAAGTAGGAGTATGGTTTCAGTGCCACAGGGGTGTGAGCTTAATGAAATGAGCAGCACTCTGCTTTTGGTGCTGCTTCCAACCTGAGATGCCACAGTGAAAAGAGCATGGGTTCCTCTGCAGCATGCATAGCAATTAAAAAGAATTCAAGCAATGGAAGCTCAATGTGGTTCTTTAATTTCATTTAAAGAGTTTCTTTAAAGTGATTTTAGTGTTGAAAGTTATTGGACTGTAAAAGAGACCAACTGCTTTAGCTGACTTGTGGGAAGTAATTCCACACCACCTGCTGTGCTCTCATCAAACCAGGTCTGTTCTCTCAGAGCAAGGTGGGAGCTACCAGGTGCAGTGAAAGTCTAATTGCTGAGCATGCAGAAAGTCTGCAGTGAGCTTTCACAGTTTTACAAGCAATTGACTGACTTCAGTTAATGAAATCTTAACCACCAGCAATTTCTCAGATTAAGAGAGAGGTTTTCATTTCAGCGTTCTTGGCGTGGGAATCAAGGGATGTGTGAGGTTTTTTGGTTTTTTAAAGGCTAACATTTCTTTTGGTAAAGCAGTGAAAGCCAGCTTTAGACATAAACCAGCAGAAATGGGTCCCTTGGGTGGGGGAGGATGTGCTGTGGGGTCACACATCCTGCTGGCTTCACTTGCACATTCTCAGTGCCACGAGGACTTTTCCTCCACAGGCATTAGAGTCGGGGCCTTTCCACAGACTCCCAGAGTCTGGGAATGCCCCTGGCTCTAAGTTTAAGGAAAAATACCTTTTTTTTCTGCTGAATTTGACAGGAAGCCTGATAACCTGAACTAATTCCCATGGGAAACAATTTCATGTTGTGGTAGAACTGAACCTGAGGGTTACATTTTGTTCCTGCTCTGAGGTACCACGAAATCCAAGTGGATGGAAGGCATCAGGAGTGCATTGTTAAAGCCACCAGGTCCATCTTCTGTGCAGAACAGCAAGGTGTCACCTTGTCACAGGTGCTCCTGGGCAAGGTGGTGGCTCCTGGCCATGGTGTCCCCTCCCAGGGCTCACTGCAGTGCCTGGAGCTGCTGGGCTCCCCTTGTTTCTTGTGCTTCACATCCATAAAACCAGTCTGGTGTCTTTGTCTTCCCAGGAATGCAGCCCAGCAGTGAGAAAGGGGCTGGTTCTCACGAGAGCTGTCTTGCCAATAATGAGAATTTTAGGAAGGGCTGTAAAGACAAGGAGAAAACATAGAAATGTGCCCAGTAAGCAGAATTCCTGGATCTTTTAATCTCCCACTTCACTGCTCTACCCTGTCATTGTCTGTTAATACTTTCTGTTTTGACTTTAAATGAAACTTTAGCATAGAGCTGAATACATAATTGTATTTATTTTTTGGCTCTGTGTTTGATCTAAAATAGCACATAAAAACAAAATAGATATGCTCTGAAATGAAAAGAAAATTTATCAGCATGTCTCACTGACAAGAATACATATTTTTAACTCAAACCAAAAATAAAAACAAAAAACCTTTGAAGCATTTATCCTCTTGAAATGAGTTAATTGCTAGAGAATCATGATTCATAAAACAAGAACACATCTGGGATGTAGCACTTTTTCCCAGTGGTTCCTGGATGAGCTGATGAACCTCAGATTGTGGATTTGAACTCATTTCCCTTTTCAGCCTGAGGGAATTTGAATGCATTTCTCCTGCATCCCTGGAAAGTATCTGGCTGCTGAGCACGGGAGTCAGTGTGGGCTCAGCTGATTGCTCAAGGAAATAGAGCAGTGTCAGGGGAGAGGGGGAAAATGCCCCTCTGGAGCCCAGGGAGCCCTGGCACGGTCCCGGGCACGGAGGGCAGGGGTCAGAGCCCAGGGCAGGTGAGAGGGGCTGTCCCAGGCAGGGGGACAGGTGAGTGGGGTGTGCCAGGCAGGGGAACAGGTGAGTGTGCCAGGCAGGGGCACAGGTGAGTGTGCCAGGCAGGGGCACAGGTGAGTGTGCCAGGCTGTGGGCAGGTGAGTGTGCCAGGCAGGGGGACAGGTGAGTGTGCCAGGCAGGGGGACAGGTGAGTGTGCCAGGCTGTGGGCAGGTGAGTGGCAGTGCCAGGAGCATTTGTTGGCATTCAGTAACATCCAGGAGGTTACTCCTTTCCTTGCAGGGCAGTTTCCCAAAGCTCTCTGTGGTCATGAGGACGTGGGGGTTCATGTGCACCTGTGGGTGTGAGCCTGGCCCTCCACAGGGAGCTGTGCTGCTCTCACCCCCTGTGCTGCTCACACACCCTGTGCTCACACCCCCTGTGCTCACACCCCCTGTGCTGCTCACACACCCTGTGCTCACACCCCCTGTGCTCACACCCCCTGTGCTGCTCACACCCCCTGTGCTGCTCACACACCCTGTGCTGCTCACACTCCCTGTGCTGCTCACACCCCCTGTGCTCACACCCTGTGCTGCTCACACCCCCCGTGCTGCTCTCACCCCCTGTGCTGCTCACACCCCCTGTGCTCACACCCCCTGTGCTCACACCCCCTGTGCTCACACCCCCTGTGCTGCTCACACCCCCTGTGCTCACACCCCTGTGCTCACCCCCTGTGCTGCTCACACCCCCTGT
>JAYDZK010001210.1:0-14144 GCA_034509185.1 Euphonia xanthogaster
TTCCTAAGCTGGAGCCTGCTTTGCTCTATTCCTGGTCACATCTCACAGTAGACACTAGAGAGAATGTATTTTCATGGAAGCACTGGCATTGCGCCAGGGTCAAACCATGACACAGATAAACAGGACTATATTGGAAGGATTCAGAAAATCAGTAAGAGAGATAAAAACAGAAGCCAGACATCCCAGAACTACACTCACATTTCATTTGCTTCCCTAGAGACTAGATCCACAGCTTAACAGCCCCACTGGGAACAATTCTCCTGGATCAACCTGTCTCTTCCATGAGCACAGGAAGATGCTAGCTGTGCTACTGAGGCATGTGGTCACTTTCCTGCCACTGCTGAGCAGGACAGAGCTAAATAAATCCCCTCTGTTATCAGAGGAACAAGTAGCTCTGCCACTGGCATGAAGAGACAGCAAGGAGCAAATTCCTGTCTTAAATGCTGATTGCAGCACAGGGGGAAAAAAACCAAACATGCTGTCCATCAAACAAATTACAGGATATTCCTGAAGGACAGGAATACCAAGACAAAAAGTCCACATTGAGACACCTGTTGACAGAAGTTGTTCAGGAATTGCCTTGCTCCTTCCTACTCAAACTTGATACTGTTTGTGGATAAGAAAACCATGATTCAGCCAGGCCAAACCACATGGATGAGAGCTGCATCTTCGTGGAATGGCATCTTGCTTCTAGACTGAGATTTCTCATCAAAACACCCATCTGAAAAAGACTCCACTCAGATGACAAAAAAGCCTTGGTTGAATTTACTTGTCTCAAGTCAGGCAGCAGAGACTTGACCCTCTCCTAGCCTCCAGAACACTGCCCTTGCCACTGCACTGGATCATCTGAGCTGCAACCAATGGGTGTCTTTTTGTCTCTCCATTTTTGTGGAAACCCCTCCAGAGAAGTTGTGTTCAACACAATGCAGAAGTAGACATTTTTTATCCTAGAGCATTTGTAGGGAAAGGAAACAATCTCTGGCACTGGTCATCTCTGCCAGAAAGTTTTTCCTGAGGAAGAGGCATGTAAAGCTTGCCATGTGCTTTGTCACATCTGACAAAAGTGCTCAGTACCGTTTGCTAGAAGACAATGTGGCCTGGGGCTTCTTCGAGCCATCGTTCCTCTCCTTCACCGGCTCCTTGGCAGATGGGCGTTCAGCCTGCTGGTTTTCCATCCCCTACAAGGACATGGAGAAACCCCATCAATCTTTAGAATATAGAATAGGAAATTCCCTGTTGAAAACACAAGTTAGAACCAGGATCACTGCTACCAAGGCTTAGGGAAACTTTTCCTAACTTACAGATGGACACAGACCAGAGATCCAGTGCTGCCAACTCTTTGTTTTCAATAGCCCAAGGCAGGGTATGGGTGCTACCAGACTGAGCAGCAGTCTAAAATCCCAAATTCATTAGTCTTGAATAATGCAAACTGGTAGGCAACAAGTATTCGTGAAGGAAGCAGCAGAAAAAACTGGACTCTTTGGGGGTTGGCCCATTGTGTTGGAAGTTGATTTGGTTCAACACTCACTCTCCCTGATCCTGCACAAAGGCACACTCCCTTCTGTAATGTAGATAAAAAAACATAAAATCCACCCCCCAGACAAACAAAGGATTTTCCACTGGATGCTGCTGAATTCACCAAGCTTCTTCCAGCTCCACAGGGCTTGGCAGCAGGGCAGTATTCCCAAAAGACAGACAGTAATTGTAGTAACTAGGATTGACTTGGGTATCTTTTGTAAATTTGGAAATTTTCTTGGTACCACTACTTCCAGTGTCTTTTGCAAAGACTCTGTTATCTTCAGAAGCACCATTCTCACTTAGCTGCTTTACTGGGGGCAGAGTAGGGAGAGCGTGGTGGGGCCTTATGCTTAAATGTAAACCCATTTTCTCCTCTTTCCCTTTCCTCTTTGGGACTGATATTGAAAATATTCAAAACCCCACTTTTTCCCTTATAATATCAGTTCTTCCGTGATCTGCAGATGAACAGGCTGAGGATTAACAGCTCATTCCCAGGAGCAAAATGATTCAGCAGAAGAGGAATGAGCTAAAGACACATTGGGTATGTTTGATCTCATATTAGCAGTGGCAATACTTGCACAAAGGAGACATTTCTCCTGCCAAGCACTTACTTTCTTCTTCATTCTTGTCAGGATATCTTCCAGGTCATGGGTGGAAAGAGATTGTTCCAGAAGCATTTTAAATTTTTGATGATTGAGCAACATCTTCACCATCTCCTGTCCATAATGCCTAAGGAAGGAAGGAAAGAAAAGTGAACAAAGGAAGAGTGTTAACAGATGAGGCTGATGCCTTAAACTCATCAGGTGCAATCCTTGCATGAGAAGGCATTACCTACTCAGCAAAGAGGGAGATTTACCTCACTTGACACTGCACAGTGCTGTCAGCTGAACACAAGAGGCAAGAGGAGAATGTGGGGCAACAGAAAAACACCATTTCACTCTGAAACTGTGGGTGTGCTTCTGTGGCATCACAGGATCCCAGGGAACAAGCAAAACACATCTGCTTTGCTGTCAGAGCCTGTTAGCAGTGTCTTGCTGCCATTGCACAATAATTTGCCTTTCTTTAACTGGCAGGGAAGCCAGGACAAAACACCTCATCCTTGCTTTTGATTATTCTATACCATATGTGTGCAAAGGGTCAGCTAGTTGCTCTGGTGTTCTTGGCAGCTATTAATGGGAATTTAATCACCAAAGGAAGGGGATTTTGGTGGTTTGGGTTGATTTTGCCACTAGGAAACCACAGTTTTCTTCAAGAAGAAATGTGGAGCTCACTGAGCCACAGATAACAGCATTGTAGAAATCTGCAGAACAGGTTTAGAAAGACTGAATACATTGGCTAAAGACCCCTGAAATATTTCTAGGAAAGTCTGAAGTTCATGAGAAACAGATGTTTGGGATCCTTCAGTGATGAACATTAGCCAACACTTTGGCTTTCTCTTGTGCACCTAAGGCCAATCAAAACTGTTGGACTGGCTCATCTGAGCTCTTTTGATCTCAGGAAAGAATCCTTCAAGCCACAGGAAGCTGGCAATGCTCCTTCTTGCTGGCCAACCTCAGGTTACCCAGTACAGCCATTTGCCCAGGCAACCCAGAGCAGCGGTCACAGCACCAAGGCTGGCAGAGCCCAGGAAGCGTTTGGACAATGCTCTCAGGCACATGGAGTGACTCTTGGGCTGTCCTGCACATGGCCAGGAGCTGGACTCGATGACCCACACGGGTCCCTTCCAACTCAGCATATTCCATGATTCTCTGACCCTCATCCACACAGTGAGGTCACTTATTATTTCCTTTAGTTTCCACTCTTTTGTGGTTTCACCTTTATAGCCAGACACAAAATGGTTCTCCTGTTTTAGAAGGTGAAATGAAGCTCATTACCTTGTGTCCTTGTGACAGTCCTGAGCAAGCTTCCCTGCCACGTGTGCCAGCCTCTCAGCCCTGGGGGTGCCTGCGAGCTTCGTGACTCCAATTCTCTCCATCAGGGACAGGAGGAGTTCGGCCGCACACTTCCGCACCTGGGCCTGGCGGCTCCTGGGAAGCAGAGAGCAAACCCTGGGGCACAGGGAGAAGGAGCAGCAGCAGCACAGGCCTTGGCCACAGCCTGCTCCCTGGCCTTGCTGGGGGAAGGAGCCTGGGCTCTCCCTGCACCTTCAGACACCTGCAGGAGGTTCTGTCCTCAGATAAACACTGAGCTAGCATTGTACAGAAGGACTGCCTGCACGCAAGAGGGAGGAATTCAGTCTCCCTGCACTATCTGATACTCAGTTTCTTTCACAGTATTTACTCGGAGAGAGATTAAAGAAATAGATGACATATGAATTATTTAGAAATTAGGAACAATTGATGCTGACCCATCAGAGGGCACCCACTACACAGAGCTGCAGCAGGATTGAAAGTCTTTCCACCCATTTATCCCCAAACCTGCAGACTTTTGGGGAAAAACAAATGCAGGGAAAACACGGTGTGGGCCGTGAAGTTGCAGAATATCCAACAGTGCAGCCTGGTTTTTTTGGAAAGCTTGGCAAGGGACACATCTGAGTGTTTTACCCTGTTCCAAAGCTGAGGTAAGGGTGGCAGGCAGTTTAGCCAGGTTGTCCTATTCTAGAGAGTGTCTCTTGGGAACTATCAGGCCCAGCACCAACATCTAAGGCAGCATTTGCTTCAACTGTCCCATGGCAGTCAGCCTGTGAAGGTGCCTGTAAAGTGATTCATCATCTCAAGGCTGACATGAAACATCAGTTTGAATAGAAAGTAGAGTTCAATGGCCAGGACAGTCATACAGGACTCCTTTTGGCAGGAGCTGCACCTGCTGGGCAGGCTGTGCCACACCCAGCACATTCCCCCCATGTGCTCCACGCCCCAGCAAGGACCCTCCTCATTTCTCAGGTTAATGGCATCATGAGGATATGTGGTTTTCCCAGGGCCTCTGTGGTTAGAGCTGTGAAATACCAAACACTGCTCTCAGCTCCAATTGCAAATGTCCCTCTTCCCACAAAAGCACAAGGCTCTATCCTGAGCCTTTGCAGGCACTTTCACTTCCCCACTGGTCACCACGTCTAGGAAAATCTGACAGAGAACTCCAGGAAGCAGCAGGAAGCTGAGTCAGAAGAGCTTTAGTTTGGGTTTCAGGAAAAAGGTTTTTCACCCAGAGGGTGGTTGGGCCCTGGAACAGGCTCCCTTGGGCAGTGGTCACAGCACCAAGCCTGACAGGGTTGAAGAAGCATTTGGACAACAATCTCAGGCACTTGGTGTGACCCTTGGGCTCTTCTGTGCAAGGCCAGGACCTGGACTCGATGGTCCTGATGGGCCCCTTCCAACTCCCCACATTCTACACTTCTGTGATTCTGAGCACTAATAGGCTGCAGGAGGGCAGAAATAGAGGAAAGAAATGAGGTTGGTCAGAGAATCAAGTCCCTGAGTTCACACAAGATGCAGGATACAGGACCCTTCCCTGCCACCATTCCCATTCTTTCCCTCATCCCTTCCCCCACCCACACACTCGAAGGTGAAGAACATCACTAAAAGAAGAAGAACCTACTTGACTCCCATGTCCATGAGAGCAGCCATTGCTCGTGCAGGAGTCACATTCTCCACCATGATCCCCAGGGTCTGACTGGCTGCTTTCTGAACAAACTCTGGGGAGTTGGACACCATCTGGAGAAGGACCCGAGCAAGCTCATCCACCTCAGAGTCCATGTCCTTCTTCAAGGTCACAAAGAGCTCTCCCAGAGTGACGATTGCAGAGTAGGACACCTTGGAACGGAGGTTGGTCACCTGGGCAAGTCATGAGGGAAAACATAAGAATCACCTTGGAAAGAAAACCACTTGCCTTCAGCAGAAATCCCAGGAAATGAGAACACGTCCCACTGTCTCCAGAGAAGCATACAAGTACGAGAGGAGCAGGAGAGCACAAGCACGGGAAGGCACTTACTCTGGCACCAATTTCTGGCCTCAGACCTGCTTACTGCAGGCCTAAAAAAAACAAATTTCACTAAAGTGTTCTACTTAACCCTTCTAAAATGTCCACGGCTTTGATTTTAGGCCCTTTCACTAGAAAATTAAAGCAAGGGCTGCTTTCAAATCATAAAGGCACAAGTTGTAAAGATAAAAGTGTCAGGTGCTCCTGTTCAAAAAAGCAACACCAGCAGTGGAAGCACTCAGCCAGGAAACAGAAAACACAGGCTAAGGTCTACAGACTCATTTGCAGTGTTGAATTACAGCTTGGGCAGAGATGGGGACTCTGGCAAATAACGCCATTAGTGTCTCAGTTTTGCATTTGCACGTTGCATTCTAAAGGCACCACACTCAAAGACGAGTGCCAGATACCCGACCTGCCAGTAAATACAGCTACATGTGCCCACAGATCCTACAGAGAGCTGACAGACATTAGAAATATCAGGTCTAAAACCAGAAATGAAGGCAGTCCCTGAGCACACATGGAGATGAGCAAGCACATACCTGCTCTACACACCGTGTATGAAGTATGGGGAACAATTCAGAACAATGTTCTCACCTCGCTGGTAACTGCCAAGCAAACCTCATGAAGTCTACAAAGCAGGACCTCTGAATGGGACCCAGCCAGGTGTTTGATGCTGAAGAGTCCCTTCTCCTTCAGCTCCCTGAAAGGCAGAAGATTGATTTTTCTCTCCACCAAGGCAGCACCCTCTGAAATGACCAGGCTGGCAGCTCAGTTGAACAATGGGAGGTGCTTTTCAAGGAGTACTTAATGAAATCAAGGAATGCATTGCCCCAGGATGCTGTGGCTGTCAAAAGCATTCACAAACCCAAGAAGCAAAGAGAGGGTTTCAGAGTGACCATTTAAGAAGACAGCCTTTCTGAAACCTCTGGCACATGAGGCCCCTCTGTCACTGCTTCCTAGAAGCTGTGAGGCCGGGCCATGCTGCTGTTTCTTGTCAGCTCCCTGTACCTGTCCCTGGGACACAGTGCCACTGGGCTGTGTTTGGGCATTTCCCTTCTTTGTCAGCCCCAGCAGGCAGCTCAGCAGGGAGAGTCTGCACTGGCACTCTGGAGCTGAGTTTCCACTCTCTGATCCAGGCCTCTCTGTCACCCCCTCCACTCCGCCTCACACATTCCCCAAAAAAGCAGCAGGATGTCCCAGGAGCTTCCACCCCTGGGCAAGAACTGTTGAAACTCTGGCTTTTCCTAAACCCCCCTACCTAAAACATGTTATTTAAAAGGTGCAAACAACTCTGTGTCTGAGCACTTGCTTTGTGCAGGCCCTCTGCCACAGCAAGGTATGTGAGGCATCAGGGCTGCAGCACAGGGCTGGGGACCCATCCCACGGGCACCCCTGAGTGTCACCCGGACCCCCACACCTGCAGAAGCTCTCTGCACCTCACAGGGCACCAAAGAGAAATGGGGAAGAGAAAGCACAAGAGAAAGGGCAAACAAAGGTGACTGCACAAGGAGATGCATCGTGGCAGATTTTTCATGTTTATCCCAGTGTGAATGGAGTCCTTATCCCTGTGTGAATGAAGCATCCAGCAGGGAGTGATCAAAAAGACATCAAAAAGAAAAGCAATATCACCTAACACTTGCAGGGTTATCTGCTCTGGGCCTCCTTCTGCCTGTGTATAATTTTGGGACACATGGTGAGCATTGACAAAACATCTCAGGCCCATATGAAGCAGTGAGAAGGAAAAAGTTGAATTCTAAAAGTGCAAGATTCCCAGAGGATTTTCTTTCTTTTTCCTTCTCTTCTGCCATGAGCCCTTCAGGAGTAATGACAGGCTGAGGGACTTGAAAGCACAACTCAGTCCATTTCTCAGAAAAAGGAGCTGCCTGGAGCTGCTTCTGGGACTCCCATGCAGGAGGTCACAGGGAGACCCTGTCACCTGCCATTGCTGTCAGCAGTGGGAGCAGAGAGGAATCTTACTCAGTCCCACTGGGCCAGCGGCCCAAGGCACCCAAATCTCTACACTCAGAACTGCTGCCATCCTGCTTCTGCCTTCAGCCAGCAAATCATCTCCTTCCAGAGCTTTCTCTCTTCCCTCAACATTTCCTTTGCAGCTCCATGGAGCAGCAGGCAAAGCGAGGAAACAGCACGGACCTGCTGCAGCTGGAGCACTGCTGCAGAGCAAGGCCAAGAAAAGGCTGCTCTCAACTCTTCATCCTCTCCCTGCTGGGCAGAGGTTTCACCAGTGCCCTTTGGCCCTCTGGGCTCTCGGGGCTCAGGGGCACGAGCAAGACGCCTCTGACCGACCTTAATGCCAAGAGGGACACGGAGTGAGCAGGGCCTTTCTTACCAGTCATCGCTGCCCAGCATGGAGAGTGCCTCCTGCAAGGACTGCTGTGGGGCTGAAGAGGCTCTGTCCTTCTGCCCGTGCCCACGGAGCGGCTCCCGTGGGCGCTTGGCACCAGTGGCCACCTGCCAGGTCACTGTAAGGAGAGGGTCAGCCATGGGCGCTGCAGGCCCGGGCAAGGCCCCGCCATGGAGCGGCTGCAGCCCCAGCTCCCAGCCAGGGCTCCGTGTGCTACACACTGGCACTGGCTCAGAGGCTGCCCTGCTGTCTGGCTCCTGGGGCTCCCTGCTTGCTCCCAGCCTCCCCCAGCTGGGCCCAGCTCCAGGCTAAACCTGACACTTGCCCCCGCAGCGCCAGCTCCCGAGTGCCACAGCTGCCACAGCCAGCGGCAGGTTCCTGCGGCCGCAGAGCTCCCGCTCCCTGCCCGACAGCGCTGAGCAGCAGGACTGGCTACCCAGGAGGGAACCCCTCAGGTGCCCCTCTTGTCTCAGCGCCCTCATTTCCCCCAGCCCTGAGGACAGGGGCACTCTGCAACTCCCGGGGGAGCGACCTGCAGCTGCCTGGAGACAGCACCAAGCCAAGCCTGAGCAACCCAGCCCTGCTGGGCCCGGCTCAATCCCCACGGAGCAGCTACCAGGGAACAGCCATCCCTGACCCTTCCCACCTGACAGCGCCTCGGTTCCCATTGACTGCAAATATTCTAGACAGCAGGCAGCTGAGTGCACATACATTTTAGCCTGCTGTTGGGAAGGGAGTACTTTATGGATTTTGTTCTCTCCAAGCATCATGAATCTTTACTCTTTCAGAGGTGCACGCTGCCTGTATTTCAAGGATGCTGAGGTGAAATTTATTTGCCATCCAATGGACATGTTTGCAAACTCAGCAGTTTCTAAGCTTTCTCTTGTGGAAAAATGCAATTTCCAGACTAGACAGTTGATTAAAAAGCCTTCCAAATGCACTCTGAGGATAAAGAGATGCAAATACAGGTCCACATTGTTGGCAGACGCACTCTCCAGTTAATCAGCTGACCTGGGTTTGCCTTAACTGAATTTTTTGGTAAGGAACAAATTTACAAGGTATGAGAAAAATCTGATGATAAATGCATTTCTTATGAAACGCATTTGTCATCAAAAGCACTGTCAATCAAAAATTTCATCTTGTGCACTCAAAAGCTCATTTTCTAATGTGTCAATGAAAACATTTGCGCTGTCTAAAATGATGGAGTTTAAATATTGCACAGAATCTAGATGAACTGCTCTAGACTCTGGAGGGTTTTTGTGCTACCTTGCATGCTCTCACAAAGTATGGAGGAGCCATAACATCAAAAATATTCAGAGGGGAGCTAATCTGGGTGTCACTGAGGTACCCCAGCCACTGACACCAGTGATGTCACTGCAGAAGTATGTAGACATACACATCTAGATTCACTGTGAATGGAGAGCCATGCCAGGCTAGCTCTGGTCAATTCTGAACATGGAAGTAGCATCACTAGAAAAGAGCATTAAAGTATCATTCCTTGCTCCCTTCTTCTTATCTCACCCTACTTGGGATCACGGCACAGGCAGGCTACCCACAAAGGAGAGACAAGAGCCACTGGGGACTCTCTGCTGGGTATTTACTGCAGGCAGCAAACAGCCTGGGAGCAGCAGGCAGCCCCTCCTGGCTGTCATCTGCTGCACAGGGGTGCTGTATTTGCTGGGTGACACAGGAGGCACTGCTTGTTCCCTCTTGGCACTGCAGGCTGTGGGATGGCGGCAGCGAGGAGCCATCGGGCACTTCTGGGAGCAGCAGCACGACTGCACCAAGCCACTGCCTGCCCTGCAGAGACAACCCTTGCTGGACAGCAGAACAGCTGGCTGCAGAACTGGACAGCAGCACAGGCAGAGGGCCCAGATGGTGAGTCAACAACTGATCCTGGTGCTTCCTGTAGGTGCACAGTGAGCACACCCTGGCAGACTGCCCTGCAGCTCATCCCTGCAGTCCCAGCTGCCTCCTGGCTCCAGTGCTGTAGTTTGGACTCTCAGGATGGGCAAAAGCCAGAGCTTAGCCCTTTACCACTACTTTATTCAGTTCAACTTCCCAATGGATCTCTAAGAACCAACTGCTCCAGTACTACCAAGCTGGAGTAACTCAAAAGTAGATTTGCTGTTCATTCTCAGGACAGACTATGGAGCCAAGATCCCAGCTGTGCTGGCTGAGGCAGGAGGCAGTTTGTGCTCCTTGTGCAAGGAAAAACCTGTGTGGAAAAAGCTGCCACGGAGCAGGCTTACCTGAGGAGCTGCGTGGGAAGCTGCCATCCCCGTGCATGATGGGTGTATTGGGCAGTAAGGGCACGTTGTCCTGCTTCCTCAAGACCTTCTTCTTCAAGGCACTACCAGGGTGTTTTCTCTGCACTCTAGAAGCTGTGCCATCGACAGGTGGTAGGCTAAAGGCTGCAGGGACCAAAGAGGAGCTTGTAAGTGGAGAGTGCTGGACAGGGTGACAATGGAAAGGGCCAGAAAACTTGCTGGAGCTGGGCAACATCTCTTTGTTATCCCAAAGAACTTCAAGTATAACAATGGCACACTAACATGGGACAGTGATCACAGAATCCCAGAATCCCAGAAGAGTTTGGGTTGGAAGGCACCTTTAAGCACCATCTAGTCCAACCCCTGTGAGCCAGGACATCTTACTCCTGGTCAGGTTCCTCAGAGCCCCATGTAAGCTGGCCTTGAACACCTTCAAGGATGAACTAAAACAGCTTCTCTGGGAAAATCCTGCCAGCTTTTCATCCCCTTCATTATATAAAAAATAATCACTTCTATCTAATCTAAATTTACCCTATTCTAGCTTCAAACCAAACTGCAGTGATGCTTCCCCTGAGAAACAAGGAAAAGCCAGTACTGCTTTGCTTTTGTTTTCCTGTTCCAGAGGCTGGCAGGGGCAGGTCCCAAAGGAAAGTGCAGATAACCTTGTGTGATGCCCTCGGGCTGAGTGCTGCCTCCTAAGGGCCCCTCTGCCGCCCTCGGGCAGCGCTCACAGCCCTGCAGGCAGAGCCCCTCAGCCGGGATTCCCAAGTTGGGAATGCTGCTTGCTCCTGGGGCTACAACAGAAGCACTGGCTTGGGGCTTCAGCACAGCTCTACAGTGCCAGCTCCTCAGCAGGGAGTGGCAGGAGAAGGATCTCTGGTGTTTTCATTTGAAGGACCTAAATTTTGTTTCTTCCAGGTTGCACCCTGGTTGAAAAGCATCCTTTTGGACTCCCCTTCCCCGGAGGCTGCTCTCCAGGAGAGAGTCTGAAGCCCAAGTGAACTTTGCAAGACAGAATTTTCTGCTCTAAAAGATTTTAGAGGTGAAGGGGGGAAGCTGATATTCTGTTACTGACTCAGTAAGGTCATGGGCAAGACACTTCATGCCTCTGTATTCTTCTTTGGGAAACAGAATTAAATCCCAAGCAAGCTTCCACTCAGATGCAAGTGGAACAGCCCCCCAGTCTGACTGCAATGCTGTGCAAAGTGTTGCAGTGTGTTTTTATGTGGCAGGTTTATGGTTTGATTTGTGCTTTGGTAGTCCTTTTGGGTTTTTTCTCCCCCTGCTTTAGAGTGACACAGACCTGCCTTTGTTATTCAATTGAGCCAGGTGTCCCTTTATCTGTTGTTACTTAGCTACTTCCCTGCCAAGTTTCAAACCCCTTCCCCCCCCACATCCAGTTGTTAACCCCTCCTATCCAAAGCAGTTTTCCTCCCATGAAATCCTTCCCTGGTTTAGACATTGTATTCCCTGCCTTGTGTTCCACCCCAGTTCTCCTGATTAGTTGAACATTGTATCCTGCCTTGAGACCTGCCCCCCTTTATAAACTGTTGTGTAATCCCAGTTCGTGGCCGGGACCCCGGGACTTGGGGAGTTTAACATCAAATAAAGTAACCCAGTGTCCCCCAGGCCCTTGCTGTGGCCCTTCTGTTCCGTGTTGTGCCTCCTCTGGTAGCTGGGATTTTGCGGAGCCCCGAAAGAGGGGGACTGTGGTTCCCCCACTGTCACCATCTAGCCAGGACGTGCGACACAAAGGGCAAGCAAGTGGTCAAAAAGGACCACCACGAGTGTAGCCACCACTTACTTGCTTCAGCTGCATCCCCAGGCTCGACTGTCTCAGGAATAAGCTGCAAGGATGTTTTCCCTTGTCTCCTTTTCTTCATCTCTCTCTCCAAAAACTCTGCGTCCTTCCACCCTAAGTTCTTTTCAGCCAACATGCACAATGCAGCACGGATCTAGGTGCAATGGAAATGCATCACAGACTGTAAGCAGAGACACACAAACCAGACACAACCTCTCATCAGGAGCACAGAGTCCACAGAGTGCCATAGGCTTCAATGCAGCTCCATCCACATTCCAATAATTTCAGAGGAATGTCTCCCATCCTCACCTTGGCAATTACACACAGTGAGGTGGAACGCTTCAGTGCCACAACCTTCCACTGCTGCAACTGCAGCCTATGTCAGGAAGCCCTGCTTGAAGCATGAAAGTCATAGGAGTGCTCCAAGACAGAGGAAGAGCTGACATGCCAGTGAGCAGGCAGTTCAGTTCCTACAGGCCATGGCAGGAGAATAAAAACCATGTGCAATACCCAGCAAGGAGGGCTAATGAGCTGTTGCTTAACACTCATGGCCAGGAGTTGCAGCTGTTTCTCACTTCCTGCCTTCTGAAGGACTCTGCTCTGAAGGACTCTGAAGGACTTGGTCTCTGAGACCAGCAGACCAAAAGGAGGAGTCTTGTGAAAACAAGTTGCACAAACACTGATGGTAATGAGCAGAAAACTTGAGAATGAGAGGGCTGTGAAATACAGCCACAAAGGTCACCAGGAAAAGTCAAACTCTCCCATTTTCTTTTGCAGCCTTGCTTACACCCAACATGAGAATCTTTGCTTCCCTGCTTCCGACGATGCACTTTGCCCACGGGCACTGATGTGTAGCTTGCTCTGTCATTCAGAACTTCTCTAAAACAGCCTTTGCACATAAAGAATGCTTCTGGCATGACCTTAGCACCATCTCCAAACCAGGGACCTTGCCACCACTGGAAATAGCCAAGCAATTGCTCTGTAGCTGTCCAATATATTCCCAAGGGAATCCCCATCCCCCAAGGAGTGGAAGATGATGATTTTCAGTGACATTTTGGGCCAAGCACTAAACAGCCACTGGAGAGGAAGTCTGTTCATCCCTGTCCTTATCCCTTACCTTTTCAAAGCCATCCCTCAGCTCTTTGTCCCTCGTAAGACCAGGACTGCTGGGATGATCTGTCTCCTTGGCCTGGCTCAGTGGGAGGCCTGGGAATGGAAGCAAAGGTTTGTGTAAATCTCTGGCAGACTTCAAGCCCCCAAAAACACAATGCTGGCCAACAGGCAAGACAGGTTCCAGAGTGCAGAGCTCTCCTAAGACACAGGGATTGGGACTGAGAGCAGCAAGGGACAATGCCTAGACCCTCTCCCAAGGGATGGGCTACTGGCAGCAGACATGACATGGCTCTGTTGGCCAGCAGACTGAAACCTGCTGCATGATGAAGGCCTCAGCCCCTGCATGCTGGAGAGCCTCTGTGTCTGATAGAGAAGGGCAGAGATGGAGATTGATCTTGACAGAGATTCTTATCTGCCCTTATTCATGCTGATTGTAGTAAATATCTTCTTTTGGTTCCTAGAAGTCCCAGGTTCTAATACCTGTAGGCACTGAGATCAACATTTTGTTCTCTTTGTTGGACTATTTTAGAGGATATTCAAAGAAAATCTGAGCATTTGAGGAGGGGTACACAACCATGAACTGTGTTTTTGACACTAGATAATTTGTTTTCTCCAAGGATTTTCCTTCTCAACTGTATGAGACTGGGCCACTTTTGGGCCAGCCTGACTAAAGGCTGATTTTCTAATTGCAAGTAGAACAATGGAGCTCATTCTGAAATGCTCTCCAACAGAGCTGTTAGAACTAAGATAACTCATTCTTTACATGGCTTTACAGAGGATAAATTCATATGGCAGCCAAGGAGTTTGAGAGGAATACCTGCCTTAAAACAGGATTCCATCACCCTGTAGAATGCTTGGGACAGTAATAAAAGTGAGACAGCAAAGGATTAATGAGAAAAGAAATTTCTATTCCAGAATATGTCCAGAAAAAATGACACCTTACTTACTGAGCAATAATGCTCCCTAGCTGCATTAAGCATTCCAGGTGCACATCAGCAATTAAGGAGTCATTCCAAAGGGGTCATAGCCAGGACTTGGCAGAACTCACCCTGATCCTCAAAAAGAGCAGGGGATCTGATCCCTTTTTCTCTGCATCAGCAGAATTATTTCTCCAAGTCTCATCTCTCCTATCATTACACGCCCAGAGATGCCAAAGGAACAACAA
>JAYDZK010001211.1:0-12814 GCA_034509185.1 Euphonia xanthogaster
TGTTGCTGCTAAGGATAGTTGGTGCTTTTCTAGCTTGTCTTTAAAATATTGAGAGATGAAAGGTTTCTAATGAAGTTTCTAATGAAGTTTCTGTCCTGGGGCAGAATGCATTTGCAGTTTCAGTGGGTTTTTCCAATTGTTAATCTCACTCAGGCACTAAATAAGGGGGAAAAATAAACCCTATTTAGATAGAAAACATTCTGTGTTCTTGGGTACCTTTAAGTTAATCAAAATATGATTATATTGCTCTCTGGTTAATTTCTTAATTTGGTAGAGTTTAGAAATAGGTAGTGAAGAATGTTTATTAACTGCTGGGTGAGCATCCCAGGCTTAGTGCAGAGATTTGCTTTTAAACATCCCTTATTCCTTCTGAAATATCTCATTTGGTTTGTTTGTAGTTGTGTTAGAACATAAAGAGGAGGGAGATCATCCTGAAAAATTTTTCCTTGGAATTGAATTTGTACCCTAGACCCAACAGTGACTGCTTGTTCTTTCTCTGAAGGCATGAAGGACACTGGGGATTCCTCACAGACTCTCTTTTTGGGGCAGCAGCCATTTCTGCTTGGCTCCATGAGAGGCTTTGTTACAGTAGTGCTGGAGCTCTGAAGGGCAGGGACATTCCATGAGGATGAATAATAAATCATTCCTATACCTTGCACTGTTTCAAACCTAACACAGCAGAAGCAAGTGTTTCCCTGATTATCAGTTTAATGGGGCTCCTGACAAGTTCTGCTGTTGAGGAGCACCAGCCTAGGATGTGGGGGGGGTTCTGTGGAGGAGAAGCAGCTTGTGAGCCTGGACCTTTGTCCAGTGGGCAAGCCCTGTGGTTTTAAGCAGGAACGACCTGGAATTTCGGAAGGATTTGGAATATGAGTAGGTTTGTTGTTGGAGGTGTGAGGGGGGTAAAGTCCTCTAGAGTCCTGGATCAGTTATTAGAGAAGGTACTGGAACAGCCTCTGAGGAGGGTGTTGCTGCTGCTGCACATGATTCTCCTGTAGCTCAGCTGATGCACACAAGATTTGTTATGACTAAAAGGATTGCAACTAAACAAAATGCACTCATTTTTCTTGTCATTTAGCGAAGCATCTTTTGATCCATGATGAGCTGCAGGCTCACTGTGCAAGGCTGAAAGTAAATGAGATGCTCAGAGGAGATTTTGGACTTTGGGACTTATTGAAGATGGATAGGACGTCATTCCTTCACTCATTGGGACTGCATAGTTTAGTTTTATCTGCTCTGTTCCTAAGCGGTGCTAAAAAATGTTATTTCCCTCAATTTTGATGGCAGCAGAGGCTAGCTGATGAATATGGATCTAAGTAAGGTTTGTAAAATAAAATGAATAGTCTGGAAACCGGTTAGACAGCTCTGTAGTCAATCTTGACAGAAAAGGAAGAAGCTGAACTTCCATCTTAATTTCAGAGATGATTCCTCTGTCCTGCCTGCTTTTCCCATACTGGGTATGTAACCACCCCTGTTCATTTTGATCCTTACCCCTGCCTGCACCACCTCACCTGCCTTCTGCTGCTCACCTTTGCTTTCTAATCAGATGGAACCACTGAAATAGAAAAGACTGCCTTATTTAATTTCCATCATCAAAATGTCTTGGCAATCTTTAAAATCCTCTTTGCACTTTTTTCTTTGGCTGAATACTGGTGCTGGCTCATACCTAAGGTAGCAAATGCAGATGGAAATGCTGTACTGAACATAACATAATTATGTTAGGAGGAACAATTATTGCTGCACTGCTAGGATAAAGATTAAATGGAGCCTGTGGGACGATGTGCTTGGTTATACTAATTGGTACCTGTGCTTGTAATGCGTAGTTACTTTTTTTCCTCAAAACTGTGGAAGAACACTTGGCCATCTGCCGTGGCCATGCCATTACTGCAGCTCCACGTTGCCATGCTGGGGTGTGTGTGAGCGGCCAGTTCAGCACTGAGCGCCCCATTTATGCACGTGGCTCTTAGAGCCCATTGTTTTGGTGATGTCCATCTGGGATGAGAGCACATCCACCCCAGAAAAGTCATTAGCAGAGCTGTTGAGGTTTTCAGAACACTTGCTTTTCCTGGGTGCTTTCATGAAATCTAAGGATGAGCTCCCTTTTCTGGGAGAGAATTTAATTTCTTACACTGAGAAGGGAAATGTTCACTGTCTCTCACACCAAAGGACATTGGCTTTGGCACAATTTCATGATACCTGAATGAGTCCTTTAACACAGCAGCATTCTTTCAGATCAATTAATTGTTTCTATATTCCTAGGTAGATTACTAACCCTAACGAGTTACTGGTGGTTTTTGATTTTCCTGCAGCCAGCAGCACAGCTTGCCCCTCTCAAAGAGGTTCCAGCAGGACAGAAGCACAACACATTCTTTTCACCCCAACACGTGGGCAGGAAAATCTTTCACAGCTCTCATCCCAATTTCTTATGTGGACCAAAGCAACCTTGTCTCATCACAGCAGATCAAAGTTCTCTTCATCCAAGTCCCATGGACAGCTGGACAAAGCCTCTTCCTTCAGTGCTTGCTAAGTACCAAGGTCAGCATTGCTTTTTCACCTCTGCTGTACCACGACATTGCCTCAGACTATGGGGTGGCTCAGTCTGGCTCCAGTTACAGTTTATCTGTCTCACTTGCTCCTCCAAAATTGATTTATTAATGAAAATTAACAAAGTCCATTCTTGCAGCTGGTGCCTAGCTTTTGCAACAGATGAAGAGATCTATTTTAAGAAGTTTATCCACACAGAGTGTGATTAATTATTATACTAATAATAAAGTTTTCATTGTGTTAATTTTGTATTTTTATCTCTGATTCAGCCTCCAATTAGCCAAAATTACTTGAAACCCCTAACAAATCACTGACTATGTCAGTTATTTATATGATTCAATATTGAACTAACTGGCTGTCAAAATCCCATTACCTTGGTCCTCGACTCCTTGGTGTGAGTCTTTAATTTCTCTGATGAACTTTTCCCAGGCAAACAGAGCCAGCTAACTGGGACTGACACCTTCTGCCCCTTGACATTTGTTACCTTTTGAGGTAATGCAAAGAGGCCCTGTGGGAGCTCCAGTCTGCTTTAGGCCTCTCTTAATTGATTTTCTGTGAATTTTAATGATAAAGCTTCTCAGATTGCCAGTCTGAGTTGTGATGGGAACTGGGATGATCTGCTTCAATTAATGCAGCATCTTCAGTTTGCCATTAGTTGCTGACAGCTGCATGCTGAAAAGTCCTCTTCATTTGGGACCAGAGGTATCAGCCACAAAGCAAAAACTAATTCTCATTCCTAACTCCAGGAAAAGGACATTTGGCATAGAGGGCAAGAGATCTTGTCTTGGACTGAGTCAGAGAAGTGATAATCTAGTGAGGCCAGTTCTTCTCCTTCTCCCTGTAGCCCTTATGCCTTAGCGGGCTGAAAAACTTCCCTTTTTCCCTACCTGACTTTGAAGACAATTTCCCAGCTGCTTGCCTGTAAAGTTCCTGTCATCCTGGGCATCTGGCTTTGTGTGTATTTCTGTCTAGATGCTCTGAATCACTGGGAGGCATTCCAACTCCAACATGGCTACAAAGCAAGGCCAGAGGAGATTTGCAGGTCTTGTGCAGCAGGATGCCAGCCTTATTTCTAAGCATGTTTGTCCTTCTTTTTTTCCCCCACTGCATATGTTATGGAAGCCAAAGTGTCCATTAGAAAAGGTTGCCTTTTAAAAACAAACACTCCTTCCTCACAAGAGCCATGCAAACAAAGAAACAAAGCCCTAAACCCAAAGCAAGATATTCTGAGCATGTGTTGTAATTGTTTCTTTGTTGAACGGTTATCTTTCCACTTAAAATTTAAGGAAATAATAGGAACCCTCCTCAAAAACAGAAAGCCTACAGACTTCATTGTATCTTCAACTAGAAATAAACAGAGAGGGTAAGTGGATGAAGAAAGGCTGTTCAGAAAGGTTAAATGTAGTTAAAAGGAAGCAGTCAAAAAGATCTGGATTTTCATAGCAATTTTACTAAATGTTTACTGTGTCATTAACAGGTAGGTCTGTTAATCTCTCTAAGACTTTATTCCTCCTATAAAACTGCATATTGAACTGCTTTTTCACCATAACTCATTGCTGAAGGATAGCATAAAGGATGGAAGAGTGGGTAGATGCAGAGACACATCCTTCTGTGAGACTTGGAATACATTTACTGGGTCTTTTTTCCTCCTTGCTCACAACACAAGGCTCACAACACAGGGCCATGGTACATGCCTTAAATTACGACTTCAGCAGAGAAGCAAGAAAGAAAAGCTGTTGTAGATGACATGTTGCAGTATTTCAGGCTGGGTTAACTGCAGGCAAATCTGGATCTTCACTTCCCAGACATGCCTCTGAGCAGTGGACTTTGCAAGTCTTGCATCAAGCACTTGAAATGTCTGTGTCCACTTGCCCATTTTCTCAGGGCAGCCCTTCAGCTGAATATTCCTCAGCCCTTTCTCTCTTCACCATGCACTGCTGAAACCTTCTGGGTGCTTCAAACAGTTTGAGGGGGTTTTTTGCCATTGCTTGTGGTTTTCGTTCTGTTTAGTTGAAATAACTTTAAGCATCCTATGGTGGGTTTTTTTGCAGAAGGGAAATTAAATTGATGGAAAATTGCATTATTTGATAGTGCTTGCAGCCCGTGGCTACAGCAGTGTGCAATATTTGGGTCAGATTGTTTTTGAGCGGTTAATTGTCTGCCCAACTGAATGCTCAAGCATAATCAGACTGATTATGTTCAAGCAGTTGAAAGTTCAATGTACAGTGAGAAATAGGACAGCAATTATCTTCTACATTCCTTTGTATGAGCCACAGGAGGTACTTTTGCTCAGGTCTGGAATCCTGGATAATTTGTATCATCGACACAGTTCTGGTTTTAGTTCCTAACATGTTTTTGAGGAAAAAAATCAGCCTGCGAATGATTGAAGTCAATTTTTATGTTAATCCTCAGGCAGTTATGAGTGGCAGGCACCTGTGAGTTCAGACTTCTAAAACAATAAAAAGTTCAGTAGTTAAGATTCTGAGCCCTGAAAGTAAAGAGAACTGCTTATTCCAGGTATTCATGAAAACCACGTTCCAGCACAGCCCAAAGAAGTGCCTGTGCGTTAAACACTTTGTTTTATTGGCCTTTGAATAGATGTGATATTTCAATATCTGGTGTATGTATCACTGAAATCCCTAGTCTTTTATCTTTTAAAATATGTTCTTAAGAAGGCTCTTTTCAGAGATGTATTTGGTGCAAGGGATATGCTCTCAG
Organism: Euphonia xanthogaster; assembly: GCA_034509185.1. Lineage (NCBI taxonomy): Eukaryota > Metazoa > Chordata > Aves > Passeriformes > Fringillidae > Euphonia > Euphonia xanthogaster. The sequence continues at coordinate 5,263 of JAYDZK010001211.1, forward strand.
AATCAGTAATTTGATATTAGTAGTTATTCTCTTGGTTTTCTAGAAATGTCAATTTGGAAGTTTTTATGTCAAATGCTCCCAGTCTGAAGGGAAATATTTCTTCCTCTGGGTTTTGGGCAAAGGTGTCTTACTGAACACCTGGGGCTGTTGTGTTTGGCCATTCTGGCTGGTGTCACACGGATTCTCTGAGCACAGCTGAGAATTACAGAAGGACAGTAGAGCATTTTTATGATCTTGAGGCTGTATCTGAAATACAGAATCAACTTCTGCTTAATCAGCTTCATGATGGGTGAATATATTCAAATAACAAATATGTGTAAATATTTTTTTTCTGAATCAGTTTCATTTCTTTTTTGAGCAGATCTACACCTGCTGATTAATCTAGTTGAAAGTATTTTTTTTTCCGAACAGAACTTTAAAAAGTTATCATTTTTCCAGTTTTCTTGTAAAGTAATATTCTCTTCAACAAGATCACACAAATGCTCTGAAGCACTGAGGTCCCTGTGCATTTGAATGAATCCAATGGCATTCTCATTGTGTTCTTAGGTTCAATCACAGCCATGTGTTAATTTTATTTGGTTTGAACCACTTTGCCTTGGTTCACTTGGAGTAGTCTGATAGAAGTCAGTTTTGATACAAAGCTGAGGTAAATTTAAAAGAAAAAGGAAATCTAAACTCTGCTTTTTGTCAATACATCTTGATGATCTATCCTCCACAAGAGGCTCATGCTCCTCTGATAATGTGGGATGATAGCTAATGGGGGAATTGTTCTGCTGCTGAGCTGCTCATACAAACAGGAGGAGATGAATGAAGTCATCAAACAGGTTTAAAACAGCAGCTTTTATTTCACAGCACCTTTCAGTCAGTGCTTCAGAAAAGCTGTGACATCTTGCTCCAAAGCCTCATGGTGCCGAAAAAGTAAATTGCTTGAGAGGTTGAAACCCAGCACTTGTTCTGTGTTTTCCAGGCTGTTCCTCGCCATTTTCTGAATTCTCCCTGTTGATGGCAAGTGCCTTGGTAGCAGCAGGCGATGGCTGGTTGTATGGAATTTTCCCCTGAAATATGTAATTTCAACATTATCTGTGATGGACACCGACTCCTGCTGGTAGATATTAGCTCAAAGCAGAGATCATATCCATCCTCAATGCCACGTTTACTTGTTTTAATGGGGTATTCCTCTGCAATTTCACGTTGTCTTAAGTTCTCCTTCCTCACCTACTTGTATTTCAGATGGGTGATCTTTCTTCCTAAAAATTAATTTCCCAGAGTCCCCTTATTATTTCTCCTGCTTGGGGATCTCCTAAGCGTAAATGCCTACTCTGACATGGGTGTTCCCATCTGTTCCAAAGCTTTTTTTAGTTTTGGTTCAATGCAGGATTTATTCAGTGAGGACGAAATACCTCCTGAGAATCATTCAGGGGCTACCCCAGCACCTACAGAAAGAGCCCTCCCCTTCTGAGCTGGAAGGATCTCCCTTCTTTCCAAGAAGGCCCCATCTGAAATTGTTTCCCCACGCAAACCTTGCCCGTGCATTCTCCATCTCGCTGGACAGGCTCCAGCACCCCCTGTGGGTGACACAAATGTGCTGAGAATACCAAGTGCCCCCTGTTCTCAGTGACAAAGGCACTGTCAGAGACTAAATGGTCAAAAGAAAATTTGTTAAAACGTGTTGAGAAGTAAAATAGCAACAATCCCGACGGCCAGATGGTCCTCACAGAAAGCTTGAAAGAATTAATCAGTGTTCTGTAGGCTGGTAGCAAAAATACGTTTGCTGTATTTAACTGAAGATACTTTACTGAAGAGTTTCAGAGTAATTAGAATTTTCTTAAAACTCTCTGTCAAAATTACATTGAAAGAACTGTGGGCCAGATGATTCAGACCCAAATAACTTGGTTCAAGCATTCGGTGCTCAGCCCAAACGTTCTTCCCTTCCTTGTCTTTCCTGTTCAATATTTTAGCCCTCGTGGCTTCATTTGGTGAAGTATTTGATAGAAGATTTTAATTCAAGTATCAAAGAAAAGAGTAAAGCCACACTGTGCAGTAAGCTGCAAGCTCATGTATTTTAGTGTTTTATAAATTGCTGCTCTGAGCCCTGATCTCAGTGCCATCCCCAATGGTTTCAGCTGAGCCATGATTCTTAGCTTTGGGAATCCTATTTATTCACTCTTGCTTTCACTACCAGATTACAGTTGAAGTGGCTGTGAAAAGCTTCTTCATTCCTTGAGACAGCTTTCTGTGTTTTCACCTTTAAAATATATTTAAAGACTCATTAAACAAGTCTTTAGGAGTTCTGCTACAGTAATCTGGATGCTTTTGGTGCCTTTTTTGTTCCTGCCACATTTCCTTCTATTTTTAAAACAATTTTGTCATTATTCCATTGTCACATTTTCCACTGAAATCAGTGAACTCTGCAATGAACTTTACATTTCTCACAATTAAAAAAACCCCAAGACTAACCACCACCAGCCAACTCCAACCATGCCACATCTTCCTTTCCATAAATTAATGTGAATTTCTCTAATTTACTGTTTAACAACTTGCAGGGAGAAAGAACTAAAAGAAAAAAAGACAATGGCTGATCTTTCTTCCTTCTTCCTTTTCTCCAAGGAGAGGACAACAGGATTTCTGATAGATTTTCCCTTGGAAGACAAATGAGAACATTCCAGGCTTTGTGGATTGGAAATCAATGTGCATAAAGCAAGAAAAATGGGCAATGTTATCAAGCCCAGAGTTTGCACAGGCAGTGAACTCCAGAGAAAATGGGCCATTTTCCCATCTCTGTCTAAGCTGGCAAGCTCCAACAAAACTCAGCACACGGTGTTGGTGCTGCCTTAGACTGACCCAGCTGTATCCTGAGAAAGTTCAGTGCAGTTTTTGGTATCACTCAGTGTTGTGTCAGGTTTTTACAATGTAGTCATCAATAGTATTTTTCTTCTGTATATGAAATGGTTGCCCAAACTTTGTGTGTCATATTTTAAATCTTTCTTTTCTAGAATTTACCCATCAATTCCCTCTCTTTGCTACAGTGAAGTTCCATAATGGCAACTGAATTAGGGAAAATAGTTGTAGCTAAGAGCATCCACCTAAATCCAATTGACTTCTGTGGTGATGCTTAAGTCCCACAAGCAGTTTTAGGACTGAGCATTAATTGTTCTTTTCCATCAGGGACATGACATCAGCAAGGTTTTGTACCAATCTGTTGTGCTTTTTAAGTATGAAAGTGGCTCTTGTAATTCTTACCCATTCTGTCCTGGCATATTCCATGTGTGGAATGTAATTAGGTTTATTTGGAGGACTCTACAGAATGTCTGTGAAGGGAAAGTGTGTGGGTGGAATCCTGGCCCTGTTAAAAGAGATGAGAACTTTCCATTGCCTGGAATGAAGTTCCAGTTTTTAACTGGGGTTTTGCACACATGAGATAAGCAGCAGGCAAAGCTCCTTGGTTGTGGATATTTCTTATCTCAGAGGGAAGTTGTCATAAGAAACGAAGCATTTAGGATCTTCTGACATGTACATTATTGTCAATTCTCAGAGTGGCAAGAGAGCTACCACTTGAGTCTGTGAAAAATCTGGGTAGTTGTAGCAAGCATCAAGGGTACATCTTTAGGAAATATTCCTTATAGTCACACTGAGTGGGATTCCTTGGCACTGAAGCTCTCATTCTGTATTGGAAAATGTGTTTCTTCATTTATATGAGATAAGAATTTAATGAAAATCTCTTTCCCTGGAGAGGAAGTTCTTTCATTAGTGCAGGAGTAACTGTAGGTTAATTTTAAAGGTTTCTGCAGTCCAATTATTCTAATCTGCCAGAAAATTTACCTGGATATATATGAAGACATTACCTATTCACATTCATTTGAATAACAGAAAGTCACACTATTTTTTTTACTTAATCAATGAAGCAATATTCAGTCTAAATCCCTAAAATTGCACTGCTGCCTTAAGATGTCAATGTTATGGAGGAAATCAGAGCTGGGGAAAGTTCTGGACTCTTCTCCACGGAAACAGCATCAGTCATTATCCCTGGGATAGTGAAGATTTTAAAGCTAAACCAAAGAAGCTTTGCCCTCTTTCAGTATCCCAATTAGGCTGAAAAATTTATGGGATAATGTATAGATAATCAGTCAATGTTATTTCTTTGCTTGTAAATAATGCTACAATCAGCTCCACAAATTGAGCTCTATTCTCAGCCTCTCTTCTGTTGTCAGAAGAATTTAAAATCTGCCAAATTGAAAACAAGCAAGTAAAGCACGCTTGGCTTCTTTTGCCTTGAGTATATAATAACTTTCCTCAGTCTGCTGGCTGTGCCACTCTGAAATAAATGACACTTGTTTTTGCAATAGAGAAGAGTATCTGTTGAAAGTATACCATCTTGTCATCCATTGCAAAAACATTTGTGGCTGCTGATGGCTCTGGAGTCTTGAGTTTTGATTAAGCAATTCAATTTTGAAATGACTGCTTCCCACTTGTCTCAAATGTTCCATTACAAAAGCCTTCAATGCAATTTGATTTTCATTTCCTTGGATCACCTTCATCAATTAAAGGTAAAAAAGATGCAAATCCATCACTAAAGGTCATTTGGAAAGAAATAGAGATGATGAAAATACATGTCCACATCTAGAACCATGTGTGCAGTTCCAGTTTCTTTATCTCGGGAAGTGCATCAGAAGTAGGGAACAGTTTCTCCTTTGTATGCAGGACATGGTGTCTTGACATGGATATGTGTCCATGTGAAGAGACTTCTACTGACATTGAGGGGAACAGGAGATGGGAAATGAGCAAAGAACAGAACTGGAGGCAGACTGGAGTGCAGAGTGGGGCTGGTGATATGCCAAGTCCAGAAATGGGGAGGTTCTGTTGTTAAATCAAGTCACATCTCTCCCAAAGGACAATGAAAACAGAAGTGACCAAATTTTTGTCGCTTCCTATGAGTCAAAGAAAAGAGATTTCCATCAAATCGTGCCTGTTCTTTCATGAGTCTGAGGTTCTAGCATGTGTCTCATTCCTGTTTGCTGCTTTGGTCAGTTTTGTATGTTTTGTTGCATATTTTGCTGCAATAATCTCAAGATGGAAATAGCAGAGATGGATACTGCAAAGATGATCATCACAGCAGGCAGCTGGTAAGAGACAGCACGCAGGAATGAATAAGGAGCACAGTAATGATGAGGAGAGAAATAAAAAGTTCCAGAGAAAAATACCAGCACACACAGTTCAAACCATGGCGAGATCAAGGAGGAAAGCAAATCCATGGATATTTTCCAGCTGTTGCTGTTCTAATTTAATTTAATTCTCTTCACCCAGTGTGTTTATGAAAATAGAGTATCTGGCACTGGCAGAAATTTCCTTTGCTTGTGTTAAACATTTGTGGGGAAAAAAAGTCAATATTTTATCTGGACTGTCTTGTACCAATTTTTTAAAAATATATTTGTTTTCTTGAAAGGGGAAAAGTTAGGTTTTAGTGAGTGATCAGACCAGACTCTATTATCAACATTGCTAAGAAAGGAATCGGCCCAAGCTGAATTTAGTGGTAAGGGAACCTAACAGTGTTGTTTCTTTGGTAACAGAAAAATTGTTCAAAGAGATCAATGTGTTCACAGGCAAGGCCATTAAAATTCTCTTACTGCAGTGTAGTTTTGCTTTGTTGCTGATATCTTTTTCTCTGCTCTTCTCACTGGCTTTCTAAGTTCTGGTGAAAAAAACAATCTTTTTTTCTTTCACAGATAAAATTATTTTTCAGCTGTAAACAAAACCAGGTTTTTTTCTAGATGAAATGGCCTGAAGTTTGTTGGATTATTTGTAAATGCCACTTGGAGCTGTGACTTTGGCCTGATCAATGCATTGCTGAGCCTCCAGCTCTGAGCTCCTGCCTGGCCCCGGGTCCCTGTTTGTGTGACTGGATGTCAGCTTTGGGAAAGGCCCTGGCCTGGCACGGGGCTCAGGGCTGTGTGCCCTGTTTGGAGATAAAGGCTGGTCATTGGGAAAAGCTGTTACTGATTTTTGTGCTTGTTTATGGCAATAGGAAATGAAGTATTCCTGGATGGCAGAAAGAGCAACATGGAACCAGAACAGTCTGTTAACAGTGAGAATAGTACTTGGATAAATAGTCCCAGCAGGGTCACCAGGAAAAAGAGGCTGCTTTTTAATTCAAGGAGCAGAATGGAGGCGCTTGGTAAATTATGAAAACTACTTCTTTATTTATACTACTGCAAAAAGCAACACATGTGGTGGAATAACATCCACATGGCTTAAAGGTTTTGCATAGTACAGGGAAGGAAAATGGCAGTCAGTATATAGGATCCAGATGAAAGATGAGTTAGTTCATTGTAAGTGAGAACTGTAGGCAAGAACGTATCTGTGACTGAAGTTGTCACTTTTAAGAGGATGTATTTTGGTTCACAGGAGCTCTTAGTGTGAAGTCAATTGCTTGGATATAAGCGGGGAAAGACTTTGGGTTAAAAGACGAAAACCTATCACAAATGTGTATAAAGTGTGGGAAAGGGAAGGAAAGTGTATAAAAAAACCTCTAAAAATAATGAGAAGATGATTTCTAGAAACGTGTAGGATTGAATTAGAACCCCCAAAGACTAGAATGAATGGATTGATGAAGAAAAGAGTCAAGTTTTGGAGATCAAGAAACACAGGGCTAAAACCAAATCTGACGAAAATAAAACAAAGTCGGATTTTACAGAGACGATTAAAACATGTTTTCAACGTGGCTTGGAGTGATTCTGATGGCAGCCTGCTCCATGATTCTCAGCTTTATGTCCCAAATGGTTGCTGATCCTTGAGGCCCGGGCCGTGTGTGAGGGGCCGAGCCCGGCGCCTTTGGGATCTCTCGGCGGGAGCTCTGGAAGGCTCAGAGCCCAGCGGCGCCGGGCGCTTCGGTGCGGCTCGGCCAGCTCGCTTTTATGGACCCGAGCAAAAACCTTTCCCCTTTGTGGTAAATATGGCACCTTCCTGCCTCGGAAGAGCTGCAGGAGCGATCCTCCAGCTGCCTCCGCCGACCTGAGGCCGGAGCAGCGGCCCCGGCGGGAGCGCAGCCCGGGGGCCGAGCCTCGGGGGCCGAGCCGCGGAGGGAAAGCGCAGCGAGGGAGAGAGGGAGCGGAGAGACTCGGGGAGAGGCACCGGGAGGAGGCACCGGGAGGAGGCACCGGGAAAGACTCGGGGAGAGGCACCGGGAGGAGGCACCGGGAAAGACTCGGGGAGAGGCACCGGGAGAGACACGGGGAGGGACACGGGGAGAGGCTCCAGCCCCGCGGCTCCGCCCGCCCCGGCTGCCGGCCAGAGGGGCTCGGCGGCGGAGAGACCCTGCGGGTGCGGGCCTCGGGCTGGAGCTGCGCTTCCCTCAGAGGGAAAAGGGAAGCTCCGTGGAAGCTCCATTTCCCTCAGAGGGAAGAGTGAAGCTCTGTGGAAGCTCCATTTCCCTCAGAGGGAAAAGGGAAGCTCTGTGGAAGCTCCGTTTCCCTCAGAGGGATAAAGGGAAGCTCCGTGGAAGCTCCATTTCCCTCAGAGGGAAAGCCGGTGCACCGCGAGTCAGGCAGGGAGATTTCTT
>JAYDZK010001212.1:0-13984 GCA_034509185.1 Euphonia xanthogaster
TTGGGTTCATGTTGGGTGCAGCCCTGGCTGGGCTCTGGTGCTGCCCAAGGTGGGTCCATGGAGGAGATCCTTTGAATAAATCCCTGCTTTATTCTTTAGCTCTGTCCAGCCCCTGCTCTAGGGCAGCCTTCTCAAGGCATCAAGGCAGAGCTTCCACAATCCCCTCAGTGATGGTGTTTCGTCAGGGTGTCTGGATTCTCCAAATGCAGACTCACAGTTCAAGCTCAAAGGGATATTATTTAACACCTGACATAATTCACTGTTTTCATTACCTTCTGTCAGAATGGGAATCTTTTAAAGGACAACAGAGCATTCTAATCCCACCAAAGATGTGTCCAGAGAGGGGGGAACAAGGCTCATGAAGGGTGTGGAGAACAAGTCCTGTGAGGAGAAGCTGAGGGAGCTGGGTTTGGTTAGTCTGGAGAAGAGGAGGAGGAGGGGGGACCACTTTGCCCTCCACAACTGCCTACAAGGCTCTCCTGCCGTGCCTGGAGTGAGAGAAAATGCCCTTGGATGAGACAGGAGAGACTCAGAGTCCAAATGGGAGGAAAGGTTTTGCTGTCAGGGTGCTCAAGTTTAGAACCCTGGTTACTGAGAATTTCAGACTTTCTGTGCTGGCAGGCACTGACCCCCAAGAGAACACTGCGTTTGACCTGAGGCCATAGAAAAGACTTCCAAAATTGAATGATAAAACTGAGATTATAAGTGTGTAGTTTGAATGGAAGTGTGTAATATCACATAGTAGAAAACTTGGAGTTTAAGGTTTTAGAATATAATAATAATATATATAAAACAAGACACAGGTTTTAAAACAGAAACTAGCCCTTCTTCATGAGTTTAGGTAATATTATGTAATTAAATAACAAAGTTCACGTTGTGGGACACAAGTATTAGTTAGTTGTTAAGTTAAAAGTAAGAATAATTTAGGTGTCATTTCTTAATTAAACAATTTATCTTAAAAAGCCTTATAGAGAGAGAAACACAGCTCCATTTTTAGTATGTTAAAGTGAAGTGCTGAAAAACTCAGTTTGTGAGACCGTAATGTAGATAAGAACTAATAAACATTTAAAAAATACCGTCTCACATATTTAATCCTAGACTTAGGAAAAAAACCCAAAAAATCCACAAAATAGTGGTGCCAGGTGTGAGGAACAAACTGGAACAGGTTGCCCAGGGACTTTGTTTCCTGCTAGCTTTTGATGAATCATTTAATATATCTGTGCTTCAGGTTTCCCCTCTGTAAAAACAAAGTACTACCTCGATTTATAAAGTCCTCTGCAGCTGTAGAGAGAAAAGTTCTGTTGAAAGCTAAATATTACTGTCAAAATATCAGGAAGATAAAATTAGTATTCATACTATGACAGAAATACTTTCTTTGAAATGAAGGAGACAGATGCTAATAAATAGCAGAGAGCTCTGTGTCTATGTTTAAAAATGGGTTGATACTGAGAAGCAATGCCAGAGGAAGTAGACATTTCTATTTTTCTGCATATTTACTTCTAACTATAGTTCATATTTAATATTTTTGCCCAGAAATTTCATATTATAAAATATTGGTGCAATAGATCTCAAGGGATCAGTCACATTAAGGAGAGCAAAATAAAAAGTGGGAAAGTAATTTAATTATTCCAGAGTAAACCACACCAAACTGAGTTTTAATATTTCCACTTTTTCCATTTAGCAGCCTAAGGGATGTCCCTGCTGCTGGCACAGCATCCTTGAAGAGTAAAGCTGCTGTGATGAACAGGACAGAGTATTGTAGGCATTAAACATTAATTGGGCTGTTTTTTTATTGTTGTTTGGTTGTTTTCCCTGGTTTTTCTTCTTGTTGTTGCTGCTCTTCGGGGTTTTTAAAATGTTATCTCCCTGTATTCATCTGCTTTGTCTGGTCTTAGATATGATTTTTCACTCTCTTTGAGTTTTCTGTTCTCTCTAGCCTTCTTTACTCAGTTCTTGCTGATTTTAAGTTCAGTCTGAAACTTCTGAACTCATTGTTGTTGAGCTTCTTAGAAATTTCTAGAAAATTCCAGAAGCAAGATCCACAGAGGCAAATGTACATATTATGGCAGCCTGGATGCTTGGAATCTGATTTTCTAGTCACAAACCACAGCTGTCCCACCACTCTGCTGCCAGTGCCACAGGGAGAAGTCACCAGAGATTAAAATTCTCCCAAGTTTCCCACTGGCTTAATCTGAGCTCACATGTGCCCAAGCCAGCTTTTGAAAACTCTCCTTGAGTTCCAAGGAACTTGGCAAACATCACCCACTCTCTTAATAGGAAACAAAGCTTTTTCACTTCATTATTCTTATGTAATTAATTTAATCTGATACCTACGCAGCACCATCTAGAGATCTGTTTGTCTCCATTGCTGCACGTCCCTCACAATCACCTCAAAATATGAAGTGAAAAGGCTAACTTAGCTCAGCTCTCAAATAAAAAGAAGCAACACTAGAAAATAAAGTTGGGAATATTTTTATGACACTTTAATCTGAGGAATTGATTTTTGAAATAATGCAGTTGCTCTGACATTACTTATGCAAACCCAGTGGCATTTTGTTCATTCAAATAAGAGTGAAAAGAGAAAAAGCACCCAAGTGACAGCTCATGTAGGATCACTCTGCTAAAGGGAAGCAGTGGAGTACAGAAGACATGGGAGTTTTCTTTTCAATGTCATAAACCTCATTGCTGTTAATGATGAAATTCTGATATTTAAACACTACCATAGCAACACTTCCATCCATCAAGTCCCACTGCTGATGGTGGTTGCTGAAGAAGAAATTCAGCTACAAGCAATTAGGGCATGACTTTCCTCTCCATAAAATTTGCAGCCATCTTTATCAGTTAGGGGTGGTCTACACCTTGACTGATTTATCAATTGTTACATCAACCTCCTGCTCCCCTGTTTTATAGATTTTAAGAATTATCACAATGAACAGATTTTTTTCTTGATAGATTTTTGCATTTTAAAAAAATGATGCTGTAAGAAATTCAAATTAACAGCAACAGATCAAATCCTTCTAACAATCCAAAATATCTCTCCTGCTCTCCCACCAAACTACCACAGGCAACTCTGTTAATTGTGATGCTTTATGAAAATCAAAATAAATCCCAGGCATGCACACACTTACTTTCTAACTTTACACAGCTGTTGTCTTAATATGTGAAGAAGGCATTCAAATATTCAAAGCTGGTTTTTTCTTCTAGTTGGATTTTTTGGGTTTTTGTGGAGTTTGGTCCAAGAAGGCCTTTCTCAGTAGCATTCAGGGTTGGGAGTGTGTGGTGGATGCTTAAAGGGTGCAAACTGTAAGGCAAAGCACACATGGGACAAAAAAATCACCAGGGCAGGAGTCTAAGGAAACATAATCAGCAATTCTCTCCATCAGATGTAAGAGCAGCAATATTGGCTATTCAGATTTCATATAGAGGTTAACTATCCCAAAAATCTATGTCCTTGGTGTAATTGGAAAAAAGGATGTCAACACTTTATTCTCAGCAGCTAAAAAGCCATTTCCTCTTGCAAAAGAAGGATGACAAACACCAGCAAAAACTCTTTTGCAGTTTAAAAGCTCCTGTCTGTGCACATTACTCTTTCACAGTAAAAAAAATAATAAAAAAATAGATAGATATATATATAAAAAAAACCCTCTGTTTTGCTCTGTACACAAGGCTGCAACTAATTACAAGAAGGGACAGATGCTGGGTAGCCTTAAGGCTTTCCCTGCCACCACAGTGAGTCTGTGCACTAGTCAACAAGCAGGTAGTGAGTGAACTCAAATGTTATCTGACAAGGCAGCAGATCCCATCACCTAGGGTTAGAACACAGACAAGCAACTCCGTGCTCAAAAGTAAAGACAGAGAAATTTCAAGCAGATTGTTTCTGACAGAAATCATATCACAGCCTCACTCCCTGACAAAGTCTCTGCCAATGAAACTCTACACTTTCTGTTTTCCATCCTCCCCTTTAAGAAACAGCCAGCATTTCAAAGGTACATCGGAGGCGACAGCTCAGTGCGCAGTGCTTAGCAAGTGCTTCTATTCTTGTCTTCTTTTCAGAAGTTTTAGGGAACCTCCACCTGTGGGGGAGCAGAAGAGTGCCCCACTTTTCCCTACCCCACTTTCCCCTACCTGGTTCTTTGTTTCTCAAACACGTCCAGCTTGCTCACAGATGTCAAATGTCATTTTCACAACAGAAAATCCTGGCATGCAAACACTTCACGTGCCCGCCTGGAAGTTTTAGTGAACATGCAGCACCCTGAAAAGGAAAGTTAGCAAAGGGATAAAACCTGCCTGTAATTGCCAATACTGTGTCCCCTGAAAGACAAACAAGATCTCCCAGCTGAATCCTAGCAGAGAATCATTTATTAGCTTTGAAACACAATTTTTGCCCCTCCTCACAATAAGCATGCTCTCCATACATTTTTGAGCGTTACAAATCCTTGCAAAGTAACAGATTTGAACAGTTTTCTTGCTTTCCTGCCCAGAAAGGATTGAGTTCATCTAGATTGATTTGGCTGTTTCACTGTGAGTAATGTCAAAACAAGACAGGAGAAATACAGTGTTCAATGGAGCACAAGAGATTTCATGTCCATGGGTTCTAGCAGTGCTGTTGATTTTGACCTGCAAGCTGGGCATTTGCTCCCAATGGCCCGTGAAAAGCCCCAGGGAAGTTTTTGGGCTCTGCTGACTAGCATTACAAATACCACTTTCTTTTGCTGAACAGGAGTGTTTTCCAACCTCAGAAATTAAAAACAGAGGACGTGAGGCACGCTTCCTTTACCCTGTGGCATCACTAAGACACAGAAGGTGAATGAGGCATTTAATTCTAAGTACTCCTTTCAGCATTTTGGGATAAACACACTGCTAATTAGCACAGGTGAGGGACAGAGGACTGTGAGCAGAAGCAAGAATTACCAAAGCTTACAGACAGAGCATGGTCACCCTGTGTTAAAGTTGCTTTGGACTCCAGAATTCTTTGGCATTTCGATTCCTCCTGCTAACATTTTTAGGAAAGACATGAAGGATTAAGGCATTAAGTTTAATACTGTAAATCCACTGCACTGATCTCTTCCTCTACATTACTAAAATAACTATTGCAGCATATTTCACTTGAGATTATACCAGAAAACTAGTGGCATGGAATATAGAAAATATATCCAGTTGGATTCAGTCAGTTTTGTAATCAGTGCAGCACACTGATTTCTGTGCAAGGTATTGGCTTTAGCCATAGTTGAATTTACATGGCTTGGGATTATGCCTTCCACAGTGGGACAAGGTGTAACTCACATAATATTCTAAATGACTCAAGTTTTGAGCAGTCTCTGGTAGATGTTTGTAGGCATTAGAGCTAACAGACCTATGTTACCAGTACTAGTTCCCAATTACACAGCACTACATTAAATTTGGTTTATTAAGTCTTTGCACCTCATCAGAGAATTTTTAATGTTGGGGTGTTTTTCTGCCTTAAAAGAAATTATTTTATGGAAAATCAAATGCTTTTGCTAGCAGTACTAATCTACAAGTGTAGTTAGCAAGAGTGTGCTTGTCCCACTGGAGCTGCTTCAGCCAGCTCCTGATGAGGTAAATCTCTGCTCACTGCTGCACTAACAGCAGTTCCACACACTATGGACAATTTAAAAGCACTTCCACTTTGGGGCCAGTCATGCACATCATGTGTGGATGTGAGCGTCCTGCCTGAGGTTATGAAAGACCTACAGTCCACTTCTCTCTAAAAGGAGTCTGGAAAACCAAAAAAAAAAAGAGAAAAAGCATCATTTGCAATAGCAGTCCAGGTATTTCCCCATTTCCTCTGACAAACTCTTTGGGTCTCTGCTGGGGAAACCAACAAGCAACCTTGAGGTGTCTTTAAAAGGGATTGGGAAGAAACTTGACACTTTTCGTGTTAGCAGAAAATGAGCAAGAAAAATCCTAAAAAAATTAACCAAAACACCTTGATGCTTCCAGACCCCTTGTATCTCAAATCTGATATAATTTAATTAATCCAGGCAGACCCTGGACTTGAGAGCACTTAGGCTTTGGACCTTAGTACTTAAATGAATGGTTGGATGGCAATAATAAAAGAAAGATTATTATTATTAAAAATATCACAATAATAACAATAACAACCATTATTATTGTTGTTGTTATTATTGTTATTACTAATCTAATCAAATGAGCTGCCTGATCTCTGTGAAATCATTATATCACGAGTGCCTGAACATCATGAGCTGTCCTTGATTAATGTGACCAGCCAGGAAGGCAATGTTCACAGAAGGGTGACAATTACCAGAAGTGAAAATTACCAACTGATTACTAAAGAAAATGACTAATGTAACCCAGTGACTCAGTTACTCTGAGGTTGCTCCAGACTTTCAGTAGGATGAAAAGGAATTACTTCAAGCATTAGCTCTTTTTCCACATTTTCATCCTGCTCCATAACAAAAGCTCTTAGTTCATGCCTCCCCAGACACAGGACCAGGTGTTTTAAGAAGCACTGGGGAGTTGCACACAGGTAAGTCCTGATGTATTTCAGAGATGCACTCCACAAATTTGGGAAGGGCTTTTAAAATTCTTCAGAAATTGTAGCTTCATCACCACTATATCTGCTTTGTGCCTGAATAAAAATTCCAGCTACTTCAAGGACACTTTCTTGATCTTTTGTCTACTTTGATGACCCAAAAGGGCTGAAAAGCCTGAAAGAAACCTTTTGGAATCTGTTTATACTAAATTACATAAGTTTTCCAGAAGCAGTCACATATAAGATTAAATTAAACCAATAAAATTAGTTAACACATCTGATGAAACAAGTGTTCACTGCAAAATCAATCAGAAAGCTTTGGGCAGAATGGTGGATGACTTCTGTTAATAAATTATGGCTGCTTTATTAAAATTAGAATGGAAATTATTTTTAAAAAATTGGTGAGCATGCAGAGAGAGATCTGTATAGCTTTTGGAGATGTTGCTGAAGGACTCCCTGGCAGGCAGCACTGCTGCAGCAGAAGGGCTTTGCTGTGGCATGGCAGGACTCCCCATGAAGGGGACATGCACAGCACTCAGGTTAACTCTGCTCACAACTTAACACACCCCTGGTGCTCTGAAAAGAGCCCACACTTCACTTCTAAAGTTAGAAATGATAAACCTAAAAACCTAACTTCCTAAACACCTGATTGATTGGGGAATTGTGAGGAAACAGACCCTGCTGGCAGTGAGTTAAGGAGAAGCAGCTGCCTGAATTCCCTCCCTGGATTGCCTGAGGCTCCAGAAGTCATGTTGTCACAAAAGCTACAAAGCAACACGAGCAGCACAGGTGCTCAGGAGAGCCCAAAATAAAATTTAAAAGTGTTTCTGTGCTCCAAGTGCATATCTGTGCATTGAGAACTTATTTAAGGATGGCACGTGCCTTTGCAGAAATGATTATATGATTTGCATAAATGATTGCCTTAAAAGATTCACTCAGGGTGTTGTCTCTGCAGATGAAAACATACATGAATTGTCTCAATTTGGTGATAAAGCTTTCTTGCAAGGCATAGAATGGCCAATTTAATATGTAATTTTAATTATTCTAATTTGTGGAAAAACAACCAGACCTGCACAATGGCCAAGGGTATATTTTTGTCCTGCTACAGATAAGTAACTACTAATGAAAAATAATGTGTTATTTTAATTAGCTCATGTGTTATCTTAGTTCTAGCTAATAAAGGAACTAAGGAGCTTTTCTTTCTTTCCCTCTGCTGTTTCCAGGTAGCTGTTGCTAGTTAGTCCACACAGTTAAATGATTTCTTGGGCATCAGGTGCTTACAAGGGCAGGAACTTTGCTTTGGTACACATTTGGAAAGTGCTATGGGTGCTTCTGGTCCTTTAAAGAATAAACAACGCCAGTATGCTTCATTTAACATGTCTAAAAATATTTTTCCCCCAGGAACAGCAGGCAGGCACTCTGTAACTGGCCACAAGGCCAATAAAGGGTGATGCACATTGAGGATTGTCTCTCCACATCTCACTGGCCATTGCTGTGATCTCTGGCTTAAAGCCCTACCACACTGGGAACTGCTTTCCCAGTAATTAGTAACCAGGGCTAGGTGCTGGTACTATACACATCCTGACAAAATTTTCACATAAAATAGCTATTGGACTTTGCTAAAACAAAAATTGCTTTTTAGCCCTCAGCCTGGTAAATTACAGAAAAAATGCATTTTTTGTATAGAAAAAATCCTACAGAAGGGTCTGTTGTGTATAAAGGTAAGTGCCTTCACACCCTTCTGGCCCAGCACTTGTCTAAAAGGAGTTTTTGAAACCATCCCTTCCCAGCAGTGGCAGGATTTGCTGCCCATGTTCCCCCTGGGCTCTGTCCATTGGCAGGGCTGGCTGCTCCTTCCATGGACACACAATTCCCTGTCTGGCTCCCCTGCAGGACCTCTGATCATCACTGACAGTGGCCCTGCTGCTCTCAGAAAGGCCAGGAGGGAGAGCTGAGGGGCAGGAAGCTCCCAGCTGCAAAGTCATTTCCATAAACCACGGCCACAAACCCCAGAGCAGTGCAGCACTTAGAGAGCCAACAGAGCTTCTGCGTGAGGAAACCAGCATGTGCTGGCTTAGCAGCATTTCTGCACCTCCATCTCTCCTGCTGGAAATTAGATTTACCTTGGCACTGCTTTTGGTCAGGCATTTTTGGGTTGGTTTGTTTGTGTTGTTATTTTTCTTCTTCTTTTTTTTTTTTTTTTAAATAGGTCTTTTGTAAGAGTTCTCACTAGTGAAACCAGATGTTTTCTAGAAGAAACTTCCTCCCAGTCAGGTATTTGTAATGACTCAGGTGCACTTAGTCCTTCAGAAAACAGTCTGAAAGAAAAATCCAGTGTATCTAAGGTAATGACTGAAATACATGAAGCTGTTTCAGTTATGCAAGGTATCTCCCAACCCCTTAGACCTCACAATTACTCTTAAAGAGAGAAAAAGACAGAAAATTTTGGATTGGTTTTGTTGTGGGGTTTTCCTTTGTTTGTTAGAGATCAAATGAGAAGAATCACCAGAAGGCTGCCCTGAGAGGCTTTCAAAGCTGGAGGTGCATTCTCCACAAAGGAAGTGTCTGCTTTGGCTGGAGCAGGTCAGAAATGTTCTGCTCTACTGCTACACCTGTTTCAGCTAATTTCAAATTAAAAAAGGCAGATCCATACCTATTGTGAGTCTCAGAAGAGCAGCCAGCCCTGTGGAGGACAGAAGAGAGGAATGGAATTAAGAGTGACTTCACCAGGTGTCCTGGTTTAGGGTAATTTTGGAGAAAAACTTCTAAAGCTTCTAAAACTTTTTTTCCTCTAGAAAACAAATTGGAGTGGTTTTAGTCAAACTATGGGATGTTTATGCCAGCACAAAGGGGCAAACCATCATCCTGTGATGCTCATCCTGCAGGGTCAAACATGCACCTGCCTTGACTTCTTCAGGATGCTTTGGGACAAGGAAAAATGTCAGTCATGTGTTACTGTTATATTTCTTGAAAAATTATTTTGTTAAGATTTCTTCTTTTAGGAAGCTGAGAATCTTCAGAAAAGAATGAAAACAATAATTATTTAATTGCTTCTCCTGTGTTTTGCTGCTTTGGAATGTGGTTTGGACATTGTTTACCAACTGGTCATTATTCGATTGGTTTCCTGTGAATTTTTTTGACTTAATGATTAATTATTATCAGCTGTGTCAGACTCTGAAGAGTCACAAGTTTTTCATTATCATTCTTTTAAGCCTTCTGTCTGTATCCTCTTTCTTTAGTATAGTTTAGTATAGCATTCTTTAATATAATATAATATAATATCATTAAATAATAAATCAACCTTCTAAGAACATGGTATCAGATTTTCATCTCTCATCTTGTCCTGGAAACCCTCACAAACTCAACAGTCATGTTACAGATCCTGTGGCCAATTCTTATAGGTAACATTTCCTGAGCTCAATTTTTAATTCCTAAACAATATACCTAAATTATTCTATTAAAACTTATATTGACTGAATCAGCATCCAGGAGCATGCTGGGGACAATCTGGTCCATATTTGAGTAAGATTATTTGTTCATTGTTGCTTATTTTCCATTATTACCAATAATTTACCCATCAACCAGCAGATAAATATAAGCATTTGCTTGAAATAAAAATTACTTAAATCTTACAACAGGAAAAAAGCTATATTCAGGATATATACAGGATTAAAACTATATTTACTAACCTCCAAGGAGGGAAGCTCAAGGCTTTTGGGTGTTTAATGAATTAAGCCTTGGATTGTTGTTAAACATGATTTTTAGCCACACTGAAAATTGTTTCTTGGTAATAACAGGTTTTGAACAAAATCTGCCTTTTTTTTTTTTCTTTTCTGCCTCTCATCAACTGTTATTTTGTTTCTCTTTTCCTCCCCAGCTGCTCATGTTATTACTTGCTTAATTTTTCCTGTTTCTCTTTCGATCTTCCCTCTCTCCAGGTGTTTCAATGCTAGATTTCAACTATTCTATAGCTTTCTCTAGGAGGGATTTGTTTCCATTGTATTGCTAGGATTTATGTATTTATTGTTGCTGTTTCAAATTAAAACAATCTTATCAAATCACGATTATTCCTGTCAGAGCAATTTTTGGTTGGGTTTTTTTGCATAAATACATGAGATTAAATTGTGGCTGAACACAGCTTCATTTGACAATATAATATCATCTTCCTATTTATTGATTACCAGCTCAAGTAAACATGCCATCAGCTCACCAAAATCAATAGACAGTTGGAATTTATATTCAAGAAGAATTGCCCGGTGGTAAATAACTTTTTTCTCTCTGTGCATGTAAGTTGCAGACGATCTACAGATTGGAAACCGTATTCAAGTTAAGTAGCAGAATAAAAACTGCACAAGGTACATGACAAAGCTTCTTTCTATAAAACATTTCCTTCTGTAGCAGCAGGCAAATCTATTCAGTGACCAGCCCTGGTGGACTAGCAGGGTTTTTTTTACTTGGGCAGTTCCACCAGTGAAGTCAGACATGGACTGACATGAAACAACCTGAAATTGCTGTTGGAATTATATCAATAACTACTTCCCATGCCAGATATGTCAATAACCAACTGTTTATGTAGAAATAATTCAATTTTCTAATGCTTCCATTATACTTTACCACATTTTTGTGATGACATATTCACTAAACAACCACTAGAACCTAACATATTCAGTGGCTGAAATATCATTTTAGAGTGTTTTGACATCACTGAGAACAACAGGCACAAATGTCTGAACCTAGTTTGACTGTATAGATATATTGAGGAGCTACCAAGGGATGGAGAAAAAACCTGAGCAGCATTAAACTTGCCTCCTTACACCGATTTTATAACTGTGCTGTAGCAAATAAAACTTCACCAAAGTAAAAGCGTAGCTGAGATTTCATTTTCCTCCACATCTGGTTTTTTTTGTAGGCATTACTAAGAAAACTGATGAGCTTCCAGCACCATAAAGGCCCACCAATGTCAGCCTGATGATTTCTCCATCAGGCTTTTCAGCTCTCTTTGTTGAGGAGTTCCTGTGCCAACACAGAAAAAATAAGAAAAGTGAAAAGTAAGTCTCAAAAGTAGTATTTAGTTACAGTGCCTTAAACTGGCTAAAGTCACAACAGATATCTGCTGTGGCCAGACTACATGAGCCTTTAAAACTGCATTCAGTGTTACATGCCTACACACCTGATCTACCCAGCATTTCTTAAAAAAAAAAAAAAAAAAAAACAAAAAAAACCCCAAAAAACAAACAACAAACAAAACCCAAAACCAAAACAAAACAAAAAAGCCGCAAAAACAAAAACAGCAGGAAAAAAGTGTTTGCTTAAGAAAACCAGCTTCAGTAGAGGAGTCCCCTGGTGGTCTGCCATGGGGCTTCCTCCTCTGGGGAAACAAACTGCCATTATCCTACCTGGGATTCAAATCAAAATCAGATTACATGCTCACTGTATGCAGGGCTCAATCTTTTCTCCTCAATCTTTTCTCCTCTGCAAGCATTTATGAGACACAGGGTATCCTTCACCAAAGAAGTGAACACGTAATGATAACATATTTATGAAACTTAAGTGGTTCAATTATTTTCATCCCAGTAGCTTTATGAGAGAGGTAGAAGTATGAAACTCCACGAAATGATATAACTCAGAGGAATTATTACAATGCTTGTGCATTACTACTAATTCCACCCTATTAGATGATACTATATCTTTTCATAATGAAGATTAAATGCAGCAGAAACCACATAATGGCAGAACTGCTGTAGATCAAATTGAGTCTACCATAAGAAAAATGATCACTGATCCCAAGACGTTATGGAATAGTAAACTTAAATTGTGCTGCTTTTCAAGTTTATGTGACTATGATTATTTAATTTTCCTTTGTGCCTGCTCAAGTATAGCTGTTATGCGACTACACATGAGAGAACCTGAAATTAATTTGTCTCTATGAGATCAGTGACTGTACAAATTCTTATGAAAACTAACATGCCATGACAATAGTAATTTTGATAAAATTACAGCAAGAACTGCAATTCTCTGCCATCTGGCTGTCTCATCATAACTACTTTGATGTGCTTTTTATTACTTATTTACTTACTTCAACTACTTTAGCAGTTGTTTCAGAGCTTAGAAATGTTTACTGCAGAGCAATATTAAAGAAACATCATTGCCAAAGCTTAACATTAATTCGCCACAGAAGTCTAAAACAATCCACAATCACCATTAATTAAAGCCCTAAAAATGATAGATCTACCCTATAATAGATCTACTTTATGAAGCAGACACTTTTTCTATTTCATATTTTAAAATGCAAATATGTATCAGTTTTCAGAGCAGTCTGATTAGTTTATTCAAAAGTCTGAATGAACTGCCAGACTCCTTTCATCTTCCTAAATAAAACCTTTCAATTACTTTTGGAATTGAGTAACATATTTACTTAATACACAACCACAATTAACAGGCTGAAAGAGAAGTGTATTTAGGTACATTTTTAGAAATAAGGAACCCATTTACTTGGGGTCAGGGTATCAGTACTGTGCATTTCTAATTCAATCATATTCATTCCAAGACAAATCATCTCTTTGGCGACTTCTTATGAATACTAACCAGCCACCATAATTTATTTCCTTTATAAGGGGTGGAGAAGGTCAAACACTGCCTTTATGTTACCACTGCAAATCTGTTTGCTTGGTAAAGGTCCTGATCTGAAAACACCGGACTTTTGTCATTTTACTGCAATCTAGCAGGTTTCTGAGATAAACCCCAGCATGTCCAAAGCTCAAAGGATCTTTGCTGTTTTCCAGGAGCTATGGGCATTTCCCATATCCCTTGGAGAATTATTAGATCATAGTACCCAACAATGTTCCAAACGTGAGCACACGAGGTGTCATCTACAACGTGGTAATTTAGCACACGTAGATTTTATAGAAATGTTTGATTCTGAAGGCTTAGAGAAGATATTACAGAGTACACAACCACCAAGAGTCACACCGTGGGCCTGAGAGACATGTCCCAGTGCTCCTTGAGGCTTGGGGCCGTGACCACTTCCCTGGGGTCCTGCTCCCAAAAAGCCACATGGGGCTAATCCATGTGGATCTGGTTTGGCTTTCACCCCTGAACCCATAAAATCCACTAACCCACTTCCAAGGGGTGGCCAAAGCCTCTTCTCCTGGTGTACAGCGCCAGGTCTCTGAGTTAGCTGAGCCCAGGACCTCTAGGAATCAACTGCAGGAATTAATGCCACCTTAGAGTTCAAATCTCTATCTTGGGGTCCGGGCGAGGACCTGCAGTGGTGGAACTCCTCTAACAATGCTGTATTTCACCTTCTGGGAGCTCTAAACTTGCAGGGAATTACATTTAAAAAAAACCAAAACAAAACTAAAAAAAATCCACCATAAAACAACAACAACAACAACAACCAAAAAAAAAAAAAAAAAAGCAACAAAAAAAAGCAAAAAAAAAACCCCAAACCAAAAAAAACAACAAAAAAAA
>JAYDZK010001213.1:0-13981 GCA_034509185.1 Euphonia xanthogaster
GGGGGAGGTGAGCCGGCTCCCGGTCCCGCCCGGCCCGGCCCGGCCCCGCACGCCTCTCCCCCGGCCGACTCGGTGATGCGGCACGACTACAAACCTTGGAAGGTGCAGCGGCCGGAGCCCAGCTGCAAGCCCAAGAGCGAGTACCAGCCCTCGGACACTCCCTTCGAGAAGGAGACGCAGTACCAGAAGGATTTCCGTGCCTGGCCCATCCCCAAGCGGGGCGACCATCCCTGGATCCCCAAACCGGGACCTTCCCCCGTCCTGGCCCTGGACCGCGCTCCCCCGGAGAAACCGGCTCAGGAGAAGCGGCGGAAGGTGCACCTCGCTCCCGAGAAAAAGGAGGAACACCCCGAGGTGGAGGATGAGCATCCCAAAACAGTGCGGCCCGGGGATGGGAGAGACAAGGGTCGGAAGAAGGCGGAGGAGGCGGGCGGGCAGCCGGCGGAGCCGAGCAGAGGCCGGGCGGCTGCCGATGCTGTCAACAGGCAGATCAAAGAGGAGGTGGCGGCGGGGGTCAGCTCGTCCTACAGGTGAGAAGACGTATCCTCCTCCCCCCCTCCCCCCAATCCATCTAGATCCCCAACCTGCCGGCCCCTCGTCAGCTCTTATCCAGTCCCCCTGTGCGCTTCCCTGGAGGAGCATCCCACCCTGGGAGTGAGGCTGTGAAACATTCCGGGGGGGCTTGCCGATTTCCTGCCCGGGGGGTGGCCTTAAATTCCCCATCTCTCTGGGAATCGATGATGGGGCAGTAGGTATTGTGCAGTGAATACATGGACACTTTTTGTTGGTGGTTTGTTGGGTTTGGCAGCAGGTTTGAGTGTCTTTGTGTTCCCCTCCTCCTGTTCATTCTAAAATTCAAAGACACCCACCACCTTGGGTTTCCGTAGGGGTAATGGCTGGGGTCACCTCCGTGGAATGTGCAAGTCACCTCTGCTCCTTTCCAAGCACATCCCTGGCTGTCAGGCTGTAGCCATCCCAAAGGACCGGCAGCCTGACCATATCATCGGGGGCCCATGCACGGATGGGGTGCCCCACACAGGGGCAGGAGCGTCCCAGGAAGCATCTCGGGCTGGCCCACGCTCAAGACAAAGCATCCCGGGAATGCGCCAGGATGAGGGACATGCATCCTAGGCCGCTTGGGTGGGGCAGCCTTCGGATGCTGCCATGTTTTAATGCAGCGCAGCAGGGGATGACACATCCTTCTGTCCCCACCACCACCTCCCCAGCCCCCTAGAAATGGATGCCCTTATTTCACTTCAGCAGTAGACCTTGTTTGGGATTCCGAGTGTGAAACTCCTTGCAGTGAGCTGCTGTTGTTGTTTCTCTCCGGGTCAAAGCGTTCGATGTGTGGGGAATGCAAAAACAAGTGAAGGGGTGGCTGCCCTGCATGTACGTTTGCAAGGAGGGGTTGCTGCAGTTGTGTTTTCCAGCACTTTCTTTGGCAGAGCCCACCCCTGCCGAGACCAGGGTGGAAGTGGCATAGAGCTAAGCTGTGATGACAAAAAGTGTGATTGCAGCTGTTTTGCTTTTCTCTCTAGCTGTGTGAATGCTGAGGTGTTTACGCCTCCGAATGATTTATTTTCCTTCTTGGGGAGATTAGAGGTGACACCTGGCCATCAAACAGATAATACATTCATGCAGATTTAAGATGAAGCTGGGACTTGACTCCTCTGTCCCACTGAGCAAAGCTGAGAGTCATCTGCTTTCCCCCCTCCCTAAGTGGGAAACAGTTCAAGCAGTGAAATCCTGATTTTTGCTGTCATTTGGCATCAGTTCTTAACTCTCACTGGGAAATGCTGGAGGCTCAGGTGCATCCAGGTTGTGACGGTGGTGCTTGACTGAGACACGAGAAATTGGCCAGGGATTTTTGGGGGCTCTGTTTTGCAGGGTTGGAGAGTGTTGGGAAAGGGGTCTCTGGGAGTGACACAGCCCTTAAATCTGCTGTGAACTGAGACTCAGCTTTTTGTCTGCTCACCTTGTAAGGTCTGGGCTCGTGCTGGAGATAGCAGGGCTAAAGCAGAAAGCTCTCCTGGAACTGCAGAGCCGATGTGTTCCCTCTCTTCCACTGCTACAAAGGACAATTGGACTTATTTGCATATTTAAATGCAGATTGCTCACCTTCCTATCCCTCCTCTCTGCTCCAGTAAATTCCTAAGGCACTGGGCTAGGGTTCCTCCCCAAGGAAAGGGGTTAGGTCAGTAGGGATGTTAAACCTAAGAAGAATTAGAAGGAGTCAGCTTTCTTTGTGTTGCTTGTTGGCTTTCACAATACTCTACGGCTTCTCTTTCCACCTGGGAAAGTGCTCTCCCACTTCCATGTTTTTCTTCCTTGCTGCATATTGCAGAAGTGTTTGCTCTGACGCTCAGCCATAGAACATAAGCACCTCTTCATTAATGCATAAGTGATGTTTTGGCTAATTGTTCTCATTTTCTGTTCAAATTAGGCATCTTCTAAGTGTTGTTTATTGTTTGGATTATTA
The DNA here is from genome assembly GCA_034509185.1 of Euphonia xanthogaster. Lineage (NCBI taxonomy): Eukaryota > Metazoa > Chordata > Aves > Passeriformes > Fringillidae > Euphonia > Euphonia xanthogaster. The sequence continues at coordinate 2,480 of JAYDZK010001213.1, forward strand.
TAAAAAACCAAATGCTCCAAATCCTAATTACCGCCTGCTGACTTGCTGGGTGGATATTGTACATCTCCAAGAATGGAGACTCACAGCCTATTGGGGCAACCTTATGGGCCACCCAGCAGCCAAAAATTACCTGCTAATAACCTCTTGCTAGAGAGGAGCAAGGATATGGCTCACATGGGGCTTTCCTTCCTTGTGCATGGATGAAGGCTCCCCATCAGCAGAGAGTGGGGGGGAGATTTCCTTACAGTCCTCTGTCACTGCTGCAAATCAGTGTTTCCAAAGCTGGGAGACAATTCCTTGGTGAAACCAAAGAGCGGAGCAGCAGGAGTTTTTAATCTCGCTCTGTCCCACTGGGTATTATTTCCATGTGAGGAATACCTGAGAGCATGGGATAGAGTCAGCAGCTAGCCCAAGGTCATGGGGGAAGTCCATGCTAAAGAGAGGAATTATCTTTTTTAACCTCTGTGTACCTAGACAGATGAATATGACAGAGACCATGTGTCTGTGACCTCCTCCCTGGTCCACACAGAGGTACAGAGCAGAGGTGGTGCCTGGTGGGGATGTCCATGGAAGATGGAGGTTTGTCCCAGCCAGAGGGATGAGGGATTTGTTTGTATTAGCATTTGAGCCAGAAGCCTTCAGTGAGGCCAGACTGGCAGGAGTGTGGATATCTGCCAGAGACTGCCTGTGCCCAGGGATCCTACAGAATAAATAGGATTTATTTCCAGTATTTCTAGTATTTATTTCTCTTATTCATAGTATTTACATTATTTATATTTTTATATTTTTATATTTATTAATTATTCAGTTATATATAGGATTTATTTATGTGCCTATTCCCACTGCTCTCACTGGGTGTGCAATGGTCCAGCAAGGTTCCAGCACTGAGGGGCTTCTTGCCTCAGTTTCCCTCCCCGGCACATGACTGCCTAAGTTTATAGGTGACCAAGGCAGGTTACATCTCATTCACCACCCCAGCACCCCCCCGCCCTTGGTCCTGCTTCTCAGGGTGGCCTGTGGACCCTGAAGGACCAAGGATCAGGAAATCCTTCAGTCAGGTCAGTGACAAGGCCCATGGAAAGCTTCTGGTGGTGGATGAAGCTGTTTCTTCTTCAGTTCTGTGAGGGCTTTATCTATGTTGGGTGAGGGAATTTCTCCTCCTGAACTTCTGGATGGGATGGGCAGAGCATTTCTCCCTGGTGCACCAAAGGATGGAGTGGGCTGGACTTGACTCTGGGGGTTTGGGATCAGAGGGAACAAGCAGCAAAATATGCTCACGGTGGCATTTTCTGGTAGATGTGAAACAATTAAAAGCACATTTGGCAAAAATAAAAGAAGGAATGAATGAATGCTTTCCATTTTTATCTGGAAAATATGGGAAAATGACAGAATTTGGTGTTTCTTGGGTGTTTTTTCTCCCTTCTTCGTTGGCTTGCATTCTGCTTCTTTTGTTACCTTTATTCCCTGAAAAAAAAGATACAAAACTGAAAGGAAACATTTACCCCCTTTGTAAGGAATCAAAATGAGTACTAAGAAAAATAATTTCCCCCTGAGAAGTAATATTGTGAAACCAGATTTAAAGTTTGTTTTTTTTTTACCAAACCAATTATTTTTTCCCTCCCACCAACTTCCTTTCCTAGCAGAGGAAACAAGACAATAAAGGCTTCAATGGAAAATTTTGGACTGCCTCTAGTACTAATGAATTGCCTGTTGCTAATGTTCTGTCATTCATCTCAAACCCTGGAGGTACTAAGGATGTGGAGCAAAAGAGAATTTGTAGTAGCTATAGAGATGAATGAGTCAGCACTGGAGACTTGCTGCCTGGTTTTCAGAGGTACAGCAGAGATAATTTAGGGAGGGATGTCCACACAGGAAGGCTGGATCAAGATACAAAAGGGCAGGAAATTCATACTCCTCCTTGCTCTGGACAGGCTGGGAGAGCTGGGGGTGTTCAGACTGGACTGGAGAAGGTTCTGGGGAGACCTCAGAGCCCCTGCCAGCGCCTAAAGGGGCTCCAAGAGCCAGAGAGGGACTTTGAGCAAGGGTCTGGAGGGGCAGAACAAGGGGGAATGGCATCCCGCTCTCAGGGGGCAGGGTTAGAAGGGATATCAGGGAGAAATCCTTGGCTGTGAGGGTGCTGTGGCCCTGGCACAGGTTGCCCAGAGAAGCTGTGGTTGCCTCATCCCTGGAAGGTCCAAGGCCAGGTTGGACAGGGCTTAGAGCAACCTGGTCTGCTGGAAGGTGTCCCTGCCCATGGCAAGGGAATGGAACAGGATAAGCTTTAAGGTCCCTTCCAACCCAAGCCATTTCTGTGTTTCTGTGATTTTATCTAACCTATTATTGAAAACCTCCAGGGGAGGACATCTCCTGTCTTGGTGAAAATGCTAATAGCAATGTTTATGCTGTAAGATGGGAGATTTTCTGTTGCCTTCTGAAATTTCTGATCAGATCCATAGCTATGTCTGTACTAGTATATTAAAGAGTCCCAGGACATGTTCCTGGATGTGGAAACATCATGTAAACTCCAGTTCCTAGAACTGTCCCCCTAGCCCTCTTCTCGCACTGAGTTTGGTAGCACACACTCCCAAGCCAAGAACTTATCCCTACAATCAGTTTGGATGCAACCACCTTGGTTTTAGAGGTTAAAGAGGTTTAATAGCATGAGCGAGGGCTATCCCAGACTCCACTGCTGGAGAACATTCCTGGGCAGATACCATTCTCCAAATCCTTGTTGTTTCAGCTATGAGTGTGTTTATTAAAGTAACCATGTAGGCAGATCCAATTTTCTCAGGTGGAAGGGAAGGGGCAGAATGTTTTCTTCCATCCAGAAAAGGCTGTTCAGAGAGATGTTTGGCAGCTCTGGCAAAGGCTGAGCTCTGTCCCAGGGGTCGCTTGATACATACCTTCAGTAGCAGGAGGAGACACAATGTCTGCTGGTGCCACAGGGATGGGTTGTATGAGCAATGACTAATGGCCCTGGTGCTGATTAAGACACAGAGCATGGAGATGGATGATCCAGGCTTTGTTGGTTTTGCACAGCCTGGTTTTTGGTAGTGCAGGGTGGCCACAGAGGTGGCTTCTGTGAGAAGCTGCTGGAAGCTTCCACCATGTCTGGCAGAGCCAAGCCCTGGTGGCTCTGAAGATGGACATGCTGCTGGCCAAGCCTGGGCCCATTAGAGATGGTGGTAACGCCTTTGTGGTAACATATTTAAGGAGAATATCAAAACAAAGTGGGGCACAGGTCTTTTGAAGCAGAGAAAAGAAGGAGGTGAGAACATGTGAGGGAAACAACATGGAAACACCAAGGTCAGTGGAGAAGGAGGGGGAGGAGGTGCTCCAGGCGCCAGAGCCAAGATTCCTCTGCAGGCCATGGTGATGTCCATGGTGAAGCAGCTGTGCCCCTGCAGCCCATGGGGATCCATGGGGGATGCTGAGATCCACTTGTGTGGGAGGTGTCCACGCTGGAGCAGGTGGATGCCTGGAGGAGGCTGTGATCCAGTAAGAGACCTGGTGAAGAGAGGGAGCCCCTGCTCCCAGGCTGGAGCAGCCTGTCCTTGGCAGTCTGCACCCTGTGGAAGAGTGGCCCATGCTGCAGCAGTGTTGGGAGGAATGTTTGCCCATGGAATATGCTCACATTGCAGCAGTTTTGGGAGGCCTGGTGCTCGTGAGATTGGAACCATGCTGGAGAAGTTCACAGAAAACTGTCTCCTGTGGGAAGGGACCCCATGACGTAGCAGGGGAAGGACTCCTCTGATGAACTGGCCAAAACCCCCACTGCCTGTCTCCCTGAGCTGTTGGTGGAAAGGAGGAGGGAGTTGGGGTAAAAGGTGTTTTAAGGGCTTATTTTACCTATCATTATCCTCCTCTGACTTTGTTAGTAATAAATTAATTTTGTACTTCTAAGTTGAGCCTGTTCTGCCCTTGGAGTGTTTTCTCCGAGTCCTTACCTTAACTCATGAACCCTTCATTTAATTTTTTTTCTCTCCTCTGGCCAGTTGTAGCAGGGGAGTGAGTGAGCGAGCGTCTGTAGAGGTTGCCTGCCATTTGGCCAGTGTCAAACACAACATGCAGGCAGAGAGCTGTTCTTCCACACTCTTGATCTGCTCTGGATCTAGTCCATTAGCTGGGAAAGACCGGCGGTGTCTCCAAGTTGGGGACACTTGCAAGTAGGGAGCTCCAAGTTGGAGTATGTGGCAGTGTATTCCCTGCAATCAGTTCAAGGTGGACAACATCCAGCCCCAAAAGCCAACAGGGAGCTGCTCAGCAATGTAGGTAAAACTGAATTTTGCTGCTTTGACTGTGTGCAAACTGGAGCTGGTCTGTGCATGCCTTAGGACATGGTAGAGCAGGAGAAAGAGATGGAGGTGGCATTCAGGTGATGGAGTCAACATGCTTGAGCAATTCTTCCTCTGCTCCTGCTCAGCTGGGTCACCTCAGAGAGACCTTCAGGCACATGGAGCTGGATGGGATCCTCTGAACCTTGAAGTCCAATTACCTGGTTTGTTATTTGGTCTTTATGAGTAACACCCAAGGCTCTGTCTCACAAATGCAGAATTTTTTGTTGCATTATGCCAGCAGGAAGGCTGTGCCAAGACCTCAGTCTCTGATGATTTGCAACTCGTTTACAGTCCGGGCTAACGGACAGGTTGTAGTTTGCTGTTTTATTTGGTTTATTTATCTCTTATATTTTTTCTGTTTTATTGGCGTACTTAGTGACTTTCCCCTGTCCAAATGTCACGGCTTAGTGTCTCCAAGTACAGTATACACATTGTTTGGCTCTATAGCTAGGAAGTAAAAATTGTTACTTCCTGGTATCAGCCTTGTCTCCCTAGCTCTTCCTAGATTAAATCTCTTTTTCTTAAACAGAGATGGACACTACTGCCCTTTGGAGATGAGGTCCCCATTCCCACTAAAGGCTCACGAGTCGTGTTCGTGGGCATCACCAATTCATTATGAGTCCGTCATTTACTTTTTGATGTCAACAAGGATGTCCATACTGTTCTCCTTCTTCTCCTTCTTAGGCATTTACATCCTGTAGCAAAAAATTCTGATTAGTGATTAGTACCAAGCCTAGAATTAACTACTAATTTTCATTCCATTTTGAACATGGCAGTCAAGGTCAATCCCCTCCCTCCTCTGTGATTTCCCAATCCTCCTACACATTAGTGCTCCCAATTTCACTGTGTCATTAGGAGGTGTCATCAATGTTGCCCTACTTTTTTAGTGCCAAAGTCAACCTCAAAAATGTTAAACACTGCTAACCTTCTTCCAGGCTGCAGCTCAGCCTTCCAACATTCATCATTGTCATTTCCCTTGCCTGGTTTCCCATTCTGCTGATGTTCATGTTCACTGGCTTAATTAATAATTTCTCACGTGGCCCTGGATAAAATGCTTTGCTGAAACCAAATAGATTTTCACATTTCTTTTGTCTGTTAAGTCAGTTATCGTGTCAAAGGACATGTCAAACTCCTCTCCTCCTCCCCTTCCACACACTTCTGTGTCTGGCGAGACCACCAGCTTCTTTGGGATGCAGGAGCTGATGCTGCAGGCCAGATGCCACTTTTACTTGGTGGCTTCAAGCCACCACTGTAACACAAAGTAAATAAAGAGGAGAGAGATCAACTGATTTAGATTACCCATCCTTTCTTTTCTCAAATAAATCAGTAAGACATATAATGTTATAAACATGTCACCTCTTGCATTTTGAGCATGACCTTTCCTTTTCCTGTCTCCTACTAGCTAAACAAGTTTTCTAAGTACTTCTGCACTCAATCTTGCATCAATCTCACTGTTCTTTGCTCTGATCTGAATGTATTTATATATATGTGTATATATATATGCATGTGTATATATATATTTATATGGTGTCTTTGCCTAAGCCTTGCTCCGTTGGGGATGCTCTTCTGCTGTCATGGTCAGCAACAGCCAGGAGGGAAAGGGCCATTTTAGGAAAGTTTTATAGAATGGAATTTTTATTTTTCTTGTTGTATAACTCAATATTCTGGATATCCTTCTAATGTTTTATATATATATATATTTATAAAGGACATTGGAGGGATATATAATTATTTGTAATTCTATATTATTTATTTCTATAGATTAATATATTTTATATGCTAATGTTTTATATATTATGTTTATATCTATGTATATCTATATTTATATATTATTGAAATACTATACACACAAACTGGGCTGTTCACCAAGTTACTCCTTTAGCCTCCAACCCATTTCTTCTCCCCAAATCCAGCATTGCAGGTGTTCTATTGCAAAGATATTTTGCTTTCTATTAATAACTGATTTATTTTGATTATTAGCTTATTATATGGCGCCCTGTATTGCAAGATAAGTGTCTCTTCTATTTGCCATCTGTTAGAGGTGGGGCAGTTATCTTCTATTAATTGGGCATTTTTCTTTATCTCTTCCACAAACCAGTTCTCCCTCTGGGAGATATCTTCTGTTAATGGGCCACTGAGTGTCACTGCATGGCTGATAAAATTACAGCATCCCATTGTGAGATGCTCCACCCAGAGGGAGGAGCCAAGCATTCCTTTCTGGATATAATCTGACATGTTGGGACACCAGTCAGCCTTTCCCCACTGGTTTCCCAGAAAAGCAGCCCTTTCCCACTGGATTCCCAGAGGAAGACCAGGCCCATCTACACCACCACGAGACCTTCAGAGGAAGACTACACCCTTCTACAGCATCACTGCTCCAACAGAACCACATCTGTCACTGCAGGAGGACTGCAGCCAACATTCCAACTGGACTGCTACCAACACCCTGACCCACGGGGTGTCAGGTTTTATTCTGCCTCTGAAAATGTTGTTTTGTATTAATGCATTTTTATTTAAATTTTCTTCCCTAGTAAAGAACTGTTATTCCTGCTCCCATACCTTTGCCTGAGGGCCCCTTAATTTCAAAATGTTAAGAATTCGGAGTGAGGGGGTTTACATTTTCCATTTCAGGGGAGGTTCCTGCCTTCCTTAGCAGACACCTGTCTTTTCAAACCAAGACATATGGCAAACTATTCTTTCAGTTAGTAATTTCTTTTTGATCAAAAAGTGCCTGTAGCTGAGGGGATCCTGCAACACTTTGCACACACAGTGTGCACATGGATGGACTGTTGGTGCTGTGGTGAGTTGGCTGCAAGCTGTGCTGTTAACACTACAAACTAGGTTTTGGTGTGGAGAAGGTGGGGAGACTGTTATTCTTTAAGAAAAATTATGAATGTTTTTAAATGTTAAAAATAAAACTACATTTTTAAGAATTACTTTTAAAATATAATTTAATTTTTAAAAAAATTTAAACTGTTTTTTAGTTGTTTGGGTTTTTTGTTTTGGTTTTTGTGGGGGGGGTGGGGTTGTTTGGTTTATTTTTTTGGTGGAGCTGTGATTCAACCTAGAGAACAGAATGTTGTGTGGAGACCACACAGCACCTTTCAGTGTCTGAAGGTGCCTACAAGAAGCCAGAGGGGCACTATTCATCAGGAACAGTAGTGGCAAGATAAGGTGGAATGAGTTCAAATTGAAGTAGAAGAAATTTAGGGAAGAAATTCCTCCTTGTGAGGGTGGTGAGGCCCTGGCACAGGTTGCCTACAGAAGCTGTTACAGTCCCATTTCTGAAAGTGTTCAAGGTCAGGTTGGACAGGGCTTGGAGCAACCTGGTCTAGTGGAAGGTGTCTGCCTGTGGCAGGGGGTCATAACGAGATGATTTTTAAGGTTCGTCTCACTCCAAGACATTCTGGGATTAATTAATTTGTTTAGTTAGTATATAGCTTCACTACAGAAGGCCCATTGGGTTTTTTAAGACCACCACCTTCTGTTTTTTTCCCCTTTCTCAGCAGCAAAGCACCTGCACAGTATCACATATCTTTAACCCTTTTAAAATACAAGAGAAAAAGAGCAACAGTCAAGCACCATTAGTCAGGCACCAGCAACCTTGCAAAATATTCCAGTGAAAAATCTCTGTTTTATAATTCAGCATCTGCAAGGTTGGGCAGATGAACACCCTGTGAGAGCTAATAGTGTCTTTGTGCTGGATGAATGGGAAAAGGAGAGGTTATCCAGATGCTGGAGAAAGAATTTCTTCAGACCTGATTGCTGAGCTTCAGGCTTCCTCCTATATTTCACTTTGCCTTTCACCTTGAAGGAGGCTCTTGTGCAGGGAGTTTTGCCTGAAAGGAATCAGCATCAAATGCTGATGGGCTGGAATCACAGGCAGGGATGTGAACCCTGGCTGGTCCCATTCCCAGGCTGAGGCAGCAGTGGGGCTGTTACTTAGGTTATTGGATGAGACATAAAAGGAAAATCTGCAGATGCCTTCAGAATGCCATTTCACTGCACAGGTGGCTCCTCTCCTTTCTCACATCCATTTTGACTGTGTAGTTCCGTCACTGTGAGCCTCAGCAGGAAGTTGGGCAAGATCCTGGGTATCTTGCAAACTCTTTTGCAGCCTGAGCCACACTTTTTCCACCAGTGCATCAGAGCAGGCTAAACAGTGAAGTTCCTAAAACTAGGGAGGGAATTAGCTGACAAGGTGTGATTATTCCAGTGTGCTGGATTTGTGGACACCAGCATGCTGGGTTGCAGATCAGGACTTTGAATGTGTTTCATGCTCTTGTTGTCTGGATATAAATGGATGTGAAGAAAATGTGAGATGAGGGAAGAAAGATGGGATTGAAGGTTGCCCAAGCAAGATCCTATGAAGGTATGAAAGCCCCGGATTGGGTTTACCATGTCTGGGTGACAGCTCCTAGCCAGGTATCCTGTGCATCCAGCAGACAAAGGCATGGGTCTCAGCCAAGCTGCAGAGCTTTGTCACAGTGTCAGTCAGCAGCTATGGCAACTCACACAGAAGATTCCCAAGGAAAGATGTGTTGGCACAGTGGAGGGAGGACACAAGAAAAACCATGTGTTCCCTTTGAGGAACTGGGATGGGTTTTGGCAGCATCATCATGCAGAGAGCAGGGAAGGTGGCATTGAAAATTGCAGTGATTGAGCCTCCCTTGGTGGGTAAAAGCTTCTGACAGCACAGCAGCACTGGAACAAAGCTCAGAGCAGGATCACAGCATCACAGAATGGTTTGGGTAGAAAGGGATCTTTAGGCTCAACCAATTCCACCTCATGCCATGAGCAAGGACATTTTCCACTAGACCAGGTTGCTCCAAGCCCCATCCAACCTGGCCTTGAACACTTCCAGGGATGGGGCAGCCACAACTTGCTTTAGGAGGAGAGGTGATTTCCTGGTGTCTCATAGAAATTCTCCCATGGCTCTGTGTAACCCACAAGGCTGAGAGGTCTGCAGCATTTGGCTGGTGTGAATTCTGGGATGACACAGGACAGGTTGTTTCAGCCATTGACTGTCTGAGGCATCTCCAGAAAGTCAGCCAACTTTCATAGGAGATACAAAGGTCCATTACTTGATCCTGATCCCAGAGCATGGGATGAATTGAATGTGTTCTTGAGATTCTCCCCAGCCCCATTTCCCAAGATTGTCTTTCATGCTTGCTCTAGGACTGCATACTAACATGTCATGCTGATCTCTGTACATGGAGGATTTTCATCCTCCCAAGAGAGACTTCTCTTTTATGAACAGTTGCAGTTTGTCTCCCTCGCTGCTCTGAACATTGGAAGCACATCTGTTGCCTCAGAGGATGGTTTTCTAGTTGGGTTTCTGCTGGTACCTCCAGTCACTGAAGTCTTGGCAGTATTTTTGGTAGGTGCTTGCAAAGCCCAGCTCTTTGAGTTACGTGGTTTGGGAAAGCACTCAGCTTCCTCTAGGACAAAGATCTTGCAGGGTGGTGCCATGTCCAAAGCCGGCAGTGAATAACTGATGTTTCTTTGAATTTAACACACTGTGGTTGTGAGTTGCAGCCAGGTGTGTCTGTCCAGCCCTTCCTACCTCAAAAACCTTGGTCTTCCAGTGGGTCTTATGTCTGGTAGTCCATCAGTGGTGACATATACATCATCATCTTTCTCACACCCTCTTGGGCGGTAGGGGTGCTCCAAGGAGTTAGTGCTGGGGTCTAGTAACCAGGCTTTGGACTGTCACACTGATGTTTGATATGGAAATTGGGCGGGAAGTCAAACTGGATGATTGTGTAAAATTGGTCTTTTCATGTCAGACTTAGGACTTTGTCCTAAGTCCTTTCCTCCTTGTGCAAAATAGGAGGAAACAGAAACTTGTCTTGTAATTATGGCCTGGGAAGAGTGAAGATGTGAAGGTGGTGTGCTGCTGTACCCCACTTTCATACCCATGTTGCTCTAATGAGGGGAGCTGTGCACACTGAAATAGAGGCTGTATTTTGTTCTAAGGTCTCCAAACACTTGCAAACAGTTCCGATTTAACCTGGTCCTCAGCCTGGATTTCAGCAAACACCGCATTCCAGCCCAGAGAAGTACTACTGGCTGCTAGAGTCTGGAAGTGTCCAGGTTCAGGGCTATGCCCTTGACATAGAAACTGCATTCATGTGCTATGCAGAGGGGGAAATGAGGGGACTCACCATGACCTCAATTGCTATGCACACTCCATCCTTTGCTGTGTGTAAACATCCCGTGGGAAGCTGCACAGGTGCTGGAAATGTGTTCAAGCTTCCACAGGAACAAATGATCAAGGATATTCTACTTATGAAATATTATAGAAAATTAATGTATAAAGTTCAGTGTAAGATCTTGTGGAAGGAGAAGATACTTGTTTATAAAATATATTAAAAAATAGATTTTTCCTCTTTTTTCCATTGATTTCATTCATTTACACTCACCCTGCATGTAGAGAGATGTCCATGTTCGGGTGATCTGACAAAGATCACTGGTGGACAGCCTAAGGGACACCAGCTTTCGAGTTCTTATGTCATTCCTTGGGTTTTTCTCAGCTGATGACTACAAATTCAGTTTTGTGTGGGTCTTTCATATCACTTAGGAGTCATTTATCTCAGATTCATCCTTGCATAGCCCATCAATAGGACTCTCTGATGCGGAACACATCCAAGGATGGGGCAGCCACAGCTGCTCTGGGCAACCTGTGGCCAGGACCATACAAGGAAGAATTTCTTCCCAATATTTCATCTAACCCTGCCCTATGGCAGTGGGAAGCCACTCTCCCTGTCCTGTTCCTCCAGACGCTTGTCCAAAGTTGCTCTCCAGCTCTCTTGGAGCCTCTTTAGGTGTAGGATGCCTTAAATATCCAACAGGCAATTTGCATTTGCGGCACTATGTTCCTCCTGTAATTCTAACTGGTATTTTGTGTAGTGGTTTTGGTTCGCCAATTTCAGATTTCTCCAGTTGTGAGATTTCCCCAATTAATGCACCAATGAGTGTGGTGGGCTTTAGTGCTGGCCAATCACCAGTGCACTCATTTCCTGCTGTGAGATAGGATTAGGAGAAAGGCAAAGCAGGCTCAAAACTTTAAAAGGGTATAAAGAAAATTTTATTAAAAATAACTAAAAGGAAAAAGGTAGTAAGAATCAAAACAAGCCCTTCAGAACACTTCTCCTCCCCCCAC
>JAYDZK010001214.1:0-13733 GCA_034509185.1 Euphonia xanthogaster
TCGGGAATGAGCTTTTCCCGATGCCCTGCGGTGCCCAGGGCTCGGCCCTGAGCCCTTCCCGGTGCCCTGCAGTGCTGGGAATTCGGGAATGAGCCATTCCCTGTGCCCTGCAGTGCTGGGAATTCGGGAATGAGCTTTTCCCGGTGCCCTGCAGTGCCCAGGGCTCGGCCCTGAGCCTTTCCCGGTGCCCTGCAGTGCTGGGAATTCGGGAATGAGCCTTTCCCTGTGCCCTGCAGTGCTGGGAATTCCGGAATGAGCTTTTCCCAGTGCCCTGCAGTGCCCAGGGCTCGGCCCTGAGCCCTCCCTGCCCAGCAGCATCCCTGCAGTTCCCTCCTGCCCTGCTCCCTGCCCAGCCCGGGGCTGGGGATGGCCCCTGCTCGTGGCTCTGGGGCCGGGGCCGGCGATTCCCAGCCCTGCTTTGCTGCCCCACCCCGTGCCAGAGCTGGTGCTGCCGCAGAGCCCCGGCCTCTGCAGAGCTCCAGAGCAGAATTCCAATGCTCCCCGCGAGGTTTTACTGCCAAACGTGGGCAGGAGGAGCGGCTCCGGCTCCTCAAGGATGGGTTTTGGTGACCTTGGCTTTGTGTTTCCACATCACTGCAGCAGCACCTCGCCGTGGATGTGGGGGAAGCTGCTGGGAAGGGTTTCCGGGCACCTCGGGGCTGGATCTGCTCAGGGGCTGCAGGTGGGAGGGTTGGGGGCGGCCAGGACGTGATTTGGGAGCCAAGTGCAGCTGGGAGGCTCCGGCTTCTGCTGGGAATGGCGTCGGGATCGTGTCAGTGTTTGCTCCCCGAGCCTGATCCCATCACAGAGCGGGCTCGGACCTCCCAGTATGAGTCCCTGATGGGAAAATGGGAGAAAGGCAGGGAGCCCCTGCCCCAAAACCCCGACCCCTGGCTGGGAAAACCCAGCACCTTCTGAAAACCGACTGCAGACGATTTTGGGGGGAGAAAGAGGGATCTGGGAGCTGCAGGATGGAGTCAGGCATGGGAGTGTGCTGGGAGAAACCCATAAATCTCCGGGGAGAAGAGGGTCACTGAGAACCTCATCAGGGTGGGAGCAGCAGCTCCACGTTAATGTGCCCATAAATCCCCGTTCCGATAAAACAGGTGGCTCTTCCGAGAGGCAAAAAGAGGCAAACGCTGATTTTTTTTTTTATTATTTTTTTTTTCCTGCTGCTGCTGCTGCTGCTCTCCTTTTTTAAAAGCTTTAATTACCGCAGTGCTGACGGCTCAGGCAGGCAGGAGCCGGGAATGCGGCTGGATGTGGGAAGCCAGGGGCAGGGAAGGAGGGAAGGGAGCTGCAGGTTGGCCAAAATCTCCAGGGGGAGGCACAAAAAGGAGTTTTTATCCAGGGATGAAGGCACAAAAATGAATTTTTATCCAGGGATCGAGGGTGGCGTGGATGGAAAATTCCTGGTGCTTTGGTACTGGGGATGGGGAAGATGAAGGGACCTGCAGGGTGGGAAATGGAGCTCTGGGGAAGGTCTGGGAGCTCCAGGAACAGGGAGGGGTGGGAGGGCTGCAGGGACAGGATTGCACTGGCCCAGCCTGGCCTGGGACACCTCAGGGGTGAAACACCCACGGCTGCCCTGGGGGGCAGGGCCAGACCCAGGGATTCCTGCAGCTCGTTCCCAAAGTATCCCCAGATCTCAGCTTGCCCCCCCCTGTTTTGTGCCTCTCCCAGCCCTCAGGAATTCTCTCTCCCCGTTTTTGGGCTGTTTTTAACCCAGGCACCCCTGGACCTGTGGGTCCCTGCAGCTTTTGCCTCCACAGCACCGTTACAGGGGACAAACCCCAAACCCCTGAGTGACTGGAATCCTCTTTGTGTTTGACCTGCTGCCCTTCCCAGGCAGCTGCTGCTGCTGCTGCAGCTTCCCCAGGAGATAAATCCACACAAAAACCCCTTTTCCAGGCGATAAAGCCATCAGCAGAGGCTCCGCTCCGTGAATGGGTGGGCACATTCCCAATATTGCTCTGAATTGAAGGAAATCACCATTCCAGGCCCTTAAAAAGCTGAATGGGGCCCTGGCATCCTCCGGGTGATTGTGGGGAGTCCCAAGGTCAAGGCTGAGCCAGGGCGGCGCTCCCAGCCCGGCACGGGCACAGCCGGCCCCCCTCGGAGCCCAGCTTGGGTCAGGGGCTCTTCTGGGGTCCTGGGGCTGACCCAGAAGAGTCTGGGTTGGGGTTTGTTTTGGGGTCATGGAGCCCATGTTTGGGTTAGGCTTTGGTTTAGGACCATGGGATTTGGGTTGGGGTTTGTTTTGGGGTTGTGGAGCCCATGTTTGGGTTAGGCTTTGGTTTAGGACCATGGGATTTGGGTTAGGCTTTGTTTTGGGGTCGTGGAGCTGACATTTGGGTTAGGATTTGTTTAGGCTGGGGTTTGTTTTGGGGTTGTGGAGCCCATGTTTGGGATAGGCTTTGGTTTAGGACTTTGGCATTTGGGTTGGGGTTTGTTTTGGGGTTGTGGAGCTGACATTTGGGTCAGGGTTTGTCTGGGTTAGGATTTATTTTGGGGTCATGGAGCCCATGTTTGGGTCAGGGTTTGGTTTAGAGCCATGGCATTTGGGTTGGGCTTTGTTTTAGGGTCGTGGAGCCCATGTTTGGGTTGGGCTTTGTTTTGGGGTCGTGGAGCTGACATTTGGGTCAGGGTTTGTTTTGGGGTCGTGGAGCTGACATTTGGGTCAGGGTTTGTCAGGGTTAGGATTTATTTTGGGGTCCTGGAGCTCACGTTTGGAGCCGTAGCTGCCTTTGGGAAGCGCCGTGAGCGCCTTTGTTGCCGTTCCGTGCGCGGCCCCGGAGCCGCTCGGAGGAGGAGGAGGAGGAGGAGGACGGAGCCTCCCCGGCTGTCGGGGCTGTGTGCGGCCGGGCGGGGATTGATGGCTCGCCCAAGGTCACTCGGAGCGGCCGCGGCGCTGCCGGGACTCGGCGCTGCCATCGTGACTCACATCCCGAGCGGGATCCCGGGGGATGCGGGGCCGGCTCCGGAGCCGCTGACGCTCCCGCCGCGGCTCCACCCCGCTCACCCCGGTAACCACGGCGGGGCCGCTGCCCTCGCCTCCCGAGGCAGCCGGAATTAACACCCGGCTGTTAATCACCCGCGCCCGGATGGAGAGGAAAGCGGCATTTCAGAACGCTCCGCCGCGCTCGGGGATCGCGGCGTCCCCGCGGGGATTTGGGGATCCAAAATCCCCATCCCGCGGGGTTTGGGGATCCAAAATCCCCATCCCGCGGGGTTTGGGGGTACAAAATCCCCATCCCGCGGGGTTTTGGGGTACAAAATGCCCATCCCGTGGGGTTTGGGGGTACAAAATCCCCATCCTGCGGGGTTTTGGGGATCCAGAATCCCCATCCCGCGGGGTTTGGGGATCGAAAATCCCCATCCCGCGGGGTTTTGGGGATCCAAAATCCCCATCCCGCGGGGTTTTGGGGATCCAAAATCCCCATCCCGCGGGTTTTGGGGATCCAAAATTCCCATCCCGCGGGGTTTGGGGATCCAAAATCCCCATCCCGCGGGGTTTTGGGGATCCAAAATGCCCATCCCGCGGGGTTTTGGGGATCCAAAATCCCCATCCCGCGGGGTTTTGGGGTACAAAATCCCCATCCCGCGGGGTTTTGGGGATCCAAAATACCCATCCCGTGGGTTTTGGGGGTACAAAATCCCCATCCCGCGGGGTTTGGGGTACAAAATCCCCATCCCGCGGGTTTTGGGGGTACAAAATGCCCATCCCGCGGGGTTTTGGGGTACAAAATGCCCATCCCGCGGGGTTTTGGGGTACAAAATCCCCATCCCGCGGGGTTTGGGGATCCAAAATCCCCATCCCGCGGGGTTTTGGGGTACAAAATGCCCATCCCGTGGGTTTTGGGGGTCCAAAATCCCCATCCCGCGGGGTTTTGGGGGTGCAAAATCCCCATCCCGCGGGGTTTTGGGGATCTGCTCCGTGGGGCCAGCTGTGCCCAGCTGTGCCAACCACGGCGCTGCTCCTGCCCAGGTGCTCCAGAACCCAACTCGTCCATCTGCTCCTTCCCAAAGCCCAGAGCGCGGGAGATTCCCTGGGTTTGGTGGTGAGGAATCCCGCGGGATCGCCCCGTGCCCGGCGTTCCTGTCCCGGCTCCGCTCCCTGGGGTTGGGGCTCTGCCCGGGGAGATCCCACCGAAATTCAAGGGGAAGACGAACATGGAAAAGGCCGCGGAATGCGGAGCTGGTGGAGGGTTTTGCCCCGGACGTCCTTGGCTCCTCACGTACTGAACCAGATGCTTCCTCCCCCCTGCCCGAACACCTGCATTCCAGGAGGGGGCTGTGCCTGAGAAGCCCTTTGGGATAAGCGCAGCCATAGAAATGTAAATTAAATTATTTACCTACTCCCAGTTAAACGCTCTGCCCTTCTGGCCAAGGAGGATCGCGGTGGGATGGGGTGGGCTGCAAACCCCGCTTAGCTCTTTGTGTAAAATTGCAGGGAACTTTGGAGGGTAATCTACCAAAAAAAAAAAAAAAAATCTGAGCAAACAAGGGAAAAAGGGAAAAAAAAATCTCAATTGTGGTGCTTTGCACAATGCTCCGTGGGGCTGCTGGGCCGGGGATTATTATTGTTATTCCTCTTTTTTTTTTTTTTTTTTTTTTCACACAAGGAAGGACCCGGAATCAATCATGGGGCAGGAGGGAGCAGCATTTTAAAGGGAAAGGCAGAGACACAGCGTTCCTGGAGTCGCCAGAGCCAAAAAATACCATTTCAGGCTTGAAATCTCGCTGCATTTTAGCTGGGTGCAGCTGCCGGGGAGGAATGGCTCCAAACGCACCCCGGGCTCCTTCCCTGGAGCTGCTGGAGCCTTCCCGCTTCCCACGGAGCCGGCGGGAATCGGCTTTTCCTGCTGCCCGCGGCTCGGGAGCGGCGCGGAGCGCTCGGGGGTCGGTGCCGGTGCGGAGCGGCTCCGGCCGGGCAGGGCAGGGCAGGGCAGGGGGTCACCTCTCCCGGCTCTTCCTCCCCTCCAGGTTTTCCCTGGATTGTAGAACACGGCCCCGACGTGGAGCCCGAGCTCTCCCAGCTCCTTTCCCGGTCTGGTTTTCCTTCCTGAGCTGCTCCTTCCAAACCTTCCTCTCTCCTCCTCCTCCTCCTCCCCGCCGCTTCCCGTCCCTCCTCCGGCCGTGGGGAGCGGCCCCGAGCTCTGCCGGACACCCCCGGGGACCCCCGGCCCCCAAATCTTCGCTTCTCGTCTCCTGTGGGCGCCGGCACGGGTTTGGAAAAGGCAGACGGACAGACGGGTCCGTTTGTCCGTGCGGGGTCGGGTTCTGCCGAGCCGAGCGTGTGAGCGGCGCTGCCCCCGCACCCGGCACCTCCTTCCTTCCCGTGGGAACGGCGCCCCCCGGCCCTCCAGCCGTGAATCGCTGCGGACCGGGGCGCCTGGGGCACATGAGCGAATTAACCCGAGCGGCCGGGGAGGGGGGGAATTACCCGGATTGCTCAGCTGGGAGATGGGAGATGGGAGAGGGGAGATGGGAGAGGGGAGATGGGAGATGATGGGAGATGGGAGACGGAGATGGGAGATGGGAGATGGGAGATGGGAGATGATGGGAGATGGGAGACGGAGATGGGAGATGGGAGATGGGAGATGGGAGATGGGAGATGGGAGATGATGGGAGATGGAGCCAGCGCCGGGGTCACAGCACACCCGGGATCACAGCACACCCGGGACAGCCACCCGGGACAGCCACCCGGGGTCCCAGCACACCCAGGACAGCCACCCGGGGTCCCAGCACACCCGGGACAGCCACCCGGGGTCCCAGCACACCCGGGACAGCCACCCGGGGTCCCAGCACACCCGGGACAGCCACCCGGGACAGCCACCCGGGGTCCCAGCACACCCGGGACAGCCACCCGGGGTCCCCCTGCCCGCGGGGCCACCCTGACCCCGCCTGGGCCACCCTGCGCCTGTGCCCGGCGAGCAGGGAATGGAAATGGGCCGGGAACATCTCTGCAGCCTGGAAACGCAAACCCCAAGGCTGGCGGCCTTTACTGAGCTCGGCTCCTACTCGCCCTGCATCATTTCCCTCCTGCTGCTCCCCTGTGTCCCCTCCGTGCTCAGGTGTGTCAGGGCAGTGTCCCCGCGGGCACGGTGGCTCCAGCCCCGTGACCAGGGTGGCTCCAGTGCTGTCACCGCGGTGGCTCCGGCGTTGTCACCGCGGTGGCCCCAGCCCCGTCACCATGGCAGCTCCAGCCCCGTGGCCAGGGTGGCTCCAGTGCCGAGTCACGGTCGGAGCCTCCCCGCGGGGCTGACAGCTCGTTAATTAATTCCGTTAATTCCGCCCTGAGCGGCTCCGCAGCCCCCCCAGCCCTGCCGGCAGTCCGAGCCCGGGAGCGTCGGTGCTGCCGCAGCCACAGCCCGGGGGTTCCACCGGGAATTCCATCCCGGGAGCCGCTCGGTGCTGGGCTCTGAGCGGGACTGGCCAGGTTAAACCCTGCCCCAGGCTCGCCCATCCTGGCGGCTGCGGCAGCTCCGCCGCTCGCCTGATCCCCCCCCGCAGCAAACACCGGCTTTCCCAAAACCAGGAAAACCCCGGAGCAGCCAAGCAAGCCCTTGTTTGCTCGTGTCGTGCTCGTTAAACTGCTGGAGAAATCCCCTCGCGGCCGCCCGGGGCTGTCGCGGCAGCTGGCAGCATTGTGTGTGCAGTTACAGACGGCTCGGGACGGGCGCATCCATCCCGGAGCTGTCACAGCCCGGGGGGCACCGAGCGCCCGGCCCGGCCCGGCCCGGCTCGGCTCGGCTCGGCTGAGCGGGGAAAACGCCGAATTTGGGGCTGCAGGAGCCGCTCCAGCCTGGGAAAGCCCGAGGGCCGGCTGGCAGCGTGCTCACCCTGCTCCTGTCCCTCGCCCCAAAGACTTTACAGCCAACATCTTCTTTTTAATTCCGACACCCGCAAAATAGCAGCTGAAATAACCCTGCTGTATGTCAGCTGCTGATGGAAGGAGATTAAATATTAAAGCCAGCGCTGTGGCTTTAACTCATTCCATTTTTTTTCCCTGCTCTCCCCCCGCTCCTCTCCCCCTCTGCTTCCCCTCTCTGTGTAAAATGACATGATTTAGAACCCAAGTGCCAGACTCAGCCTCTGGGTTTCGGCGTTTGGAAATGTGTGCAGAAAGATATATTGTGTCTGTGAGCATTTCTGCGCAGGGAAGGAGAGAGCTCCCGAGCTGTGAGCCCACATAAAGATGTTAAATAGAGCTGTAACGCGCTCCCGACGCACGGAAAGTGCCGGGGAAAAAAAAAAAAATTAAGGGGAAAAAAAAAAAAATCCGGCAATGAAGGAAAATGAAAGATTAAAATAAACCTGGCGTTGGTGAGGCCGGGCTGGGGCTGGTGGGAGAGACACGACCCTGCTGTGCACCTCCCGCTCTCCCCTCCCTGAGCTAAAAATCGCCTTTATTTAGCACAAAACGGAGCGCGCGAATTGGGAATTTTCTTCTTTTTCGTTTTCCCCCACCCCCCGTCTCAGGTGCTCAGATTTCCGACGCCGCCCGCCTGCTAAATATTCATCCCAGCCCCGCACAAAAGCCGGGTTTATTTCCCTCGGTTCACCCCATCCCAGCAGGGTCCCACCGCGGGCAGCCGAATTCCATAAAACCCAGGGATTTTGGGGCCAAAACCACGGAAAAACGTGGGCGTCCCTTCCCCTGCAGGGCCCCTCGGCCGGCGCGATCCGGGGCGATTCCCGAATTCCCGAATTCCCTCGCTCCCGCTCCTTTGTTCTGAGCGTTTTCGGGGTCGCTGGGATCTGTGAAAGCTCCTCGGACTAAAAAGGTTTATGGGAGGCTGGAGCAGAGCAGCGGGGAGGGAAAAAAAAAGCCTCGATCAGGCAGATTTTGGCCGAGCTGTCGAGAAGTTTTATTTCGGGTTTATTTAGGGTTTGGTTTCAGAGCGGAGCTGGGGGAGACGGGGTTCACTCTGTGCCTGGAGTTCCACGGGCAAAAACCTCTTGGCTCTTCTCCCGCCAGCTCCGATTTCCCTGAATTTGAGCCCAAATCACGAGCGGCCAGCACAGCACCCTGTGAGCTCTGAAGGACACTCAGTGTGACCCCCTTGTCCTTGAGCCCGGGGAACAGGGGCTGGGCTGGGTGTCCCGAGGGATTGTCCCCTGCCACCGAGGAGAGGGATTGTCCCCTGCCATCGAGGGATTGTCCCCTGCCACCGAGCAGAGGGATTGTCCCCTGCCACCGTGGGATTGTCCCCTGCCACCGTGGGATTGTCCCCTGCCACTGAGGGATTGTCCCCTGCCACCGAGGGGAGGGATTGTCCCCTGCCACCGTGGGATTGTCCCCTGCCACCATGGGATGGTCCCCTGCCACCGAGGGATTGTCCCCTGCCACCCGTGCTCAGCTCAAAAACACAGATTTATTTGCTGGAACAGCAGAGCCATAAATAAAGCCGTGGAAAGGCCCCCAGTGGGTGTCACGCTGGAGCAGCCCCACAGGAGCAGGTGGCTCTGGGTGGGTTTGGGATGCCTGGAGAGGGAGAGAAGGAAGGGGAAAGGGCAGGAATGTGCTGCTCTGCTGCTGCTGCTCTGCTGCTGCTCTGCTGCTGCAGCGTTTCCATGCCCGGAGCGCTGCGGAGCCCGGCCCCGTTTGTCGCAGTCTATTAGGAGAGACTGCAATCCATCCTGAGCTTTATGGGGCTGTGCTTTAACCCCGTCCCTGCCTCGCTCCCCCTCTCCTCAGCCCTCCCTCCCGCCTTTGTCTGCCTTCCCCGGCCCCCAAGCCAGCCCCAAAGCCCTCCAGGGGGGTTTTACCCTCCCCAAGCCCTCCCTGAGGGGTGGGCTCCATCCTGCATCCCCCCGCAGGTGGGGTTTTGGTGGGGGGGGGAGATGCTCCCCTTTCCTTGCTCCAGAAGAACTCAGGAGCTGAATCTCCAGCCGGGGGCCGGGCTCTGCCTCACCCCACGCAGGAAAAGTTGCCCAAATTGCACCGAATTCCCCTCTTCCTCAGTCAGCAGTAGAGTGGGAATTTTGGGATTCAGAATTCCCGTGCATTTCCATCAGCCGCAGCCGCCGCCTCGCTCCGTCACCTAAAAATCAGATTATTATTATTGCCCCCCACCCTGCAGAACCCCTGAGAGAGGCTTCTCCCTTTCCCCCTCTGCTCCCACAGCCCTGTCCCCTTCTCCCACAGCCCTGTCCCTGCTCCCACAGCCCTGTCCCTGCTCCCACAGCCCTGTCCCTGCTCCCACAGCCCTGTCCCTTTCTGTCCCTGCTCTCACAGCCCTGTCCCCTCTCCCACAGCCCTGTCCCCCTCTGTCCCCTTCTCCCACAGCCCTGTCCCCTCTCCCACATCCCCGTCCCCTCTCCCACATCCCTGTCCCCTTCTGTCCCCTCTCCCACATCCCCGTCCCCTCTCCCACATCCCTGTCCCTTTCTGTCCCCTCTCCCACATCCCCGTCCCCTTTTCCCACATCCCTGTCCCTGCTCCCACCGCCCTGTCCCCTCTCCCACATTTCTGTCCCTTTCTGTCCCTTCTCCCACAGCCCTGTCCCCCTCTGTCCCCTCTCCCACAGCCCTGTCCCTGCTCTCACAGCCCTGTCCCTTTCTGTCCCTGCTCTCACAGCCCTGTCCCCCTCTGTCCCCTCTCCCACATCCCTGTCCCTGCTCCCACAGCCCTGTCCCCTGCTCCCACAGCCCTGTCCCCTCTCCCACAGCCCTGTCCCCTTTTCCCACATCCCTGTCCCTCTCTGTCCCCTTCTCCCACATCCCCGTCCCCTTTTCCCACAGCCCTGTCCCCTCTCCCACAGCCCTGTCCCCTCTCCCACATCCCCGTCCCCTCTCCCACATCCCCGTCCCCTCTCCCACAGCCCTGTCCCCTCTCCCACAGCCCTGTCCCTGCTCCCACATCCCTGTCCCCCTCTGTCCCCTCTCCCACATCCCTGTCCCCCTCTGTCCCCTCTCCCACATCCCTGTCCCCCTCTGTCCCTTCTCCCAGCCCCAGATCCCCCCCAGCCATCATCTCCATCCCCCTCTCTCCCCCCCCCTCACACCCAGGGCAGGACAGGCCTGTAAAACACAGCGCTCATTTATTCCCCATTTTGCAAATGGTTTCATTGCAGAGGTTCACAAACGAGGACCACCTGGCGGTTCATAAACACAAGCACGAGCTGACATTGAAATTCGGCCCCGCTCGCACCGACTCCGTCATCATCGCAGGTACGCGCCCGGCCCGCGCCCGCCAAGATTGATGCCAGGCACCAGCTGCACTGCACAACCCATAAAACCTCCTGTGATCTGCATTTAATCAGGGCAAAAGGAAAGCCAGAGGCTTCCAAGATTTTTCTTTTTTTTTTTTTTTTTATGGTAGTATCAGGTTTTGTGGGGTTTGGGTTGTTTTTTTTTTTAATTTTTTTTTTTTTAAGCTCTCGCCCTTTTTTTATTAAAGGCTGGAGGATTTATGGCCAGAAGGGCTTTGAGGATGTTGAACCAAACCTGACAGAGCAGCTTCCCCTCTCAGCCCAGGTGTCAGTTTTCCCGAGCTTTTAGGAAGCTGCAGTTAATAAATGAAAGCCCCACGAGCTCTGCAGAGCCCCAGCGAGGAGCTCCCACAGCTCCTGGGCACTGCAGCCTCTGGAGAGTGGGGGGTACCCAAACCCCACAGATCCCAGAGCAGAGAGACCCCCCCAGAGTCCCTCCTGTCCCTTTGTGTCCCTGCTGGGTGAGCTGGCTGCTCCTGAGAGCCAGCAGAGGGGTTTTAGGGAAAGCAGAGCTGCTGCAGGAGCCTGGCACCTCCCTCCCCGTCCATCTCCAGCCCGAATCCGGGGCTCAGGCAGGGAATGGGAATTCAGCTGGGCTCTGGAGGGCTCGGGGTGAGCTGTGGCTGTGGGCTGGAAGCTGCTGCCAGGGGCACAATTCATTCCCAGTGGGAATTTCAGGATTTCTCTCCCTGGCAGGGATGAAACACTTGAGGAGCACAAGGAACCGAGGTCACCCCTGACCTGTCCCTTTAGCTCTGGGCTCAAACACACAAAAAAACCCCAAACCAAGCCAGTTTATCCAGGGTCAGTCCAGGAGCAGCTCAACCCCCCCGAGCAGTGCAGGCCTGGCACAGGCAGGGGGTGAGGGCTGTGAAACCCTGCTGGCTCTGAGCACCGAGATCCAGGCCCCTTGCTGCCTGAAATTCCACTTGTCCCAGGTTTTGCTGAGCCACCATTTTGTCTCTGGGATTTTTGGGGACCATTTTGTGTCTGGGATTTTTTGGGATCATTTTGTATCTGAGATTTTTGGGATCATTTTCTCTCTGGGATTTTTTGGGACCATTTTGTGTCTGGTATTTTTTGGGATCATTTTGTCTCTGGGATTTCTTGGGACCATTTTGTCTCTGGGATTTTTTGGGACCATTTTGTGTCTGGGATTTTTTGGGACCATTTTGTATCTGGGATTTTTGGGATCATTTTGTGTCTGGGATTTTTTGGAATCATTTTGTATCTGGGATTTTTGGGACCATTTTGTCTCTGGGATTTTTTGGGATCATTTTCTCTCTGGGATTTTTTGGGACCATTTTGTCTCTGGGATTTTTGGGGACTGTTTTGTCTCTGGGATTTGTTGCTCCCTCCCTGCCTCCCGAGGCTGGCCCAGGTGGATCATAAAGATCCCTTCTCCTGGGAGGGAGAGGGATTTTTATGGGAACCTGTGGGGCGAGGCAGGAGCTGCTCAGATCAGGGCAGGACAGGAGCACGGAGGTTCCAGGCTTTGTTTTTACACCCTGGAAATGTCTGCAGCAGCTCGGGGGGGCAATGCTGAACAGGAATGATCCCAGAGGAGCCCTGGGAGCTGTTAAACCCGGCACAAACAGCCTCCTGCAGAGACATTGGGATGATGGAGTTCCTGGATTTTATGGGCTGGGATCTGAGGGGCAGCAGAGGCTGCCCAGAGGGGGATTTTGCGTCGGTGGCAAACCCAGCACAGGGAGGGTTTGGGAATTGCTGTGGGGTTCAGAGCTGGCACATGGAGGGCAGAATTCCCAGGGAATCACTTCGGGACTGGGAGCTGGCACAGGGAGGGCAGGGAGCATTCCCAGGGAATCACTTTGGGGTTCAGAGCTGGCACAGGGAGGGCAGAATTCCCAGGGAATCACTTTGGGGTTCAGAGCTGGCACAGGGAGGGCAGAATTCCCAGGGAATCTCTTTGGGGTTCAGAGCTGGCACAGGGAGGGCAGGGAGCATTCCCAGGGAATCGCTTCGGGACTGGGAGCTGGCACAGGGAGGGCAGAGGCTCTGCCCAGCCCTGGGGCTGCTCTCCCCTCTCTCATCACTCCCTGTGTTGATTTCAGGGAGATCCCACTCCCGATTTCCCCTCCTTGTCCAGCTGAGGACGGGGGCAGACCCCCCGGGGTGGGAGGGACGGGAATCCCACAGCCAGGAATTCCCAGAAATCCTCTCCCTCCAGTGATTATTCCCTTAAACACCAGAGAAACAAAACCAGCACGAAATGATTGTCCCCGTTCCAAAGTGTCACTGGCTGTCCCCAGGGGGACACCCACAGTCCCCAGGGCTCCCCACTGAAGCACTGGGGTGGTAAAATGGGATTTTTTTTTTTTTTTTTGCTCTCCCTGACTAATTCCCCGTGTTCCAACCCGAACCAGATCAGACCCCGACCCCGACGCGGTTCCTGAAGAACTGTGAGGAGGTGGGACTCTTCAACGAGCTGGCCAGCTCCTTCGAGCACGAGTTCAAGAAAGCTGCCGAGGAGGATGAGAAAAAGGCAAGAGAGCCTGTGGCTGCACTGGGAGGACTGGGAGGGACTGGGGGCCGCTCCTGTGGGAGGCACAGGCCCTGGGGTGGAATTTGCTGCCGTGTGGGGTCTTGTTTTGGTAACTCGGGTGACTTTGGCTGCTTTTCCCACTCATCCTGGCCTGCCGAGAGAAGATTTAATGTTTTATTATTCCTTTGGCTTTGCACTTCGAAAAAAGGGGGGGGAACTAAAGAGGGGGAGTACCCAAAATACCTGACAGCTCGGGAAGGAGCTGCAGGACCCGGGCTGGGAGCAGAACCCCCCTCGGGGCCGAGATCCGGCGGGATCGAGCCTTGGAGGGGCAGGCACGGGCTGGGGGGGCACCGGGGCGTTCATGCCAGCGCACCCGGAGCCGGCAGCTCGGTGGAAAAAAGAGCAGCTTGTGCTAACAAAGAGCTCCCCGCTCCGCCAGCGCCATCGATCCAGGCTGCCCCCGCAGCCCCGGCGAGCGCCAGGGGCTGAAGGACAACGGGATCTCATCAGAAAGCAGCTAATTAAGGACATTTCCAGCCCCCGCCCCTCCCCGCTCGCCGGGCGGGAGCAGCAGCAGATGCGTGCCGGGCGCTCAGCCTGGCACATACATTTGCTAAATTGATCTATGTCCGTGCATACGCTCGCAGTCAGCGGCGCTGCTCGGAAATAAACTGCGGGAGCCGAGCCGCGTAAATCTTCCCGAGATGGGGAACGGAGGAATTCAGAATTAAAACTGAAACCTGCCTTCCCAGCCGCTCCCCCCCCCCCTCGCCAATAACAGGCTCTTTAAACCGAAATTGATCTCTCTCGTTGGTATGCGGCTGCGGCAAAGGCTCCTGCCCTTTGTTCTGGAGCGGGGAAGGGGGGCAGGAACAGGCAGGGATGGGGGGCAGGAACAGCAGGGATGGGGGCAGGAACAGGCAGGGATGGGGGCAGGAATGGCCCGGGATGGGGAGCAGGAACAGGCAGGGATGGGGGACAGGAACAGGCAGGGATTGGGGGAA
>JAYDZK010001215.1:0-13715 GCA_034509185.1 Euphonia xanthogaster
GAATGCTTGGCTCCTCCCTCTGGGCTCACATCTCCCAATGGGATGCTGTAGCTCTTATCAGCCATGCAGGGACATTCAATAGCCTGTTATTAGCAGGTGTCCCCCCTGAGGGAGGAGTGGGTGTGGAAGAGATAAGGAAAACTGCCCCCTTGACAAAAGGCAGCTGCCACACAGATGGAAATAGAATACAATTTGCTTGGCAATCCAGGACAAGTATTAATGTAATATAGTACAGTTTATTAAAGCAATTGTTCAGCATTCTGAATCAATAGAGTCAGATGCCAATCACTCCCCTCGTCGGGGGCACCCTGCATTCTATAGAATTAGACATAAATGTGCATGTGCAAACTCTGCAGATGAGCACATCCCTGGGGAGGACTGGGGAGAAGCAGCACCAGGATGCCCTGAGGAGGCCAGGCCAGGCTCCCTGCTGCTCTCAGACACCGGGATGGCATCAGTGCAGGGCCTGGCCCTCTGGAGGCAGCAGGTCTCTGCCATGGCACGGGTGCACTTCTTGAAGCTCAAGAGCTCGGTGAAGAACCTGCGGTCCATGTAAGTCCCAAGGGGGTTCTGCAGGAGAGCAGGACTCCTGGAAAACTAACCAATGTGATTAAGCAGAAGCCCCTTTATTGTTTACATTATGCTCTATTTATACATTCTAACTCTACTGCACACTAATCAAACATTTCTTGATTGGTGCCTCTACCTTGTCCACATGCTCTGCATGCACTTTTCAGGATATGTGGTTGGTTACAGTCCAGTGCTTCAGGGACTTTCACTTTTTTCAGGGCCTTTATCTAGTTCTTGTGGTCTTGGCATTTTGTTTCTCAGCCTCTTCTCTCTTAATTTAGCACAATTTATGTCCCAGTAACCTTGATGAATTCCAGAGGGCTCTGACAACAAGCAAAAATGGTTTGGCTGGAGCACACTGCAGCCCAAGCTGTGCAAATCCATTGCTACAGGATTATCTCCTGGAGGTCTGGAATTGGACACAGTCACACCAGGAGGGACAACTTCCACACCCCTGTTTCCATGAGTTTCCATGAGTTTGGATTAATTGATATGAGGTCTTGGCTAGGAAGGATCTTGGTCATCTGCACTCAGAGGAGGGGAAAGTTTTTTGCTTTGCAGTGCCAGTAACACAAAATCTCCCTTTTGTGCATTTTCATTTCTATGCTGAATAATTTATGCAAGAGAAACCCATTTTCTCTCGAAATAAAAGAATCATTTAGAAATACTTTCGTGTCAAATGGAGGAAGTTTTAAAATAAGTCAGTGTGTACAGAGAGTGCTTTCAGGCTTCCTCTGCTCTTTTTTTTTTTTTTTTTTTAATTCTCTCATGTTGCCGGTGTTTGAACTCATTTGGCCCCGCTGGTGTTCAAGCTGGAGCTCCTGGTGGGGCACAAGGAACTAAAGGAAGATGCTTATTTATGAGAAACTTGTATCTAAAGGCAGTCTGAAAGGCATTTCATGGTCCTAAAATGTTTAGAAGGTGCTGATTTATGAAAAACTTGTACCTAATGGAAGTCTGAAAGGCATTTCATGGCCCTAAAAAGTTGAGCAGTCTGGATCTGTGGTTCTCTCCCTGCTACATTTTGAATCATTTGGTGAATGATCAAGGTTTGAGACTTCTGGAAATAAAATTCTCTCTGGTCATTGGTGACAAGGCCTGAGGGAATGGCTGGAGCTGTGCCAGGGGAGGGTTAGGTTGGATTTTGGGAAAGGTTCTTCCTCCAGGAGTGCTGGGCACTGCCCAGGCTCCCCAGGGAACGGGCATTGCCCCGAGGCTGTCAGAGCTCCAGGAGCATTTGGACAGCGCTGCCAGGGATGCCCAGGGTGGGATTTTTGGGATGTCAGGGCCATGAGCTGGATCATTGTGATCCCTTCCAAGTCAGCATATTCCACGATTCCGTGAAAATTGCCAAAAGTTTTTAACAGAGCTCTGGGTAATCTGACTATCATCCACCCTTTCCAGCACACAAATGCATTCTGAACACAGTGCTGCTGAATATCTCTTTTCAGAGTGTTTATTCATCTCTTTCTTAATGCAGTTTGCTGCTCTATGTGGCTTTTCTGCTTCCTCTGGTGTTGCAACTGTGCGTTTTGGCTGGCTGGCAGAGTGTGAGTGCCTGGCAGCTCTCTCCTGCCCGGTACTTCCTGCCCCTGGGGAGGAAATCCTACCTGGAGACCACCACCCTCCTGCTCTACAACCACACAGGTGAGGGGAGAAGCTTCTCCTCATCCTCCCCCAGTTCTGGGTTCTTGCTGCTCCAATGGAAAATGCAGGACAGAGCAGATGGTGTAGATGAGGAGGATCCCGGGGGGATGAAGGCTTTAAGAAGGGAGGAGGGATTGTCTTTAGAGGGTTGTGGGGGAAACCCACTGTGACTTCAGCAGCTGGTGAGACCCTGATGAGAGATGTGCAGAGCAGGTGAGATAAGGTGGGGACAGGATTCTCTCCCTGCCACAAATCCAGGTCTCTGTCCAAGCAATTTCAGAGTGTGGGGTTTTCAAAGCAGGCACCACACTCCGGGCTCACTCATGCTGAGTCAAGTTAATGGGCTGCTTCCAGAGTTTCACCTTCAACATTCCCGTGAGTGGATGATATTTCATGTTATTCAGCCAGAGAATGACACTGGTATCTTCATCAGATGGGCCCAAAGGAAACTTCATTTTGTAGCACTTCAGGAGAGGCTAGGGGAAAAAAAGGACAATGCAAAAATTCAGTCTGAAATCCATTAACTTCCCAAAAACTAACGTGCAATGATCCAGCACATGTGTGCTGGCTGATCCCCACGGTTATTAGAGGTCTTCTGGTTTTGTTTGGTGGTAATGGATCTAAAAATAAAAATAAAAATAAAATCGCCAAAGACTCTTTTGTTTCCCAGTGTTATAATTCCTCTGGTTTTGGTCCTCACACCAGGCACAGACGTTGATGACTTAATCCATCTGCTCCAGAGCCAGGATATTACAGTGGAAATAGCAAAGGAGGAAAATATCACAGAGGAGCTAGAACACAACGGCGCTCTACAAGTGTTCCGCGAAGGTCAGGTGAGGATTTCTCTCCTCTTCCTCCAGTCTCCTCACAACAATTGAATAATTAAGCAAGGTACCTCCATCAGCTCTCCCTGTGGGATGGCCCTGTTGACTTTTTGTAAGGTACAAAAATTAGGAAGTGTTTTGAGCAGTAAAGTCCTTGCTAGAGGAGACCTTATCTCCCTGACCTTCCACCTCAAAATGTACATTTTTAGCACAGCAATACAGACTTCCAATACCTCATAATTTGTTTTTTTTAGCAAACAAGGCATAAGCAAAGCTATTTCAGGCCTGGATTTTCCTGGTGTGCTCCTTTTCTACTGTTTCCCTGCAGATGGGAAAAGCCAGGAGTTCTCACCTTGTTTTCCTGCTCTTTGAAGAGCTTCAGGTTCACTGTGCTGTGCCACTTGGAGGCTGTCAACTGCTTCCCAGTGCTGGTGAACGTCATCAGCAATGCCCTGCTGAGATCCCTCAACTCCACCAGTCACATCCAGGTCTGGAGCCACCCCTTCTTCTCTGTAAGTGAAGCCAGAAGCTGTCAGAAAACCGTTTAAAGTCTCACTGTTTAATCAGATTTTATCACATGTAAATCCACCTTCCTTCACGCTTCCCCTGGAGCCACCACGTTTGACTTCAGGAAAACCAGATTTTTCCCATGTGGGTCTCAAGGCCTGCTGGGTGGAGAGGGTGGCTGGGAGGGTTTTCCAGGAGGTTCCTTATTCTCTCCAGCACGTTATTCAAGCTTTAGCCTGTCAGTTAGTGGAAGAGAGAGCTCCCCACAAATCTGGGATGGAGGAGTGGGACCTGCACCACCCATCTCTCCTCACCACAAGCACTTTGCATGGCTCTGCTTTGGGAAAACCTTCCCAAATTTGGTTTCAAATCCCCCTTTTTGTTCATACTGCCCTGTAAGCCATGAGGAATGCAGTAAAATGAATGGTAAAATGAATTGTAGGCATTTTCCACAAATGCTTTGCTCTTCTGTTTTCAGCTGGTCAATCCAGAGTACTGGGATTACATTATGTCCGCATACCTCCTTTATACGCTGCTGTTATTCCCTGGTTTTCCTCCTCACTTTGCCATGGGCTACACGCAGGATTGCAAGGTAAATTCCTTGGGATGGGGCAGGTTTGGGGTGGGCAGAAGGGATCACAGCTGCACTGCCAGAAGGATGTTTCAGTACAGAACCATGGGATCATTTAGGCTGGAAAACACCTCTGAGGTAACTGAGCCCAGCCCTATGATTGGCAGCTTGGGGTGCTTTGACCCATGAGAAGTTTTGCAGCCAGCACAAAATATTGAAAGACAAAAGGAGGTCGAATTTTACCCCAGAATCACAACGGTGACAGATTTTATTCCCTTTTCATTTCCTGGGGCCATTCCCATGGGTGCAGTTGGCCAACCATGCACAGGCAATAAACTACCCTTTAAAATTGTGCCTTCCCAGGTGGGAGCTCGTGCCCAGCTGAGGATCTCAGGGCTCTTTCCCTCAGCCTACTGGTGTGGCCAGGCACTGGTGGACATCCCACTCTGCTGGATCCTGCTCTTCTCCATGGTTGGGCTCCAGTTTGCCCTGAGCAACAAGATTTCTGGCAGCGCCAGCATCACCTTCTTGCTGGTACATCCCATTCTGGTCCTTGGTGCTTTGCTTGGAAGGGATTGAGGGAAAATATTTTGTGTGGGGGCAGCTGAGACACTGTGGGTGCAGATGGTGCTGGAACACTCTTGGTCCTCTTACTGACCTTCTTGTTTCACCTCCTATCCTTTGGGTTTCTCCAGCTGGAAATAAAAGGCAATAAATCTTGCCTTAATGTATTCCTTTACACCTCAGAGTAAAATTGTGGTAATTTCTAAATGCCCTCATCTTATTCTGCAATCATTTCCACTGCTCCCCGTTGCTACAGATGGGTTTCTGGTGGTTTACTTCACTCCATTTCCTCCAACAAAAGCCTTTTTTTCCCTGTAGGTCATGGGGATGTTGGGTTATGGAATTTCCCTCGTTCTCTTAATCTATCTGATCTCCTTCAACTCTCGCAAAGGATGGAGCTGTGGTCTTTGGTCTTTCATCCTGATAGTGGTGAGCACATGGTTGGATAATGCACTGCAGGGATTGCAGACATGCTGAGATCTTGAGGATGAGCTAGATGTCAAAACACCAAGCAGAGATGTGGAGCATAAATCTGGGCGTGTCTGATAGCAGCCAATTCTGTATTAAATTTGTGTCACCGTGTTCTGTTGCCACAATCCTGCTGTGTCACGGGGGATTACCTGGATCCAGCCTGAACTGGTGCAGGAATGGAGACAAAAAATGAATTTATCACTCTGCTTGACACCCCACATCCAAGAGATGTAAAGTGTTGGGACAGAACCCATCAGGCTAGACACTGATCATCCAAGCCTGACCTGGAAGGAGGGGATTATTGCCATGGATTGGGATGGGAATGAACAGAATAGGATCCCATGTTTGACTTTTCTGCCTGAAGCAGCCCTGTCCCTGGGAAGAAGTCTCCCCAGCTGGCCCAAAGCAGCAGCCAAGCCTCAGACAGAGACAGCTGAGGATCTCCTGAGCCCTCCCTGTCTCCCATCTTCCTCAATTTTTTGTCCATTTTTATAAATTCAACAGGGAATTGCAGAGCTAGACCCAGACAGTTTTAAGAAGCAGTGAGTAACCCTTCCCATCAGCTGAGTCACCCTCTTGTTTTATTTTCAGGTGTGCTTTATTTCTGTTTTCATCGGCAGAGTCATCAACCTCCTGGGCTACCCCATCTCCCTCTACGTTCTGTCCCTCTTGGTTCCTGTGTACCCCCTGATGGGCTTTGCCATCGATTCTGGGATTGTCTCCCACGTGAGTGGTGCTTCTGGGCAAGGAGAGGCCTGAAACACAAGCCTGGGTCCTTGTGACCAAAGTCTGGGGACAATTGCACCAAAGTCTGGCAGTAACTGCACCAAAATCTTGGGGTAACTGCATCAAAATCTGAGGGTAACTGGCCCAAAGTCTGGTGGTAACTGGCCCAAAGTCTGGGAGTAACTGCACCAAAATCTGGTGGTAACTGCACCAAAATCTTGGGGTAATTGCCCCAAAATCTGAGAGTAACTGCCCCAAAGTCTGGGAATACCAGCCCCGAAGTCTGGTGGTAACTGCACCCAAATCTGGTGGTAACTGCCCCAAAGTCTGGTGGTAACTGCACGCTGCAGTCTGGGAAGGCTGATCCTGGGTGGGATTTTCCAGAGTGCATTGTTAAACAACTCTTTCAGCTCGGATCTCATTTCCCAGCTGCTCATTAGGGCTGGGGGTGACTTCTTGTGCAGCTGTGGCTGTGGATTAGGTAAAAACTCTGAATTCCTTCCATGCAGAGTCATAGAATGGAATCATGGAATGGTTTGGTTTGGAAGGGACCTTAAAGCTCATCTCGTTCCACCCCCTGCCATGTCAGGGGACACCTTCCACTAGACCAGGTTGCTCCAAGCCACATCCAAGCTGGCCTTGGACAGTGCCAAGGATGGAGCAACCACAAAGTCAATCAACCTGGCTTGACCAATCCTAAGAGCAAATCTGAAGCCACAGATCTGTCTTTGCATGGAAAAAAAGCCTGAGTTAAAATTTAGAATGCTCACAAGGGGCTTTATGTCAGCTGACAGGGGTGGTGGAAAGTCAACTGAGAATTTAACCAAACCCCCCAGCTATGTGCAACAGTGTTGATAAATGATAAATTATTGAGGGGTGAAGCTCCTCTGTCCTGTCCCACTCACCTCTTCTCCACTGGGACCCAAAGCAGAGATGTTTTCCTGGGACAGGAGATCTGGAAGGAGAGTCTGGTCTGTGTACTGAGAGCTGTGACATGTTCTGGTGTAGGACCAGGGCTCCCAAAGCCAAACATCTGTATCTGTTCATCTGGGGAAAATCAGAAGTTTTGCAGATTTTCAGAGCATTTCAGAATGTTACTGCATTAACCAGAATGATACTACAGAATCACACTTCTTCATTGAGTATTTTTTTTTTTTTATTCTTACAGATTTCCACAAGGGACTCTGCGTCATTTGGTTCGGCTTCAGGCAGTCATGCACTGATTGCTGTTTTTGCAGTAAGAAAACATTTAACATTGCTTTTATTTAGGAATGTGGGTCCCCTAATGTCACATTCACATTCTCTGGAAAATCCCTTCGCCCAAGATTTTTGTCCTAGGAAGCTGAGAAGCCTCAGAGAAAAGGGAAACAATTCTTATCCCATTTGCTTCTCCTGTGCTGTGCTCCAGTGGAATGTGTTTGGGGATTGTTCACCCACAGGTGATTGTTCCATTGCATTCTGCTGGGAGTTGTTTTCACTCCCTGGCCAATCAGGGCCAGGCTGTGCCAGGGCTCTGGAGAGAGTCACGAGTTTGCATTGTTATCTTTTTAGCCTTCTGTCTGTGTCCTTTTTGTATTCTTTAGTATAGAATAGTTTAGTATAGTACTCTTTAATATAATATAGTATCATAAAATAATAAATCAGCCTTCTGAGCACATGGAGTCAGATTCATCATTCCTCCCTGCCATGGGGCTCCCTGCAAATACAATATCCTAAAGCCCCTCCTCAGGAATGAGGAAGCAGGAGGAGGATCTGGGTGGGTCTGGATGACATTTTACCCGCTGTGCTAGAATAATTTCACACCTTTGAAATGGGGCAAGCAAAATGGAATAAGCCCAGACCACCTCATGCTGTCCTGTTATTTTATAAATCGGGGGTTTTCTGCCCTTAGTGTTTTCTGCAGTTTTGATTACCCTGAGTTTCAGTGTTAATGGGCTATTTTCATATATTCTCTTTCCCCCACATATTTTATAGCACTGCCACCACCTCAGTGCCAGCTGTGGTGGGAGGCAAGGCAAGGCTGTTAATGTGGCAACCTCTGTTTTTCAGCCTTACATCCATTCCCTGGTGTTCATTCTTCTTCTTCGCTTTTTGGAGTTAAAATATGGAAAAGCAGTGCTGAGATGGGACCCCATATTTAGGTTTGTATAAACACACATGCACATATGAGATCTAAACTCCCACCCCACTTCTCCTTGAAAACATTGCATTTGTGTCCCTTTTTTAAATATATTTTTTAATACTGGTGATTTTTTGATGGCTTAAATAGCTCCTTAAATACTGCAGTGGTGTGATAATATAAAACAGCTTTTAAGTTATGTAGTGCCTCCACAGGTTGTTGCCTGTGCTGTGGGATTTACCAGCTTCTTTTTTTGGTAAAAACCAAAGATTATAAATGTCATCATTCTCATCATCATCCCCAACAATAACAATAATGATGATTATTTTAATAGTAATCATTATAATATTGTATAAATTCAATCCCAGGGAAATTCCCTCTTGGTTTATCCAAAATGCACTGGTGGAGAGCAGAGGTAAAGAACAAAATCCTGAGATAAACCTGGTGGGTTTTCAGGATTTCCCCAAGAAAAGAAAGCAGCCAGCAGCACCCCAAGGAGCTCGAGGAGGAAGATGAAGATGTCAGAGCTGAAAGGGAAGCAGTGAGAAATGCTCTGGTGGCTCTCAGTCAGCAGGAGGTACCCCTGAGTGTTGTCCTTCTTGCTTTGTTTGATTTTCTACCTGGTAAAACACAGACCAGTGCAGGTCAGGGCTCTGGCTGTGTTGTTCTCACTGGGAAAATCAAAATTCCAGAAGTGTGGGTTCCCTCAGAAGAAAGCTCTTTAAAGGAGCCTTGACAATAAAGTGTCCTGTTGCACCTCATATTTGTGGTGAACTATAAAACAAAGATCTTCAGAAGGCTTCCTGCCTTTTTTAATGGAAAAAAAATCACTGAAGGATTGATGCTAACCAAGATAATAAATTAATCTTTCTCCTTCGCCCTCACTTTCAGAAATCAGTCATTATAGTCAGCAATCTGTGCAAGGAATATAAAATAAAGCAAGCTGGCTCACTTTTTAAGAAGAAGAAGAAAACAGCCACCAAAAACCTTTCCTTCTGTGTTAAAAAAGGTGAGAACTGGGGCTGTCCTGCCAGACCTGTGTTGGACCCAGAGTTAATCCTGTACAAGGACAGAAAGGTCAAATCTATTTCTTCTGTTGTTAAAGCACCTTCAGTCTGGGCTGGTGTGTTAATGGTACATCCTATTAATGGCCCGTGACTGTCCATTTTCTAAAATAAAGATAAAATAAAGATCCTGGGGAGAGGGGACCACTTTAGCAGAGGCTCCTGGGAGCAATTGACAGCATCAGTTTTAAGTTGTAATCTTATGGTCTGACTGTGTATTTTATGCAATAAAACCATTTATTTTATATGATCTTTGATATTAGTATGCTGCCTTTTCTATTTTTTCTTTTGTGGGACTGTATATATTGATATATTTCTTGTATATTTATGATATATTTATGATTATTCTTGTATATTTATGATATATTTCTTGAATAGGGAATAGCCCTAAGAAATTCTGTGTATTGATTGCAGGAGAAGTGTTAGGACTTCTGGGGCCCAACGGAGCTGGGAAAAGCACAACTATGAAAATGATCACTGGAGAGACAGCCCTGACTGCTGGGCAGGTAGGAGACACCTGGGGACAAGGGATGGGCCCATGACAAAAATCCAAACCTTGCACCTAGGCTAAGCTGTCATTTTTATCAAGGCTGCAGTTTTTGTCAGAGCATAATTAGTGATCAGGGTTTTAATTGAGTCCATCGTGCTATTAAATTAAATAATGTATCAATAAGGGGATGGTGAGCTACTTCTAATTTTGATAAGCTGCTGCATCTGCCCTAATTGCCATGTTTATATCTAAGAACAATGTGAAATCACTCCCTCCCTGTGGGTTTCCTCACCTAAACCCCATAATCTCCCCTGAGCCACCCCCTGGGTGGGAAAAACAGTAAAGGTAAGAAGACTTTCAGAAAGCTGTGACAGCAGAGAACTCAGAGCTAGCTGCAGCTGCAGAGTCTGAAAGTAGAAAAGTTTCCACAGCACAGCAAGCAAGGACATGAAACAATAGTTTGAGTTTTAGGCTTGGCTAAGATAAACCTTAAGACTGCAGAAAAATATGCCTAGCATATAAATTGGGGGGGTTTAGATTTGAAGGTAGAAGGTTTACAGTAAGTATAGTAAGTATAAAGGTTTAAGGTTTATAGTAGAAGGTTTTAAGCTTAATAATGAAGTATTGTGTGTTGTTGATAGAGAGCAGACAAGGCAGCATTGTGTGAAGCAGGTGTGCATGTGCTTTTAGTGATTGCCTAGAACAGCTGTCTGTAAGCTTTAGCCATATGCTATTGCTGGAAAGTTTTTAAAATGCTCTGTAACAAAGAAATCTTTGGCTGCTGCTGGCTGTACATGAACTGCTGCTATCTTCCAATTGTCTCAAATGTAATGTAACGAGGCTGATAAAAGCTCAAGGAACAAATCCCAGCAGTCCCATCCTGCTCCTGAAAAACCCCAACACAGCCTCGTGCTGGGCAAGGCTGTGTGAGAGGACAATGCTCAGCCTGGTTGTGCAGGTGCTGATGAAGAAGGGAGATGGAGGAGGCTCCCTGGAGCAGGCTCCTGCATTCCTGGGGTACTGCCCCCAGGAGAACCCCTTCTGGCAGGAGCTCACCCCGCTGCAGCACCTGGGGGTCTACGCGGCCGTCAAGGGGCTGCGCCAGGAGGACGCGGCTGCTGCTGTGCACAGGTACACGTGTGAGAAACACCAGCCACCTGGTTTTAAAGGGTTAAAAGCTTAATAGTAATAAAATGGGGATAAAAATAGTAATATTAGTAGAGTAATAATCATTTGGACAATTTGGATTAGGACAATATGAGACAATAGAACAAAGCGTTACGGATGGTCTGGGTACCTTTTCTGGGCAAAATGAGCCTGAAAAAGGACACGTGTTAACAGAGGATTAACTCTTTAAAACAATCATCTGTTGCATGTTCATACACCTCATCCATGATGCATAAATGCCATTCAAGCAAAGGATTCTGTCTGGGCAGTGTCAGCTTCTTCCTCTGAATCCTGACGGCATCTTCAGGGATGAGCAAGGCAGGAAGAAATTTGTTTCTCCTGATAATGGAGCAATAAATTCATTTTTCTCTGATAGATTTAGGTGTCCTGTGGCTGCTATCTGATGCAAGTACCTCATTCCTTTCCTAAAAAAATATCTCACATACATAGTTTCTATTTTAACATTATGTTATAACCTAAACTATATTTAACACACTACTACAACATAACTTTCTAACATAACACATATAATATTCATTTGAATATTTGCGTAAAGCCAATCATAAAATACACATT
Organism: Euphonia xanthogaster; assembly: GCA_034509185.1. Lineage (NCBI taxonomy): Eukaryota > Metazoa > Chordata > Aves > Passeriformes > Fringillidae > Euphonia > Euphonia xanthogaster. The sequence goes on from JAYDZK010001215.1 coordinate 11,297, forward strand.
TTTCACACACAGAGGGTTGGGATGGTCCAAGTTCCACTCCTCAGTCATGGGGAAGGGACCAGAGAGTCAAAATTCACCAAGGAAACCTAGAAATAAACACAGGAAACTCAGCTGCAAAAGTGCTTTTGTGCTGTGATTTAGTGGGTGGGTTTAGAAAACCTCCAATTTTCCTGAGTGTGTTTGGTGGGGATAAATTTATCACTAATGCCCTCTTAAGAATGTTATCTTTAGGCAGCTTTTCTGAAATCTCTGAGGTTAGAGTTTGGCACCACAAGAAAGGGTGCTGAGCTGACACTGGCAAGGGGGAATGGATTTGGAATGCTGTTGACACTGGTGATGGGTTTAGAAAAGAGCTTGTGGCTTATTCAGTGCACTCTGCTCCAAATAGTCACTGCATTTTAGTAACACAATAAATGTTTAATGAAAACAAGAAGGAGTCAAGAGCAAGGGGAGGAAAGTTCCTTTTTCTTGTCATTTTGGGGACACTTGATGAGAGCATTGATTTGGAACAATACAAATGCTCTTTTTTCATTTTCCTTGCAGAATTGTGAACACTCTGCAGCTTCAAGACTACTTAAACAAAAAAGTCAGAAAATTACCTCCTGGGATAACCAGAAAGGTGTGTTTTGGCTCACCTATAATGAGCACTGCAATGCTCAAACACTAACAAAAACTCCCCTTTCTGAGTGGAGGGACCAAGCTGTGCCCTGAGCTACCCGGCAGAGCCTCGTGCTGGGCGGGGCGATGGAAAAGAGCCCTTCCCAAACCCGCATTGCATGAAGCGCCATTCCCACAAATGAGGAGGTGCTGTGCACAGCTGTGTGAGGGCACAGTGCCAGGAGGTTTGGCTGAGTCCCTTCTCTGTGTCACAGCTCTGTGTGGCACTGTCCTTGCTGGGCAACCCCTCCGTGCTGCTCCTGGATGAGCCCTCCACTGGCATGGATCCCAACGGGCAGCACTTTGTCTGGTGAGCAGGAAAAAGTTATAAAGAGAAGTGTTCTGGAAGGTTTTTTTCTGACTCTTATTACTCTTTCTTTTAGTTATTGTTAATACTTTTTTTTTTTTGTACCCTTTTAAAGTTTTGAGCCTACTTTGCCTTTCTCCTAATCCCACCTCCCAGCAGGAAGTGAGTGCATTAGTAATTACACCACACTCATTAGTACAGTGGCCAGAAAATCTCAAAAGTGGAGAAATCTCAAATTAGCAAACCAAAACCACTACATTAAATTGGTGTTCCCACCATGGGAAAGGGATGGGAAGCCAAAAGGAGATATTTAAAGTCACATGGAAAGGGTTTTACCTCATCCACAGATGGTGCTGTCCCTTGTGTTGCAATGGGTCTGTTGAAAGACACATTTCTTGTCTGTCTCTAACTCAGGGATGAAAACCTATTTTACCTTCATCCTTTTTGCAAAATTTAGGGCAGCCCTAAATGAGATTTGGGAGAATTAATGAAGAGACTCAAGTCAAAAGTATTCTTTGTCATATTTCAAAGCATTTCCATGTGCTCATTAATCTAAAGTTGCTGCATGTGAAAATTTTATTCTCATTTTAGGAAAAAGGCATTTGGATGGACAAAGAACAGTGAATGTCACAGACATATTTTCTGAAAAATACCTTTGCTAGGGTTTTTCTCCTGAGGAGCTGAGAAGCCTCAGAAAAGAAATGTAAACAGTAACTATCTGCTGCTGTGGAATGTGGCCTGGAGATGGTTTATCTCCAAAGATGCAACAGGTGTATCTTTGATTGGTCTCATGGTTATTTTTAATTAATGACCAATCACAGGTCCAGCTGTGTCGAGGCTGTGAGCAGTCACAAGATTTTATTATTCATTCCATTCCTTTCTTTGCTAGCCTTCTGATGAAATCCTTTCTTCTAGTCTTTCAGTATAGTTTTAATATATCACTTTCTTTTAATATATATCATAAAATAATAAATCAGCCTCCTGAAACATGGAGTCATGATTCTCATCTCTCCCCTCATCCTGGGGACCCGCAAACACCACCACAAATGATACTTCTAAGGAGTGTTGGATTTTGTTGTTTTGTTTGTTTTTCCCACTCTGATCCTCAGGAAAACAATCCGGGATGCCCTGAAAAGCAAGGAGACAGGAGCCATCCTGAGCACACACTGCATGGAGGAGGCAGAGGCTGTGTGTGACCGTGTGGCCATCCTGGTGTCCGGGCAGCTCCGGTGGGTGACAGAGCCTGCCTGAGCTGGAACTCACCCAGGCTGCTCCTCCAGCCCCACCTGCCAGGGCTTTCTATTGGGATAATTCCCAATATTGCTGCACGGGATGTGCCTGAGCTTGTCTGGCCCTTGGTGCTGAACCAAAGAGCAGCACTGTGGTGTTTCACCCCAGGGACACTTTTGGCTGGCGGGGTGTGTGGTGTTTCACCCCAGGGACACTTTTGGCTGG
>JAYDZK010001216.1:0-13585 GCA_034509185.1 Euphonia xanthogaster
TCCCCATCCCATAATGTGAAGCCCAGACCCACCCACTGAAGCAGCTCAGAATGTGGAAAACAGAAAAGCCAAACCTGAGGCATCACTTTCCCCCTTTATTGATGCTAAATGTCACTTAGAATAGGTGTTTAATAACAGATAATTATCTGACAATGGTGCACTATCAATAGAAACATCTACTAATAAACATCTTACAACGGGCAGACATCCAGCAGGAAATAAATATCTAATAACAGTAAATATCCCAATTCCTCATACTTCAGGGAAAACTTAGTCACATTCCCAGCACTGCCCATGTCCCCAGATTCCACATCCACAGGGTGTTAAATCCCTCTGGGAACGGGCACAAACTTTCCCAGGAAAGAATTTTCCCAACATCCAACCTAAACCTTCCCTGGAACAACTTGAGGCAGTTTTTTTTTTCCTTAAGGGGCTCAAATGTTTGGTGTGTTATGTGTGTTTTACACGAGAGTTACATGGGAATTACCTGGGGAATTAAATGGGAATTACATGTGGGTTCCTTGCAAGTTACAGATGAGTTACGTGGGAATTACTTGTGAGTTACACGGGAATTACATAGGAATTACTTGGGAATTACATGTGAGTTCCTTGTGAGTTACACATGAGTTACATGGGAATTATGTGGGAATTACATGTGGGTTCCTTGGAAGTTACAGATGAGTTACGTGGGAATTACTTGGGATTTACATGTGAATTACTCGTGAGTTACATGGGAATTACTTGGGAATTACATGTGAGTTCCTTGCGAGTTACACATGAGTTACATGGGAATTATATGGGAATTACTTGGGAGATTAATGGGATTTTTTTTTTTTTGGCAATGGGCTCAAATGGTTGTTTTATATGGAGAGTTAGGTGAGAATTACTAGTGAGTTCCTTGCAAGCTGCACATGAGTTGTGTGAATTAATTGGGAATTACTTGGGATCTTGGGATTCACATGTGAGTTCCTTGCAAGTGACATGGGAGATTAATGGGAATCCTTTTTTTTTTTTTTTTTTGCCAAAAGCACAAACAGTTGTTTTGTCTGGATAGGAACATGAGAGTTTCTTGTGAGTTACTCAAGAGTTACACGGAAGTTACTTGGGGGATTAACAGCAATCCTTTTTTTTTGCCAGTGGGCACAATGGGTTTTTTGCCGTGAGAGTTACCGCTGTTAACTTGTTAACACACGAGTTACATGGGAATTAAGGGGTTTTTTGCCGAGGGGCTCAAGGCGTGGTTGGTCACGGGAGTTAAATGTGAGTTACATAAGAGTTACACAGGACTTACTTCTGACTTACCCTGGCGTTTGCCAAAGGCCCCAGAGGGTTGGATTGTCGCGTGTATTCCACGTGATATTGATGTCAATTCCATGTGAATGCCACAGAAATTCCCTGCGAGCTCCACAGGCGTTCCCGTTTCTTGGCCAGGAGCGCAGCTGATTTATTTATCTATTTATTTATCTATTTATTTCTCTCTGTCGGCCAACGAAACCGCACTCCCCTCACAAAATAACGACGCGGCTCCTTTAAGGAGCGCCCTCACTCTGGCCCCGCCCCTTCAGCGCGCGGATGGGGGCGTGTCTTGGCGAGGCGATAGGAGCCTGTGTTGATTGACAGCGCCGCTGCCCAATCAGATGTCAGCGAGCGGGCCGGGGGCGGGGCTTCCGGCGGGGCTGCTGAGGCGGAGGGAGCGGGAGCGGGAGCGGGAGCGGGGCCGCCATGATCAAGAAGTTCGATAAAAAGGACGAGGAGTCCGGTACGGGGGGGTTGAGGGTGAGGGGAGCGATGGTGGGGCCGGCAGGGGGCCCGGGGAGCGGTGCTGTGGCCGGCAGGGGGCCGAGGAGACAGCGGGGGCTGGGGTGAGGGGGGTGCTGAGGTGAACGCGGCGTGGCCGTGAGGGGATGCCGAGGGAGATGCTGAGCTGAGGGAGATGCTGAGGTGAAATAGAATTCCCAGAGCAGCCGTGGCTGCCCTGGATCCCGGGAGGTGTCCCAGGCCAGGCTGGAGCGAGCTGCGGCAGTGGAAGTGGCCCTGCCGATGACAGGAGGTGCAAGTGAATGGTCCTTAAATCTCTTTCCAGCCCAGCGCACGGTTCCGCCATCCCTGGTCCCTCACAGCTCGTGGGGTGGTTGTGTTTCAGCTCTAGGGACTGACTGACAAAGTATTTCTCCCCTCTGGTGACAAATCCAAGGGCACTGGGGGCTGTTTGCTCTCCCTTTTCGGCCAGCTGATTTTTAGAGGGGAGTTTATCCCTGTCTCTGCTCAGTGCAGAGGTTTCATCCCTCAGAAAAAGAGGAGAGGGTTGATTACGTGTATTTATATTTATACAACAAACCCTGTACAGTGCCCTAACCCTGAACGCCGAGCTGATGGGTGTAAAGAACAGAATCTTCTCTTTTCAGTCATTTTGCTGCACAAAGCAGCATCCAAAAGGCTTCAGAGGAGCCTCTCCAGACCTTCTCTGTCTGGGCTGTGTCTGCACGTCTGGAATTCACTCCAGGGACTTGAGGCAGCCCCTGGCCCCTTCTCCCCGTGCCCAGCAGCAGCCAGGGGTAAATTCCTGGTGCCCAGAGCACCTGGGGCTGCCCTGCATCCCTGGGATGCCCAGGGCCAGGCTGGACAGAGCTTGGAGCATCCTGCTGTGGGGTTTTGGGTTTTTTTTATTCTATTTTTGTTAAAATTGGGATTGAAGTGTTAGAGATAGAATTCTGTGGTTAGGTTTAGATGTTTGTTATTTTTAATTTATAGCATAAGTTGTGAGTTTTATAGTATTTTATTAACAAATTATAAAATGGTTCATTCTTTTTTATGTAAGGTTTTTTAAGGTTAAACTATTTGATTAATAAACTATGTTAAAATTATTTTTGCTTTTAATTTAGTTACTAATTTTTTGGAGTTGGTAACGTGGACTTTTTTGTTTCATTACAAAACATTTAAACTTGAGAAGAAGGTAGAGAAGAAGGATTAGTTACTGTTGTACAATTTTTACTTTTGTTTTATATAATTATATTTTAAAACTTTAAACTCTTAAGTTTTTTACTTAGTGATACTACATGCTTCTAATTCAACTATGCACTTGTACTCTTAGTGCTATTAATGAATTTTGGAGATTTTCTCTGTGGTTTTAGGTTAAATGTAGAGCTCTCCTGGGGGTTAGGGTTTGTGAGCACAGGAAATTCAAAATTCTCAGTATTTATGACTCCAGCATCATGGGACAGTGGGAGGGGTCCCTGGGAAGTGCCTTCCAAAGGTCTGGAAGTTAAATCCAGTTTCCTACAGCAACTGATGCTGCCTTGAATTCTCTGTGCTGCTGCTCCCAGCTCCAAATGTGCCCAGCTGGGCTTGACTTGGTGTCATTTTCAATTTCCTTCTGCTTGGGCTGAGAGAACCTGGAAATGAGGAATTCCTGCTTGGGAGGAGAGGATCAGGAGCAGAAGTGAGGCTCTGGGGGATTTGTGTGGCTGCAAAGTGGTTTCAGTTCTGTTTTTTCATGTCCTGGGCAGCAGCTGTGGTGGTTTTTTTTTGGTGCCTGAGGGAATAAAATCAGGTGGATTAAAGGAAAGTAGGACAAGGAAATAGTTTTATGTAAAGGCCATTTCTGTATTAAAAGGTATTAAAAATATTAGGTATATGAAAGGTATTAAATAAAAGGTAATAAAGGGTTTTAAAGGTATTTTAAATAGCAAACAATTTTCTTCTTCCTCTCCTTTTTTTTTTATTTTTTACCTTTATTCTTTCTGTAACTCTGAATCTATCACTTAAGAAAGTGGTTTCAAAGCTGTTGATGGCCAGCATCAATTATTCCAAGAGGAATGTCACTGTTTTCAGATGGTTTGGTGAAATTTTGGGGCTGTTCCTGCATGTTCAGACCTGTTGGGGGGTGAAGAATTCATTTCCACAACTGAGAGGTCTCTTTTTTCCTCAGGTAGTGGCTCCAATCCTTTCCAGCATCTGGAGAAGAGTGCTGTGCTTCAGGAGGTAGGGATAACCACAGGGAAATGGTCTGGAATTCATGGCCTTCTCCTGCAGGAGGTGTTGTGGGCAAATGTGGATGGCTAAATTCATCAAATTAATTGAAAACCACCCAAAGTGCAGATAAATTAATTTTAATGAGGGGTTTTTTTAGGGTAATTAGGTGACACGTGGCTTCTGCCTTCCATATGGACATGTGGCATCTCAGGGGGCTCTTCTGAAGAAAAAAATGTTTTATTTTGAGGCATTTTTGCCAGTTCCAGATGGCAAATTGAGTTATTTGTGCTTTGTTCAGATAGCTGCAAATGTTAAAGATGCAAGAACACATTCTCTGGGACTCATATTTAATACAAATAAAAATTACAAACAGCTCTGCTGGAAACAGATTCATTTAATTTTGAACACATTCTCTGGGACTCATTTAATACAAATAAAAATTACAAACAGCTCTGCTGGAAACAGATTCATTTAATTTTGAACATGTTCTTTGAGACTCCTATTTAATACAAATAAAAATTACAAACAGCTCTGCTGGAAACAGATTCATTTAATTTTGAACACATTCTCTGAGACTCATTTAATACAAATAAAAATTACAAACTGCTCTGCTGGAAACAGATTCATTTAATTTTGAACATGTTCTTTAAGACTCATATTTAATACAAATAAAAATGACAAGCTGCCCAGCTGGAAACAGATTCATTTAATTTTGATGTTGAAAGAGCAATAATTGTTCTTGGGATCTATTCAAGCAGAATTTCTGTTTGATTTCCAGGCACGGCTCTTCAATGAGACCCCAATAAACCCACGAAGATGCCTCCACATCCTTACCAAGATCCTGTACCTGCTGAACCAGGTAACTGGGAGTATTTCTCTCCATCCAGAATGAATTTGAATCATATTTTAGTGGGAAATATTTAATATTTCTAGGGGGAAAGAGGTTTTTCAAAGGGAAAGCTCCATGGGAAACTTCCATCCCTGTGGAGGCATTTAGAGTGGAGAGAATTGTGGATTTCCTGGGAAGGAAAGGATGGTTTCTTCCAGGAGAAAGTCTCCAAGGAGAGATTCCTGGTGTGTAAAAGGAGCTGGCTAATTCCTGCTTTTCCTCTCTGCTGGTTCCAGGGCGAACACTTCGGAACCACGGAAGCCACGGAAGCTTTTTTTGCCATGACCAGATTGTTTCAGTCAAACGATGTAAGGACCTGGTGGTCTGCCTGTCCCTCCTCTGCCTGGGCCTGCAGGAGCTGCCAAGCCCTCGGAGCTGGGCGTGTGGGAGGCAAGCACTGCCCAGGAGGAGCCCTGCAGGCAGTTCCTGCTTTGGGAATCAAGGGCTGGATGATGACACCTGGCTGTTCTGGGGCTGGGCTCTGAGTTCATGGCTGCTCTACAAGGGGGGTAGTGACAAAGGCTGAGTTTACAAAGCAGTGGCACTCGGGGCTTGTTGCTTCCCCTTGCAAATCACCATCTGCTTGATTAAAAACAGAGTTCTAAAAGGGCCTGCAGATCAGAGTTCTGATCCTCAGGACGTGCTTCAGCCTTGATCTCATTGAGGCACGGGATGAGAACGCCCTAAAAATCATAGAATGGTTCAGGAATTGAGTTTGGGAATTCAGCTTTGGGCTCAGCAGAGTGTGAAGTCCTTCTGTGATCTCTTCTGCAGAGTGTGAGAGCTCAGAGCAGTGTGTTTGCTGGGATGGGGCTCATTAATTTTAATTAAAAAGGGTTTGCTCGTTAGAGAATTGTCCAAGGAAGGCGTAGCTGTTCAAAGATGTCCTAACATTTTTGGCAGTGCAGTGTGTTTGAAGTGTTTCTCATATCCACATTTAAAAAGTAAAGGATTTTTTAAAATATAAAGTTAATTGTTTTCAAAGACTTAATGCCAACACTCCCCATTTCCTTTTTTTTACAATAACAAAGTTATTTTCAAAGCTTTTAACTGATGGTTGTGAGACTTACGAGTGCAGATATGCTGCATCACTTCTTTGATAATTATAATGAATTTTTGTGTTAGTTCTTATCATTTTACAAAATACTGATGTCTTCCTCTTCTGATTTGTTTGATGTCAGGGAGTTTGGCTCTTATCCAGGGATCAGATGTAGTTCTACACTTTTAACTTTGAATTGAAATCAGTGTGTTTTGTTTAAAAGCTTATCTTTCTTTCGAAAAATAAACTTTTAAAAATGAACACTTATCTTTTGAAAAGCTAAATGTTCACTTATCTTTTAAACCTTCCAATTACCATTGAGTTTAATCTTTTTCTTCACATTTCCCCAGCAAACCCTCAGAAGAATGTGTTACCTCACAATCAAAGAGATGGCCAATATCTCTGAGGATGTCATCATTGTCACCAGCAGGTGGGACACCCTCCAGAACCCGGGAAAAAGGGTTTTCCCCTCTGGGAAAAAAAAAAAAAAGGGGTTTTCCCCTCTGGAAAAAAAAAAGGGTTTTCCCCTCTGGAAAAAAAAAAGGGTTTTCCCCTCTGGAGAAGGGGCTGCAGCTCCCAGGCTTTGCTTGAGCTGCTGCAGGGTTGAGGTTTGATAAGGATACAGCAGTTCAGGGATACACTTTCTGTGGTACCCTCGGGAATGTTATTTTGTTCCCACTCTCCTGGAGAATTCAGTTGATCAAATGGTTGTTACTTTGTTTTCTTGTGGTTTAGGGTGTTGGGTTTTTTTTAATTCCTGTTTTGTCAGGGCTTAGGCTGTGACTGCAGTCAGAGCAGGTGAAGAAAAGCAGAGCAAAGCCCAGTTTATTCTGAACTCTTAATTTTTTAGAATGAACTCTTAATTTTTTGACTGCAGAAATAGACATTGCAGCTGTTGCAAGAGCAAAAATTGGATCTGTTGTTGGATTGCTGAACAGCTTTGGAAATATATAAAATAAGCCAAACTGAACTTTGCTCACTATTCCTAAATCAAAATGCCACGTGGAGCAAGCAGCAGCACCAAGAAACAGAAGGAGCTGAACAAAGCAGGCCATGGCCCAGCAATTCCAGGGACTGCATTTATAGCCCAGGGCTTGGTGTTGGCAAACCTCAAATTAAGCTGATTGTGAGGGGGCTGTTCCTCAGCAGAGCTAGAGCAGCTGAGTGAGGTGGATGCCACACAAGCCCTGAGGATGGGGGTGTTCAGGAGGTGTTCACAGGATGTTTTGGTGGTTTCAGTCTGACCAAAGACATGACAGGAAAGGAGGATGTCTATCGAGGCCCGGCCATCCGAGCTCTGTGCAGGATCACTGATGTGAGTACAGACTGGGGCACTCTGGGGGACAGGTGAGTGCCTTTGAAACCCCAACACTGCTCTCTTGCAGGCTGCATTTTGCAGCAGTGGTGGGACTGCTGCTTTATGGAGGGCTGCTCGGTGCCCTGGGCAATTTCCAGCAGCTCTGGGAAACTGGAGCACTGGGAATGTGCAGCTGGAAGGTTTGGGAGCTCCAGTTTCCATCTGAGATTGCTGCACTCAATGCCCACTGCAATTTCCAGGAGCTCTGGGACACTGGAGCACTGGGAATGTGCAGCTGGAAGGTTTGGGAGCTCCAGTTTCCATCTGGGTCTGCTTTGCTTGATGCCTTCAGCAGTTTCTGGGAGAAATGTGGGGCTGGAGCATTGGGAATGTGCAGCTTGGAAGCTTTGGAACCTCCAGTTTCTGTCTGGGGTTGCTTTGCTTTAATGCCCTGTGCACTGGCAGGAGCTCTGTGGAGCTGGAGCACTGGGAATGTGCAGCTGGAAGGTTTGGAAGTTTCAGTTTCTGATCTGAGATTGCTGCACTCAATTCTCAGTGCAATTTCCAGGAAAAATGTGGGGCTGGAGCTCTGGGAATGTGCAGCTGGAAGGTTCGGAAGCTCCAGTTTCTGTCTGGGGTTGCTTTGCTTGATGCCCTCAGCATTGGCAGGAGCTCTGGGGCTGCAGCACTGGGAATGTGCAGCTGGAAGGTTCAGAAGCTCCAGTTCCTGATCTGGGGTTGCTTTGCTTGATGCCCTGTGCCATTTCCAGGAGCTCTGGGGCTGCAGCCCTGGAATGTGCAGCTGGAAGGTTCAGAAGCTCCAGTTCCTGATCTGGGGTTGCTGCACTCAATGCCCTGTGCCATTTCCAGGAGCTCTGGGGCTGCAGCCCTGGAATGTGCAGCTGGAAGGTTCAGAAGCTCCAGTTCCTGATCTGGGGTTGCTGCACTCGATGCCCTGTGCCATTTCCAGGAGCTCTGGGGCTGCAGCCCTGGAATGTGCAGCTGGAAGGTTTGGGAGCTCCAGTTTCTGTCTGGGGTTGCTTTGTTTGATGCCCTGTGCCATTTCCAGGAGCTCTGGGGCTGCAGCCCTGGAATGTGCAGCTGGAGTGTTCAGAAGCTCCAGTTCCTGATCTGGGGTTGCTCTGCTGGTGCCTTTGTCACTGACCCATCAGGACCAAGCAGCTCAAACCCACGTCTGCCTTGCAGAATTAACTCAAGATTTTTGCTGAGGGTCTTTTGAATGTGCATTTTTGCTTTCTGCTGCTTTTATCCTCTTCCTCCAAAGCATCCACGCTTCCCTTTTCCCTGTTTTCCCCTTGCCAGGGTACAATGCTCCAAGCCATTGAGAGGTACATGAAACAGGCCATTGTGGACAAAGTCCCTGGCGTGTCCAGCTCTGCACTGGTGTCTTCCTTGGTAAGCAAAGCAGAAGATTTTTGTGAATCTGGTCTTTTGTCAGGCTGGGAAGGTGACCCTGCTGTGTCTGTTTTTGTTTTTTTCTCTGAGATGTCTCTTCATCTCGCTGGAAAATAAGAAGAAAACAGAGTTTCCTCTCTTTCCTCAATTCCTTTCCTAACATTTGAGTACATCAGTCAATGATTTCTAGTGCAGCCTAGTGCAAAATGCTCAGATTTCTGCAGTCAGTGTAAAACGTGGATTTATCTGGGCAGGGGCTGTGAAATCACCTGCTGAAACTGCAATTCAGGATTATTTCTGCTAATAGACACCAGGAGGGCAAGATGAAGGAATCTACCCTGATTTCCTCTCCCTTTTTGAAGAGAAAAGGCTGGGAAGGATCTCAGGAGTGAATATTTTTATAAATGGAAGTGGAGCATGGTCATTTGAGACTGAGGTGGAGGGAAATCCCCAGTTTACAGGGGTGTAGGGTGAAGAGTGGCTGTGAAACTGCTGGGAGTTTGTCTCCAATCTCAATTCTTTTGCAGCACATGATGAAGATCAGTTATGATGTGGTCAAAAGGTGGATCAATGAAGCTCAGGAAGCAGCTTCCAGTGACAACATCATGGTACAGGTGTGTTTGGGGGTGGCTGTCCCTAAAAATGCTGGGGGGCTTAGTGGCATTCTGAGAGTTCTGAAAAAAACTTCAGAAAAAAAAATCTTTAGTCTTTTAAAAGCAAGGATTGTGATTTTTAGAAAACAACTTGACAGTTGCAGAAAATTAATGACTTTTTCCACAATGCCAGCGTGAGATTGTTCATTAAGAGCTGGCTCTGGAGTTCTCTTCCCTTTTTCCTCCTGAATTTCTGGGAGCTGGAATGCTGCTCCCTGTCCCACAGTGGTTCTTGCAGAAGGGATTTGAATCTGAGTGCTCAAAAAGTGGGAAATTTTCTCACTGCTTCCCAATGAGCATCTCTTGGCCAGATGCAAAAGAGGAACCCAAATATCAGCGAGATCTCCCCAAGAGTAAAATTTTTGCAAAGATATTCCAGACATTTGTGGAAATGGAATTATTCCGAGTGTTCAGAATATGGAATTGTTCTGTTACAGACTCATGATCAGAAAGATTCTGTAAAATCAGCTTTGTTCTTGCCCACTTAGCAGCTTCATTAAACCTTGCAGTAAATCAGTTTTATGGGAGGGAAAAAAAAACCCAAAATAACTTGGCAAGCAACTGGAAATGTCCCTTTGTGCTTCCATCAAAAAGGCCTCGAGGATTTCTGTGAGGTCAGCTGTCTTTTCAAGGCCTTGGGATATCCTGGATGTGGAGTTCATTAAAAATGCAGGAATTACTATCGAAAGGTGAAACCTTTGAAGTTATGAGATTTAATGGGGGGGGGAAAAAGGAAATCAATTAACTTTGTGGCTCTTTGGATCTTCAGGAATAGTTGAGAGTGGACAGAAAGGGCAAGGAAACGTTGCAGATCTTTTTGCAACTCAGCTCAGTTGAGGTTAGAAGGTATTTCTGCCAGGAAAGGGCAATAATTACCCCTCTTTGGGTGTTTTGATGTGGATTTTCCAGCTGCACTCAGCGCCTGCCCCTCTGTTTCCCATCCCATAGTATCATGCTTTGGGGCTGCTCTATCACCTTAGGAAAAACGACCGCCTGGCTGTGTCCAAGATGCTGAATAAATTCACCAAATCTGGCCTGAAATCCCAGTTTGCCTACTGCATGCTGATCAGGATTGCCAGCAAACTCCTCAAGGAGTCTGAAGAGGGGTAAGTAAGAGGCAGGATTTAAAGCACAGCAATTAATTAAGGTTTGGAAACAGCTGTGGCTTTTTTAGTGTTTGTGGAAATCTCCACGGAGACTGAACTGTACTGCTGGGATAATGCAGGGACTTAATCTTAAAGGGGTTTTCCAGCCTAAAAGATCGTGGGATTGTTGTGTTTGTAGCTATGAAAGTCTTGGATTCAAAGGGTTTTTCCCAACATAAAAGATCTTGGGATTGTTGTATTTGTAGCCATCAAGGCTTGGACTCGATCTTAAAGGGATTTTTCCAGCCTAAAATCCTGGGATTCTTCTTTTGTAACCATTAAAGTTTTGGACTCCATCCTAAATGGGTTTTTTCCAACCTAAAAGATCCTGGAATTGTTGTGTTTGTGGCCATTAAAGTCTTGGTCTCAGTTTTAAAGGGGCTTTTCCAGCCTAAATTCCTGGGGTTGTTGTGTTTGTAGCCACGAAAGTCCCCTGTTTGACTTCATTGAGAGCTGCCTGAGGAACAAGCACGAGATGGTGATTTATGAGGCTGCCTCTGCCATCATCCACCTGCCAAACTGCACTGCCAGGGAGCTGGCACCCGCTGTGTCAGGTTGGTCACAGCCCTTTGTACCCCTGAAACAGCTGAAATAAGGAAATTTAGAGAAAATCCAGCAGAATTATAATAGCCAAACCCTGATTTCCTGGAAACTTGGGGTTAAAAGTCCTGTAATCCCAAGTTAAAGGGCTTTTGGATGAGATCCCTTCTCCATCCAGAGGTTTAGATAAATGGCATTAGAGGTGGCACAGGGTGATGCTTGTCTTGATCCAGCTGCAGAAATTTGGGATGGGAGGGAATCATGGAATAGTTGGGGTTGGAAGGCACCTTAAAGATCACCCAGTGCCATGGCAGGGACACCTTCCCCTATCCCAGTGTGCTCCAAGCCCCGTCCAACCTGGCCTTGGACATTTCCAGGGATGGAACAGCTGCAGATTCTCTGGGAAAACTCTGCTCCAGCTGGAATATAGAGCTGGAATGCAGAGACAACCCAGCCACGGTTCCTGGCAGTGGGATAAACCCAGGAGTTTATTTCTACCCTGTGTGCTGAATTATGCATGGAGCTGCATGAAGATTTAGCAGTGTGTAGTTGGAGATCTATTAGACATTCTGCTCTATCTCCTCTCTGTGAAAGAGGCCGTGTCTTTGCTTTTGGTTGGTTTTTATTTTTTCTTCCCCAGTGTTGCAGCTTTTCTGCAGTTCTCCCAAACCCGTCCTGCGCTACGCAGCCGTGCGGACCCTCAATAAAGTGAGTGCTTCAAAACCTCCAAACAAGCTTCATGCTCTGAGATCAGAGCCAGCCAGCAGTGCCTCATGATGTGTGTGTTTCCTCAAGCAGGGCAGCTGCCCTTGGGATGGCTTTATTTGGAATTATTCCATGCTGGAGAATTGGCTTTTCCATGCCAGTTCTCCTGGTGGCACAGAAATCTCTCCTGCATTCGGGCTGTGTTTGCTCGTTTGGGGATCATGGGGATAGAACAAGCTGTAGTTTGATAATCTGAGAGCTTTCAGCTGCAATCCTGGATATTTAATATTACAAAATCCACTTGAAGAAGATTCTGATTACAACACAACAGCAAAAATTTGAGACTCAAACCCACGAGCTGAAACTTAAAATCCGTTTAAAACACTGCAGCCAAAGCCCCTGAGCTCTGCTTGCATCCAATGCTTTGAACTGCAGGGTGCTACACCTCCCACATAATTGTGGCATTGCATTCCTTGCAGGTGGCCATGAAACATCCATCTGCAGTCACTGCCTGCAACCTGGACCTGGAGAACCTCATCACAGACTCCAACAGGAGCATTGCCACGCTGGCCATCACCACGCTGCTCAAGACTGGCAGCGAGAGCAGCGTGGACAGGCTCATGAAACAGATCTCCTCCTTCGTGTCAGAAATCTCAGATGAGTTTAAGGTGTGGCATTGGAGGCCTCTGCTCTTGCCAGCTGCAGGTTTTTCTCCCATTCTTGGGTTTTTTTTCTCCTTTAATGAAGCTCTTCCTGTTTGTCGTGGTTTAGTCTGGCAGGGCAAAATTCTGAATTTCCTTTCCAGCTTAATTATCTTTGTATGCCTTCCTCTCAGCACTCCAAGGAAGGAAAAATATCATTTGGTGGATTCCTGGCAATCTTGTAGTTCCTTCTGGTTGTTTTAGAGAGGAGGAAAGAGATTTTAAGTGAGTTTATATCGCATCAGTCTTGATGCATAGTTAGGAAACTGTGTTAATTATGAATTTCTACTTCACTTGTAAGATTTGTAGTGACTAAACTGGTCAGAAATTGGTGCACAGTTAGGAAACTGTGTTAATTATGAATTTCTACCTAACTTGTAAGATTTGTAGTGACTAAACTGGTAAAAAATTGGTTCAGGATGGTTCAGTTGTACCTGTAACATCATGAGGAGCACAGCTCTGCAAAATCAGTCTGCTTCAAGTGGTCTTAAGTCCTTGTTTTTATGAGAAAAATAAGTATCAGACAAGTTTGAAATTGCAAAGAGTTTTAATGCCAGGACATGACAAATTAAAATTGGATAAGGGAGGAAAGAAGGAAGGACTTTGAGTTAACACATTCCATCCAAAATTCCAGCCTTTTCAGCAGAGCCAGGCCTGGCACAAACCCTGAGCATCCACCACCTGATTTTTATCCTTGTACCTGGATTTAATCACTCCAGGTGACCACCTGATCTGAAGGCCTGTGTTTTCCCAAGGGAAATGAGCCCATGACCCACGTCCTTCTGTGTCCCCTGCAGGTTGTGGTCGTGCAGGCCATCAGTGCCCTGTGCCAGAAGTACCCTCGGAAGCACAGCGTGATGATGACCTTCCTCTCCAACATGCTCAGGGATGATGTACGTGGGCCACTTGCTCTGGGGAGGGCTTTTGGCAGGATTTTGGTAGATTTGGAGCTGCTTGGTGATGGGAGGGGTCTCTGCTGTCAGTGGGTGCACTGGGAGATGGGGCTGGGTGGTTGCAGCTCCTGGTGGGTCAGACCTGTGTGAAATGCTTGGGAGTGCCTTGGAGTGGCTCCCTCGAGCAGAGGCTAGACAGGATTAAGAGAGTAAAGTGGGTATTTATTAAAGGTCTTTATTGGTACACCTGATGCCTTGAGAGGCAGCCTAGAGCAGAGGCTGGGCAGTGTCAAGGTGACAGAGCAGGGATTTATCCCAGGTCCTCACAGGACACA
>JAYDZK010001217.1:0-13575 GCA_034509185.1 Euphonia xanthogaster
AGGGAAGGGAAGGGAAGGGAAGGGAAGGGAAGGGAAGGGAAGGGAAGGGAAGGGAAGGGAAGGGAAGGGAAGGGACCCACGTGATGAGCTGAGCGTTGTCGTTCCTTTTCCTCTTGAGCAGATCCGCCAGGCGCCACTTGGAGAAGGCCTCCAGGGTGAACCCTGCGTCCCTGCTCAGGGGAAACTTGTCCCCATCTGTCCACACCTCCAGGCCAATCAGAGCCACGTGGGTGTTGATGGCTTTATAAACCTGCAGCAGAGAATGAATTAAAAATTAATAAAAATTAAACAAAGCCTCGTCCTTGTACTTGGTCACTTTTCCGCTCCGATATCCACTCCAGACCTAACAAAGCCTTTCCAAGCTCTGAATTCCAAAAAAGTCTCACCAAATAAACTGAAAATCTGATTTCCCATCACATTTCAAACAACTTTAAAATGGGGTTAAAAGAAATTTGACTTGCCAAAAAAATAAAGAATCAATTTCTTCTTTTTGCAACAACCTTTCACTTCACAAGTGATTAAAAAGCATCTTAAAGTACTGGTGGAAATAATGGAAGTAGGAGTATAAATAATTAAAGTAGGAGTACAAATAATTCTTATTAAAAATCTCATCTCTGAAGGCAAAGAAGAGGAGAATAAATTACCATGAAGTTGGGCTTTCATTCAGTCCTTCATGTAATAATGGGAATTTATGATGTTTACAATAGAAAGAATTTATAACCATTTGGATTTCAATGGTTTCCAATAGAAACGTATTTTAAATAATTGGGATTTCAATGTCTTTCAACAGAAAAAAAATATAAATAATTTAAATTTCAATGTCTTTCCATAGGAAAAAATCATAAATCATTTGGATTTCAATCTTTTTCAATAGAAAAAAAGTAACAAAAACCTTGGATTTCATTGCCACTTGTTTGCTCTCACCGTGTTGATGTAGTTGACTATTCCAAATATCCTTTGTCTTATATTTTTAAAATCTTCATCGTATTTCTTGTACTGAAAAGGGAAATACAGCATGTCAGGAAAATGAGAGGGAAAAGGGGATTTATCAGGAAATAAATATCCCACAGAAGATTGGTTTGCAAACCATACCATGTATAAAAATTCATGCTTTATTTTATGTTTAATGTAGGATTTTATCAGATGTTGGATTTCAGTATCAGCCCCTTCCAAAACGTGAATTTCTTTGTAGGGGGCAGAGAAAGAGTTGGGCTCAATGACCCTTGTGGGTCCCTTCAAGCTCATGATTATCCTTTCCAAATCAGGATGTTCCCTTCCAAGTCAGGATATTCCCTTCAAATCAGGATATTCCCTTCCAGCAAAGGATATTCCCTTCCAAATGAGGATATTCCCTTCCAAATGAGGATGTTCCCTTCCAAATCACGATATTCTCTTCAAATCAGGATATTCCCTTCAAGTCAGGATATTCCCTTCAAATCAAGATATTCCCTTCAAATCAGGATATTCCAGCAGAACAAGCACTGCAATGAATTTTCTGAATTCCTGTCATCTCCAGGTGGGAATTTCAAATGAAATCCCCTTTAGAAATCCCATTTCCCAGCCAGGCTCAGAGTAACCTCGTAGCTTCTGTAGGGGCCCAGGAATACGAGCTGGGAAGCCCTGGGAAGCTCCTGTGGGGTTGATCAAACATGAAATAATAATTCCAAAACTCACCAAGGCATTGTCTGCAACGACATAGAGCTCCAGGTACTTCCTTGCTTTCAGGTAGGCTTTCATCTAAAGGAATCATGGATTTAAAATTACTTTTAAGAGCTTTTCCTATCCCAACCTCTGCAGTTTCAAAGTTCTTTGTTAATTATTGAGGGGATTTCTTTGGCCAGGTCATTCCGAATGGACTGGTTTGGGTTTAAATGATAAGAAGTAGGTTGGATATTTAAATTTTTATTCAGCTAAGGAAGGTAAAATAGATATTAATGGGTATTTAGGTGTTGAAGGTGCACTGGGCACCTGCTAATAAAGGCAGGAAGGTTTAACTCAGCTGGTGACTCTGAAATCTCAGATCTGGAATATTTTGTTCAGGTTTTTAAGATCTGATCCCACTTCCCTGTGTTTAAACAGCTCCTTTGGGAAGGTGCCACCAGACCAAGTGGGATTTGGGCTATTTAGAGTTTCCCAGTGGCCACAAATTCCCTTTTTGTGATGGGACAGCCATGTCCTTACCTCTGGGCTGTTGCTGGACTTGAAGATGCCATTGATGGGGTCACTGGAGTCCTGCTCCCAGGAGTTGTTGACCAGCCCACAGGTTTTGATGGTGGGCTCTTGTTTCAGGGCCTCATATTTATAAACCACGTGTTCAGCCCTGTCCGAGGCTCCCAGGGGCTCAATGAGGAACTTCTGGCCACGGGTCTCAAAATAGCCACTAAAAAACAGGTTGGAATGTGAGGTTTTGGATCAAGGGAGAATTTAGCCTGAGCATAGAGACCCTTGGAATATTCCAGCAGCCTGAGGCAGCATGCAGCACTTTAGAAACAGAAATTAATTAATTAGTGAGTCAACTGGAAGATTTGGGTGCTCTCAGTCAAAGAGAAGCTGGGTCCAGAATTATTTTGATTTAAATTTTGGGGGGTTTGTGCAGTCAGAAGTGGTTGAAAAGTGGATTTCATTCCAGTGGGAAATTCAAAGACCTTTTCATCCTGATTTGAGGTGAAAAGCTGAAATATTGTAAGGAACTAAGAGTAATTATTTTTCTCCCTTTTCCCTCTGTTTTTCTTTGGGAAACAAGTTTCCAAAGCCTGAATGAAAGATCACATGACTTCTTTCCATGCTGGTTCACTTCTATTGGAACATTTATCCCAGAAGCTGCACATTCTGCTCCTGGGACCCAGCCCCTCTCACCTGAGCCCTGTGCAGGTGCTGATGCTCGCCACAGACTCAGCATCACCCTCCACGTGGCCTCCATAGTAACAGTGATCCTGGTGGGAAAAAAACCTCAGGGTCAGCTTGGGGTGTCCATGGGCTCCATTGGACCCAGGGATTTCAGAAAACAAATTAACCTACTCCAAGTTACAATAGAGTGCACTACTTGAAGAAGTCTCCCATTAGGAGATGCTTAAAAGGAATTTTAAAAGTTCATGACCATTTCCACGTTGGCTGTGGACCCATTATTTTAATCCTTCAACACACAAATTGTGACAAAAACCAACATTTCTGGGCTCTGGTCAAAGCACAGAACAGAAAAATAAGAATATTCCCATTCCCTGCTCCAAATTAAGCACACAGTGCTGGGGTCTGCTCAGTTAAAGTCCACACCAAATGGTTTCCTTGAGCCCAAATTTCAAGGAAAGGCTTTTTAATTACCCATCAATTCAATGCATTAATTTCAGGGAGATTAAAATACAAGTATTGTATTAAACATGGGTAGGAGAAACGGTTTTGGGACTTAATTGGCTTAAGGATTTATGGTTTCTGTTTCTGTGTTCAAAGAGACTCCAAAGTCACTGAGGGCTTGTGGAGAATTTTACCCACGGCACTTTCCTGAATGGAATTCTTAAGAATCTTTATCCAAGCCTTCATTCCCTGTGCCTTTGGTTTTCTTGTGTGGATTTTGGTTTAACTTTCTCGTTTATTTCTCTTCCGCCACGAAATGCCAACTTTGTTACAGGGAAAAAGACATCCACAAAGGGAAAGTTACTGGAGGAAAGAGGAGGATTTATCTCCATCCCTTGGGAATACAAGAGGAAAAACTCCTGATCACAATCCAATATCCCCAGGGTAGGAATTCCCTGTTCAGCACATGTAGGGCTCTTCGAGTCCAAACACATCTCGTGAGCTTGGAGGAGAATTCCAGGTGGGAGCTTTGGGGAAGATCAGTGCGCAGTGAATTAAAAAATCCCTTCAGCAGCAAGCGCCGCTCGTGTGCGGGTGCAGAAGTGATTTGTAGGGCTCAGAGGAGGCAGCTGGGCTCGCAGAGCGTGGCTGGAAATGTGATCCGGGAGGAAATGGGGCCTTATCGGGCTGGGGATCGCCCTGGGATCGGGGCGGAAATCAAGTCACGGGGCTGGGCAGGTGGAGCCAAGTGTGCGCAGTGGAGTCGGGAGCTTGAAAGCTTTGGGATGGCCCCGGCTCCGACAAAAGGCTGGAATTCGACCCCGACATTGTTCAGCAGCCACGGAGGCGGTGCCTTTCTGGAAGCCAAACCATGGAGCTGATTCCCAACAGGCACCAGTGATCAATCTCAACTTCCCCATCCCTTCACCCTAAAATCTGGATTTCAAACCTTTCCTTTCTGTCTCCTATCTCCCATTATTTCACAGATCCATGAATGTCATGTGGACCTCAAGACTGGAAGCAAAAGGGAAAAACCCTTCCTGTACTACCTTGATGCGAGGAGCTGTCGTTATTTGTCGGCCGTCAGCAGAATAAAGAGTTTCAGAATAATCCCCAGCCAGGAGATCCCTGCAAGAGGCCAAGCAGTCATTATTCCAAGGAAATTGTTGCCATGTAGAAATGAGGAGATGACACAGCGCAGGGAGTATGTGGGGAATTGAAACAATTACTCAGGTTATTCTTAGTATCGGAGAAACTCAGGAAGCAAAACTGCAGGGAGGAGAATTCTGCTTGCTCATGATCCTTACTCAAACAAAAAGACTTTCCTAAAAGAAGAAAGCAATTAAAGTGTGCTAATTGCATTGGGATGAACTCATCTCCTGGCAGATCTGGATACAAATGTATAACTACATATTATTTATTTTTTTTTGGCCCTTTTTACATCTTCCTAAAAGCAGCACATCTGCAGTGACTCCTGTTTGAGCAACTCTTCCACTGCCATAATCCCATTTCTCTTCAAAGAACAGAATTTACTACAACACATTTCCCTCCCCCCTCTCCAAATATTTGGATTAGATTAAATCAGGGGCAGCAGTTAATTACAGCCTATCTTTAACATGAATTCATTATGGCACTACTGTATTTGCACAGCCTCTGGAAAAGCACCCATTAACCCAGACTTGTTGGAGTGTGTGTTCATGTTCTGCTGGAGCCAGACTTCCCATTTCCAGGAAGATTTGGGCAATGCCAGGTTATATTTGGTTACTCCAGGTTCAAGAGAAGTAGTGCTAAGGTAAATATCTGTATCAGTTTATCTATCTATCTATCTATCTATCTATCTATCTGTCTCTCTATCTATCATTTATCTGTCTCTATATCTGTCTATCATATAGGGATATCTAAACATAGAGCCACAGAATGATTAAGGTTGGAAAACGCCTCCAAGATCGTTGAGTCTGTCCTGGAATCATGGAATGGTTTGAGTGGGAAGGCACCTGAAAGCTCTTCCACTGCCCCAGATTGCTCCAGCCTGGCCTTGGACACTTCCAGGGATCCAGGGGCAGCCAAAGCTGCTCTGGGAATTCCATCCCAGCCCCTCCCCACCCTCCCAGGGAGGAATTTCTTCCTAACTTCCAGTTTAAACCCTCTTTTGCTCGGTTTAAAACCATCTTCATTGTCCTGTCACTGCAGGCCACAATTCCATAACCCACAGACTCTTCATGGTCACAGAAAACTTGTGAAATAATAGAAAAATATCAAATATGCATTGGATTTAACAACTTAGGAAGGAAATGGAGGAGCAGAGGTAGCAGGAGGGGAAGTCCCTCCATCATGGCAATGTCTCATCCCAAGCACTTCTTCCACATTCCCCAAACAGTGGCAGGATTCTTTCTCTCCCCTTTTCTTTCCTTGCCATTGAAATGTTGCATTTAGCAAAACCCTTCTGTCTCACTCTCCAGGGCTCTGACTCCTGGTTTTTGGCAGGAGCACCCTGCAGTGGCTCCCAGTGAGGAATAAGGGCAGAGCTGAACTGAACCTACCGATTTTTTCGGAGCTGCAGCACCACTTCCTCTCCGTTGGCTTTGATCCCATACTTCACTAAGTCATCATATTTGCTCTGCAAACAGATTTAAGTGTCAGAAAATGCTCTGCTGCAGCTCCTGGCCTCACCAGTGGTGTTATTGGAATGCCAGCCGTGTTCTTTGTCTCCTCTTCTCACCAAAAACAAGGATTCTGCCAGGAGCAGGATAAGCAGGAGGTCGCTTTGTTTGAGGGGTTTTAATTCGAGGAGCAAATTTGACTTTGCAAATTCATTTCTGCCTCCATAAGCACAAATCCTGTGTGCTTGGGAAAGGGCTGAGGGGATGTCTGAGTTCAGATACTTCCATAATACCCTCTGGAATTGCACAGACCATGGCTGCTTTTAATTATTGGTTCCATTTAACCCAAATTAAAGTGTCCACAGGTTACTGAAATTTTGAGTAGTATCAAACCCCCCATCTTTGCAGAGACACAAATTCAGAGGTGGCCTTAGGGATTCTCTTCCCACTGAGCACACCTCAGCTCCTCCTCACTGAACACCACCTTGCTTCTCCACATTCTGTCTTTTGCAAGAGCAAATGTCCAAATTTGTCCAAATTTGTCCAAATTTGTCCAAATTCTCTTTCCCTTGAAACCCAAGGGTGTTTTAGCTCCAGAAATCCTTCCTCATCTCCCAGAATCACCCAAGAAATGATCTCCTTTCCTACCTCTGAGCTTGTTCCTGCAGCTCTCCTGTGCACCACGTGCAGTTTCTGTGGGTAAACGATTTCATATTCCTTGGCTCCAGGGAACTTCTCTCTGCTGCTCCCTGGGCATTGATGAAAACACAATTTTAGTTTATTAAACACCCAATTTCATGGCTGGCCCGGTGATTCTTTTGGGGTCTTGCAGCACCTCGTGCTCCCCTGCTTTGCCTCCATTGCCTGATCCAGCGCCAGAGGTTTTCACATCCTGCATTTTGGAGGAGTTGCCCTCCCTGGCAGCTTCCAGGTGTCCAAACATTTCTTGCCATTTCCTTTGTGTTTCTTCCCTCTGCTCTGAGCAGTTCAAGTCCCAACAGGCCAGCCCAGCCATGCCAGTGCAGCCTTTCCCTCTGCATCTCCCAGTGACACGAATGAACGGATTTGGCTTTGTGGAATGAGCCATCTCCAAACCTCAGCACATGACAGACAGGCCCAGGCTGCCTCTGCAGCAGCAAATAAACTCACACAACACAAGGTTTGCAGCAAGGTTCCTGCTTTGGAAGGCTTTGGCACCTAAATAACCGTGGCAGAACTCTAAGAGAGGGTGGTAATAAATAATTACAACTTTTACCCCTTGAATTGGGTTGAAGGAGGGACAGAAGAAGGTTGGGGGAGACATTTGGACATGGCCAGGTAAAATAATGGGAGATAAGGAGGAAATCAGGAAAATCTTGAAGGTGCAAGATTTTGAGTGGTCTCATAAGGTCTGGAGGGGCTGTAACGAGCTGGGTGAGAAAATGCAAGGCTGATCAAAAGAATTTCTTTTTGTTTTCTGCTCTGAAGCTCAGCAAATGCGGAGCAAAGTTAATTTGGGGCCTGCCCTGCAGGGGTGGGTACACCCTGGAGTCCATCCTGGCAGCTGGGGGCCAGGTTTTGGGAAAACAGGGTCAGGCAAGGGATGTGTTGGTTTGCACCAAGGCAACAGCAGATGCTAGATACCCCTGAATTTTTTAATCTCCTACAAAAGGGAATTTCATCTCGTGAATTGGTGAATTCTTGAGGGCCTGTATTTGAAAAATAAACCAACAACAACAAACCCCTCCCCCCCCCCCAGCTGCCCAGAAAGCCAATGAAATCCCACAAAAACAAAGGAGCAGAGCACCTCCCACGGGAATTCCTGCCCCAGGGCCAGGTTTTTCCAGGAGAGAGGCCTCCAATTACTGTAATTTTCTCTCTGGAACAGGAGAGCACATCCTCGTGCAAATTGTGGCAGTGAAACAAACTGATCCAGTCTTTTATCACTGATTTATTTGATTCAACCCTTTCCAAAAGTAATTGCAGAGCAAACCTGGTTGTATCTTGATAAAGCTGTTGATTTAATGGTGCAGAGGGATCCTGTCTTGGCTGAGCTGCTGCAGCGAGCACGTGCTGGGAGCAGCTACCAGGTGTAACTTTACTCCTGCCACTCACAACCGTGGTTTATGGAGATTTTTAAGCAACTAATTCTGTTTATTTTCAAAAAAAATCTGCTGTTTTTCAGATTTCTCTGCACAGGCCTCAAGTGTGTCCTTGTGCAGCAATCCCAGGAATATTTCAGCCCTCTTGGAACAGAGATCCCCAGTTTTATTTCTCCACACCCTTTGTGCAACTCCAGCCCAGAGAGTTCAAGTTAAGGCAAGGTTTAAAGGGAGGCTCAGGACTAAACTCATCCCTTCCCTGCAGTCTGATCCAGACAGAATTTCGAGGAAAACTGGTTGGTTTTGTTTGGAATGAATCCTTTCTTTGAGGGAGTTTCTTAATCAGTGCATTGTCTTTGCTACCTTCAGGCTTTGACTCGAGCTTGAAGGAGGAAGGAAATTCCTTGGGCCTCTTACAACAACTTGCAATAAGGAACAAATAATTGTGTGCTTTTCAAAGGGCTTCAACCAGCAAAAAAAATCATTAGGGAGGATTTTATTGACAATGAAATTGTGGTTTTGTCAAGGTAAAAAAGGTAACACCTTAATGGTGTGCACATTTTCAGATATTCTGTGCAAAAAACGAAATTATAGATTTGTGCCTGAATGCTAATTATATGTTTAATTATGTTTGTGCAGGCCAAACCCTGAAAAGTTCCATTCCCTGTTGACAGGAATTAAAAGAAATTGTTGGGGAAGAAAGTGGGATCTGCTCAGGTGGAGTCACTTGAGTATAACCTGAAGTTTCAAGCAGATAAATAAAGGGGGATCGATGCTTTAAATCAGGAAATGTTGTAATTGAATTCATACAGAAATCTGTTATTTTATGGCCAAATGCTGATAAATTGGTGTGATTGGGTAAATTGGCCTCTCACTTGCACGGTAAGTATTGCTTTAGTGGCTCACAAAACCAACCAGCTGAGGGTCTTTAGGCAATTTATGGCCACTTTTCAAACAAGTAAATGCTGCTCTAACTAAAGAATTACAGAGAATTGCTTTGAACAGAAAATCCCAAATATCCCTAACTCCATTTCCCAAAGGCTTTAACTTGCTGCTCCTCCCTATTATCTCCCAGTTAATAATTAAAACTTCATATAGCATTATCCACAGCAAAACTGGTAAAGGACTAAAACAAAAAGTGCAGTACCTTGTTGGAGGAGATGCAGCAGCAGAGCAGAAATGAGGAGGATTTTCATGATCTGGGGTGCCTGGGGCTCCTTGGGGTGGGGATGTGGCGATCCCAGTGTGGCCCTGCCCAGGAGCTGCTCTGGGCTGGGAGTGAGAGGCAGGGACGGGCTCAGCTTTATTCCTGCTCCTGCAGGAGGAAGTGTTTGCTCAAGGTGTTGCACAACACCCAAGGCACAGAGTGTTACAGCAAGGGGAGTTCCTGCTGCTGGGTCCGTGCCCCAAACATTGGGACAGGGATCGATTGCTGCTTTGGATTGGCTTCCCTAAAAACGGGGAAAAGAAAATGATTAACACCAATGAACCAATAAATCAATAAATCCGGAGTTTGGAGCTGCCATTGAGTTTCATAACGGTTGGGCTGGTCCTAATTCCATCTATTCATGGTCTGGCTGGTAAAAGCTGAAATAAAACCAGTGGAATGTCAAGGAATGGGGGAATTTCCAGGATGTTTGGGGTAAAACAGGTCAGCAGGGCTGGGGGCGAAGTTGTGCTTTAATCCTGGGTATTCACCCCTGAATCTGCTCAGTGAATCACCGACAGAACAAACACTGAGCAGAGCCTTTGCTGCCCTGTCATCCCTGTTAGTAATGTTTGCCCCGGGCTCAGGTGATTCAATGGAGGAGGCAGAGCAGGGAATGATCCAGGTGAGCTCTGTCCAATAATATTCCAAATATCTCTGCCAGAAAAGGACCCCATTGACTCAGGTGTAATAAAGGAGTGATAAAATTGCTCAGGCTACAAGTGTCAATACAGAGCTGCTTTAGAGAAGGGGAACTTTTCCTGGGTTAAAATAGGGGGTACAGAGAACTGGAGTGGATCATCTGGATATAAATTTATATTCATACATGGCAGTGTCAGCAATAAACATGACAAAGTAATTTATATATTCATAATTTATATTCGTTTGTAAATGAGTAAATATATCTGCATGAATCTGCAGGGGAATTATATCCACAGGAGAGTTTTACTGCCATTACTCTTCTCACATAAGCATCAGTAAATAACTATTTCTCTGTTGAAAAGTTCTGATTTTCTGAACATTTTTAAGCCAAACTTTCCCCTTAGATTTTTGCCGGATCTCCAGACGTTCTGAGACAGATTGGGAGCTGCAAACAGATGGGTTTGGGCTTTTATTAAGTGTAGGATGCTGCTAATTGATAACAATTTTTGGCAGCTGCTCGTTTGCAACACTTCAGTCAAATATTTCAACTCATGTTGGCATCTCAGGTTAGGAAAGAGGCCTCCAGGGAAAGAATTCATGCAGGATTTGGACATCTCCCTGCCCAGGTGCTCATCTGAGTTGCTCAAAATCAGACAGGAGCTGTGTCATTAAATTTTGGTTGGTGCCTTTTAAATTCCATGGTGATGAAAGGCGGCCAATTCAGTGTTTTAAATGTTCTATGAATGCTGGGCATTCTTTGACTGCATCCCTGCCTCGCAAAAAAATAAATAATTAAGAGAAATAACTGTGAACAACTGGTTTTAAAAACAAGTGGCTGCTGGCCAAGCGTTGATCTCAGCTCATTCTCTCGGCATGACGCACGTGAAAATGATGTGTGACCCCCCCATCTCCAGAGTTAATGCTCTTAATAAGCTGTGCTTTCCAGCAGGATGGAAGGGAGAGTTCCATCCCAACAAAGGGCTGGCAGGAAGAAGGGAATGTGAGGGGATGAAGGTCTTGGGGAGACTTGAAAGGGAATGGGATGTAATTTCCTTTAGTGACTGGAGAAGCTTTTGATGTTTCTGCCCTCGCTTCAGCGATTCTGGAATAATCTGAGCCTGGCTTCTTCCCCTGGAGGTGCTCACAGAGGTGTCCCTGCGGTCTCAGCTGGCTTGGGATTTTTTGAATCCACTAAACAACTGGGCAAAGTCCAAGTGAGCAGTTTTCCTGTTCCTAGGGGGTAAAATTGGATGGCAAGTTTGTCTCAACATTTAGCAGCTCAGTATTGGTGGGTTTAACCCAGATGGTCCCAGGGCAATTAAAGAAAGAAGCAGCAAAGGGTGAATTTCACTCCTACACTGAGGCTCTGCACTGCACGAGTCCTGCCTGGATTGGAAGTAAAAGGAGAGTTGTGTGGGCAGCACTTGGCAGAGCTCAGGACAAATCCAGGCCTGAACCACGGCTCTGCTTCTACCTCGTCCCAAAGTTTGTGTTGAACGAGATTTGGAAAGGCACTGAGGCACCAAACAGGGATTTTCAGCAGTAACCAAAGTCTCCTCCAGTAGAGCCATGTTCAGCCACCCCTGAGACAGCGCTGAGCAGCTGAGGGCCAGGACTGTGCCTGGTTCTGTTCCTGGTTCTGCTGCCCCCATCCACCCCGGCACTGCTCAGCAGCTCTGCCCCAGCACCACATCCTGTTCCTCTGGGAGCCAGGGGAGGGATGTGGGATTGCACAGGCAGCCACGGCTCTGTTGTGTCACTGCTCGGTCACCTGCCTTCCTCCTGCCTCCCTTCCCTTCTCCCAAGCCCTCCTGCAGGTTATTTTTCTCCAGAATACAAATAAAAGCACACAGCTTTGCCTCTGTGTTCCAGCCCTTCACTCCCCTTGGCTTCCTCCATCTATTCCCAGCTGCATTCCAGCGTCCCCACAACCTGCCTCTCTCTGGAGCTCCATCCCTTCCTCTCCACTTCCAGAGTGATCCAAAACCCATTGGAGTCAACAGAACACTTTCTGTGGCCTTCCAGGTCCTTGGATCCGCTCTTGGATAAGCTCCGTTCCTCTTTAAAAGCTCCTCTTTGCATAAAGCTTTCCCTTGTGCTTGCCTCTGTTGTCTCACACATTCCCAAAGTGAATAATCCTCCTCTTCCTCAATGACCAGCCCTCAGTGTTTTGCTTTCTGGTGTTTTGTTGAAGGAAATGATCCAATGGTTGCTCTTGACCTGAGTGTTTGGAAAAGTTCTCTCCCTTCCAGCTGTTCATTACCAGCTCCTCTGCTTAAATGCAGTGTTTGTACTACCAGGCTTTAATATAAAGTAAATATAATCATTTCTCACTGAAATGATGATTGAAACTACCTTGGTAAGCATCAGCTGAGTTATTTTTGCTGTGTATTTAATCAGGTCACAGTCTGTCATCTGAGCCTGACTAATGAAACCTCATCACAAATATTTTACATCTTGGCAGCACTTTTTGCTATAAGATCACAGACATATTTGGTGTTACAAGTCTGTGGCTTCCTTCCTTCCTTCCCTTTTCTTTGAAATGAAAGGCCAAAAATCAGTTACTTCATCTTCCCCCTTCGTTAGCTCCATTTTGCTTAATTACCCTGCCCCAGGGTGATGGAGGCTGTGCAGCTCCAACCACTGCAGGCTGCGGGGAGTTAACTGAAGGCACGGGACCTTGCCATGGATTTCTCAAGAGTCATGAACTTCTTGTAAGTTCTTAACTGGATTAAAGTGATTTTTTTGAAGGTTGAATTCTCCTCAGAGCACACCTGCAGCCCATTTCTGGCCGTGGCCCCTGTTGTGTAATTGTGTGCACACGTCCGAGCTGTTTAATGTTCTCCACAGCACGAGTGACAAGGCAGATCATGGTGAATTAAGGAGCCTTTTTTTTTTTTTTTTGCAGGTTTTGCTTCTGGTATTGTTTATCCTGGTCCTACGTGAGGGCTGGCTCCCTTTTCCCAAGGGACAGGGAATTCTGCCTGCTCCTACGTGGGGTTGAGCACAATTCTCTGCTGGCTGGAATCCACCAGGGCCAGGCACGAGGGCTCCGTTCTCAGAGTTTAGAGGGGTGTGGGCAGCCCCAGAATCATGGAATGGCCTGGACTGGAAGGGACTTCAACCATCACCCTGCCCCAAACCCCCTGCCATGGCTGGGACACTGTCCCAGGGGCTCCAGCCTGGCCTTGGGCATTTCAGGGATCCAGGGGCAGCCCCAGCTGCTCTGGGAATTCCATCCCAGCCCCTCCCCACCCTCCCAGCCAGGAATTCCTGCCCAATATCCCATCTCTCCCTGGTCTTTGTCAGTTTAAAGTCCTTCCCACTTGTCCTGTCCTCTTGGCTCTGTCCCTGTAAGGAGAGCAGGAATTTAATCCTGATTAATTCCACTGATGGAAATGCCAGGAACAAGCTGCAGCTCTTTTGTCTGGGCTGAATTCCTCCCCTGGCCAGCAAATCTTGGATGAGGTACAGAGGTGTCAACCCCTGGTCCCTTTTGCAGTTTTCCCTGTGCCAGGCGACCCCTTAGCTCAGGTAGAAGCTGGGATGTTCTTCAGGAGGTTCATTTGGGCCACCAGGAAAATCAAACCAGACTCAGATGTGCTGGAAGAGCTGCTCTGGCTCTGGAAATACTCCAGGGCTGTTCCCAGGCAGGCCTTTCCCTGTGTGCCCTCTGTGCAGGTGTCCTGGTTAAGGGCAAATTTGGGAGAAAACCTCCAAGGGGGCCCCTCCAGAAAGCAAACCCACACGGCCCCTG
>JAYDZK010001218.1:0-13471 GCA_034509185.1 Euphonia xanthogaster
TTTAGAGAAGCTCCTATGTAACTTTTGAATTTTCTGTGAGAAAAAGGATTAAGGGTATCAACAAGGAAACTGCAATTTGTAGAACCAGAGGTAAAATATCTTAGACAATAAATAAGGGGAGCTGGAAACTCAGCCACGAGAGATTTGCAGGAATTTTATCTCTTCCCCCTCCCTCTTCAAAGAGGGAAATCAAAAAGCTACTCAGATTATTGGAGTATTGCAGATTATGAATTGACAGGTACACACAAGCAATACAATTTTTATATGGAAAATTAGCAAAGGAAAATTATGTGAAATTAGAAGAGTTGAAGTTAAAACGAGTCTAAGTACATGCTTTAAGCTTACTCTCGTTATAAAAACCCTTTTAATTTGCACATAAATGTAGAAAATGGGGTAGCTCATAAAATTTTAATTCCGGGGTGGGGAGGAGTAAAGAGACTAGTAGCTTATTTATCAAAGAAGTTAGACCCAGTAAGCCAGAGCTGGCCAGTATGTATTCAAGCTATAACAGCTACTGAAATCCTAGTAAAAGAAAGTTGTAAGCTTAGTTTTGGAAGTAAACTAGTTGTGTGTACACCTCGTACAGTCTGAGGTGTGTTGGATCAAAGAAAAGAGAAAAAGATAAGGAAAAGAAAAAGAAAGTAAGAAGAGAAGAGAGAAGTTGGAGAAGGGGGGTGGTTAGCAGATTCTGGGATGTTGGAATGTGGAGTGATGATGTCTTGGTGCTGGAGGAAAACAAGAGTGGTGAATGCAGTTTCTGTATGAAGGGCAGGGAAGTGTCTTAACACATGGTTGTTAGGAGGTTATTCAGTGCCAAACTGGGGTCCAGAAAAGGTTTAGCAGAATGGGCCCTCCTTGAAGGGAACCCAAAAAGTAAAAAGCAATAGATCTGATTAATCTCGTGTTAAAATCGGCCTGGCCTTTCTTTATTTAACTAATTGTAGCTCACAGAAAGAGGAATTTGTCTCTGCAGCTATTAGCACAGCTGGATATAAGAAGAAGAGGCGGCTGTGGAGAAAGCTTTTAGCTAAACCTAGAATGTTTTGAAAAAAGCTAATGGTAAAAGTTAATGCAGTATTGTCTTTCTTTTATCACTGTGCTATTAAGAAGTCCTTTCCAGGTACTACTGAAGCAGCAATCTGAACCACGGAAAGAGGGTGAATTCATGCCAGCAAAATCAAAGGACTTGTGAAGGAACCTGAAGAATGGACTATCACATTTAATCTGGGTGATATCGAATTGACTTTCAAAGTGGGACTGAGTGGTAATGGTTTGGGAAAACCCAAACGATCCAAGAAATGTACCAAGACTACCACCTAATTAAGAAATAAGGCAAAGCTTACATCACTGGTTTCAAGCACTGCCTGAATAAACTATCTCCTTGGGGAGGAATACTTCAGACAGAAGAATCAGGACTGTTTTGGTCAAAGAGTTCTTATATTCTGACCTTAGCCTGTGAATTGTACAGGGGAGAAGGGGAATTACCATTTCCATCAGTACCATACTGTAAACTTTATTTGATTCATCCCAATACTGGACATGCTAGCTGGGTTATAAGCAAATGTTTGAATTGTGGGGATAATTAGTATTGTAGTACACAAAATTTATGCTCTTGTTGCAAGAAGTGTTAAAGTAAGAACTTTGGGGGTTTTTTGGATGGGAATTTTTAGTGCCTGTTGAATGGGAGATACCTGAGGGACGGTGGGAAACCACAGTTAAGGGGTGTCAGAAACTATTTGCCTGGAAATTAACTAATAAAAAGTGACAAGGAAATAGAGGGCAAGACCAGATTGGCCTCTGTATTCGCCACCAAGAAGATCAAATACACCTGCTGTGGGTTGCAACCCCACAGGCATGGGAGGTGGGAGTATAAGCCATACTGGACCTGTTATTCCTGTTTCTGGCACTCATTTGTTGTCTTTTCCCTTTCGGGATACCAGCAAGATCATGTCACAAATGCTACAGAAAGTATTACATGGAAAGAAACCAAAGTTCCTCTTTTATTACACACACCCATGTCAACAGCCACTGTTATAACCCATCCAAATTAAGAACCTGTAGGCAAAACGGAGACAATAATTGGATTACAAGAAGCTTTGGAAAAAGTGGTAATAGATTTGGAATTGAATGTCCAAAAGGAGAGAGATGGATCTGTTTTACATTTAATCTTAAAGATACAGTTCAAGATTTGGTAAAAATGCCAATAGTAAACAAAAAGGTAAAACCAGCACAGCAATTTAACTCTGCATTGACCCCAAATTAGATGTTGAGTCGCATTACAAGACTCCAAGCAGTTACAGAAATGGTAACAAATAA
The DNA here is from genome assembly GCA_034509185.1 of Euphonia xanthogaster. Lineage (NCBI taxonomy): Eukaryota > Metazoa > Chordata > Aves > Passeriformes > Fringillidae > Euphonia > Euphonia xanthogaster. The sequence goes on from JAYDZK010001218.1 coordinate 2,317, forward strand.
AGCCGCCCAGGCATTAAATATCAAAGAAGCTAACCCAAACAAAACCTGTAGTGTAGCAGAATAAACTGGCTTTGGACTATTAATTGGCTAAAGAAGGGGGTGTTTGTGGAAAGTTTAATATATCAGATTGTTGAAAATTGATGACCACAGAAGAGTCATTCTAGAAAAAGGAAAAGAAATCAAAGAAAAAAAAGACATATAATAACCCAGGTACCAGTCCAAAAATGAGAAAACAATGTTAAGACCTAGCGGGGGGGAGTAATGTATTAGAAGAAATTAGGATTTTTCATTTTATGTGTTACAACTGTTTTGATGTTTATTCCCTGTTTCATTTTGCCAGCATAGTCCAGAAGATGCAAGTAGACAAGAAATATTGCTCAAGCCAAATGATTTACAAAGAATTAGAGTGGGGATTGTAGAAATTGTGTATTTTATGATTGGCTTTTTGCAACTATTAAAATGAATATTATAAGCATTATGTTAGAAAGTAATGTTGTATTAATTCTCTTCAGTAGTGTGTTAAATACTGTTTTAGGTTATAACAAAATGTTAAAATAGAAACTATGCTATGTAGGGTACTTTTTTCCTAAAGAAAGGGCTCGCACCAAGACAGCAGCCACAGGACACCTAAATCTTTCAGAGAAACAGAATTTATTGCTCCATTATCAGGAGAAATGAACTTCTTCCCGCCTCGCTCAGGATTGGAGACGCCGTTAGGATTGGGAGGAAGAAATTGACGATGACCGGACAGAATCCTGTGTTTGAATGGAATTTATGCATCATGTATGAGCTGTATGAATATGCAACAGGTTATTATTTTTAAGGCTTAATCCTCGGTTAACGAGTGTCCTTTTTCGGGCTGCCCAGAAAAAGGTACCCGGATGTCCGTAACTCTTTGTTTCTATTGTCCCCTATTGTCCTAATTCAAATTGTCCAAATTCAAATTGTCCAAATTATTATTACTCTAATTGTATTACTATTTTTATAACCACTTTATTACTATTAAACTTTTAAAATTTAAGAAACAAGTGATTGGCATTTTTCACAATTATGTATTAGCTGAGAATATGTAAGTTGTGTTTGGATCCCTCTCCCTTTTGTACGTGAGGCAGGGTGGGAAGCCCTCCCCGTACCCCGATCGATTGTTTTTCCTTATGCTTTATCCGAACCACCGCCAAATTTCTTTTCTGTATCGGCTTCATTATAGTCAATGGTATAACTTTATATAAAATTGCTGTTCAATCAAAATTGCTGCTAAATCTCGATTTTGTGGTTTATTGAATTAGACATGTAGGACCTCATTCGTAAGAGTCATGAGGCACAGAGGAGCACTGACGGTCTTTCCTGAGGCTTGCACGAGTCCCTCATGAGGTGTGCTGCGGGGTTTTTCACTCTTCTCAGCGCAGCAAAGGGCCACTCTCGGCCGAGCTTGTGCAAAGTCAGCAGGAAGCTTCCTGCAAAGCCTTGGGCCCGGGCTGCGGGCGCGGCGGGCGGGCGGAGCCCATCCTTGGGGGCCGGGCGGGGCCTCTGGAGCCACCCAACCGAGACCGGGGGACGGGACGGCCACCTGTCCTCCCTAGATCCACGGAGGGACCTTGCCTGGGTATGTGGGAAAAAGGCCTGAGGCACATGAGGCACAGGGGAGCGAGAAGCTCCCTGGTAAGTCTCACCCATCCCCGGGCAGGGGGAGGAGCCAGGGGGACAGCGGGGGCAAGTGTGCCAAGAGTGCTTGAGAGGGGGGCGGCAGCTCAGCAGCTCAGAACCCCGGAGTGAACGAGATCCTCCTAGTACCACGGTCCCGGCTTTCCGCAAGGAGACGGGCTGGGAACGGAGGGAAGCGAAAGAGGGAAGACCGAGTGAGGTGCCCTTCCTGCCCGCCCCTCCTTGTTCCTTCAGTCAGGGCACCCGGGCAGGCCCGTTAAAGCCTGGCAAGACATTGTTCCCTGGGCATGTAGGGGGCTGTGGTAAGAGGGAGTCACACAGAAATCAGCCTCACCAGGTGAACTGGTGGATGCATTAGCACCAGAGGCGACCAGATTAAGGGTCCTGCACAAAGGCCCAGTGGTACTGGAGCCCGGAGAGGCTGACCCCAAGGCAAGGGGGGCTACAGTATCGTAGGACCTTTATAGAACCACAGCTGCAAGAGGTGGTTGTGTGGCCCATTCCCTTAAGGGTACGGCGGGGGGGAAGTCCAGCTTGGGCAAGGTGCGGAGGTCCGAACCCCTGACTCTGAGGCGATGTGTAGGGAAGAGGGAGAGCTAAACCTCGGGGGAGGCAGAAGGCATCAGGGTGGGGGTCTACACGGACCAGTGATTCTCTGGCAACAGGGGTCCGCTTTGTGTAAGTCTAAGAGGTTTGCTAGTTTCCTTTCCTCTGTCCAATGTAAAGAAAAGGGAAATTTATGGGGATGATGAATCTAGGTCAGCGGGGAAACTTAGGGTGTCAGTACTCAAGGCTCTGAAGTGTTGGAAAAAAGTACCTACATAGGTCGAGTGGGCGAGGCACCAAGAGGCAAAAACTAAGCAGAAGTAGAGAAGTATGAATGACAGGCCTGAGGGTGTGAATGAATGTGTGTGTGAGTGACAAAGAGTAAGTGCTCCTTTGATAAGAACGCCAGATTAGAGTGCCAAAGTTGATTGTTGAGGGTGAGGAGACCTGTTGCATAAACAGAAAGAGATTAAAAGGAGCTAATTTAAATTCCGAGAAGGAGAACTTCTCGCTCTGAAGTTAAGAAAAGAGTAAGACAGAACTTTTAGGAAAGGATCGATAACAGTAAGCAGTTTTAATTACTGGCCCAAAAGCTTATAGTAACTGGAAGTCACCATGGGTCAGAGCCACAGTAGACGAGGAGGGCAACCAAAGAAAAAGAATAAGAATATTCTCCCTGGTAGTCCCCTTGGTGATATCCTGGATGACTGGAAGAAGTGGGAGAAAACTAGAAAGTTAGATCAAGTGAGGATGATTTATTATTGTGTGGAACATTGGCTAAAGAGGAAATTACAACAAAAATCTTGAAAGCGGCCCTGGTTTGGAAGTAGAAGTAAGTGGTTATGTAATTTATTATAGCAGCAAATGTGTAACCAAGAAAACACTAATTCAGAAGAAGTAGAGTATGCTACTTGCTGGGTCAAATTCTTAGAAGGAGATTCTAAGGCATACAAAGTAAAAGAAGATAAAGAGCAGAAATCAGAGGAAAAGGACAAAGAAAAGGAGGGACTTATTCAAAAGAGGTGGGATCCCCTTGATTATGTAGCCCTACCAACTCTCCCTCCAAACTATCAAGCCGCCAACCCTCATTTAACACCCAGCCTCCTGCTTCTCAAAACCTACCTTCACCCTCTCCAATGATCCCCGCCTCTCCTCTATCTCCTCAGGGAATCTCCATGTCATTTTTTCCTCCTCCAACAACCCCACTCCCCCATATATATCCACCCCTTGATGCTTTTCCCTCGCTGCCCCCTACACCCACTAACCTGCAGCATGCTCAACCTATAAGTCACAATACAGCACCTTTCCCTGAGAAAAAAAACCCTGGATATATCCTCCAAGCTAACAACTGAACCCGCCCAAAATGATAACAATTAATTAGTTTGCCAATCAAATGACCCTTTAGATGCTGGCCCTTACTGTAATACCAGATCAAAAAGTGGTGTAAGGGCAGAGATAAATCCAAACAGGCTGTTTCCCCTGAGGGAAGTTCCACTAGGAGAGGGGGTAGGAGGAATAGGTTTTGTAAATGCACCCCTGACAGCTTCTGAAGGGAGAACATTCAAAAAGGAACTGGGTAGCCTGGTAGAAGATCCAGTTGGGAGAGCACAGCAAATAGATTGGTTCCTGGGTCCCAATATATATACCTGGGGGGAGCTGCATTCTGTTATGAACATCCTCTTCTCCCCAGAGGAGATACACTTCATAAGGTCAGCAGGGGTAAAGATCTGGGAGAAGGAAAATCATACAGGACCCCCGGCTGACCAAAAACTCCCTGTGGTGGACCCAAATTGGAATCCCAAGCAGAAAGAGGGCCGGAGAAACATGCAAGACTACAGGACCCTAATTATAAGAGGCATAAAAGAATCTGTACCCAAAAGCAGCAATACCAAATTGGCATTTGATGGGAGTCAGGAAAGGGATGGGGCATGGCTAAATCGATTAAAATGAAATTTTCACTTACATTCCAGCATTGATCCTGATGGACCAGAGGGCCAAAAAGTACAGTTTGTTACCAAAGCTTGGCCTGACATTAGACAGAAATTAGAAAAATTGGAAGACTGACAAGAAAGGGGAATTAACAATCTGAGAAGCTCTGAAATTTATTTAGGGAGAGATGAGGAGAAGAACAGAAGAAAAGCAAAAATTATGGTGGCAGTAGCAAGAGAAAGTGTAGGAGTGGGAAGAGGGGAGCCAAAAGGGGGAGCAGAAAATAAAGGGAAGCTGGGTAAATGGAAAAAACCCACCATTAGATGATGTGTATTGCTATTACTGTGGCAAAAAAGGGCACGTTAAGCGGTCCTGTAAAAAATTACAAATGGATGAAGCAATTGAGAAAGAACAGGACACTCTAGAGAAGATTCTGAGAGGAGATGATGATTAGGGGTGTCAGGGGCTCTACGCTCTGGGGGAAGAGATCGGACACCAGATAGAGCCCCTGGTAAACTTAGAAATTGGCCCCCAGAGTGAAGAATATGAGTTTTTAGTGGACACAGGTGCTGATCCACCCTGTGGGACGAAGCTCCCCAGAGGGGCTCAGCTAATCAAAACGATCTGCCAAGTGCAGGGAGCAAAAGGGGAACCATTTGGAGCCCAGGTTATAGAGAGCATAATTATAAGGGGCAACTCAAAGGAATGCAGGGCTGATTTCCTTTATATCCCAAAACTAGGTTGTAACTTAATGGGGCAGGACCTGCAAGTAAAGATGGGAACTGGAGTAGTGCCAAGGGAGGGGAGGATGGTACCCCAAGTAATGTTATTAACTGAACAGGATATCGGAGAAATTAACCCAACAGTCTGGGCAGAAGGAGGAGGGCAACGGTTGTTAAATATCCCACCAATTAAGATAGAAATGCAGTCAGGAATTCCCCCTGTTTGGATAAAACAATAGCCCATCTCCCCTGAAGGCCAGACAGGACTAACACTTGTGATGCAGGGACTCGTGGAAGACGGCATATTAGAGCCATGCATGTCACCATATAATGCACCAATTCTAGCTGTCAAGAAGGCTGATGGAACCTCCATCAATTGGTGCAGGATTTGAGGGAAATTAACAAATGAACTATTTGTTAATTTCCAGATATCCAATAGTTAATTTCCAGATATCCAATAGTATCAAATCCATATGCTCTTCTTTGTCAAATTCCACGAGAACGTGCATGGTTCTCAGTCATAGATTTGAAAGGTGCCTTCTGGACCTGTCCGTTAGAGGTGGGGAGCAGGAATTGGTTTGCCTTTGAATGGGAAGACGCGGACTGCAAACGTAAACAACAACTTAGGTGGACTTGTCTCCCACAGGGATTCACAGAGTCCCCTAACCTATTTGGACGAGCCTTAGAGGATCTTATAAAATCCTTTGTGCCCGGGGAAGAAATACAAATTCTACAATATGTGGATGACCTACTAAGATCAGGCAAAGATCAAGACCAAGTCCAACAGGCCAGTAGAAGTTTACAAGATTTTCTGGGAGAAAAAGGATTAAAAGTATCAAAGAAAAAACTCCAGTTTGTAGAAGAAGAGGTAAAGCACCTGGGGCATCTAATTGGAAAAGGGTACAAAAAGCTCAGTCCTGAAAGAGTTCTGGGGATCCTGTCAATTCCACCACCCAAGACTAAAATAGATGTAAGAAAGCTATTAGGTCTAATGGGCGATTGTAAATTATGGATTGATCAGTATACTCAAAGTGTAACATTTTTTAAATTATTAATTATTATTACATAATCACGATACATGAATATTAATTAATATGTTAATTTATTGCTTGGTTGGTATATTAATTAATATCAATGTATTAATATGAATATAATCATATGTAATGGTTATATAAAATATAATTATGATTTCTTTGTAAATTTGACATATTAATAAGCACAGAACCTGTAGCCTGGACTCCGGAGGATACTGAATGGTTCCAAGACTTAAAGGCTCGATTGACGAAAGACCCAGTTTTGAGTCTGCCTAATTTAAGAAAACCATTTATCTGTTTGTTAATGTTAATGAAGGGATAGCATATGGAGTAATAACCCAGAATTGGGGGGGAAGCTGGAAGCCGGTGGCTTATCTGTCCAAATTATTGGATGCGGTTGCAAGAAGGTGTCCAGCCTGTATTCAAGCTGTGGCAGCCACAGCTACCTTATTAGAAGACACTCAAAAGCTTACATCCAATGGGAGGATTTGAGTACACACACCCCATGACTTGAGGACAATGTTAAGCCAAAAAGCTCCTCAGTGGCTGACAGCTGAATCCTGAGGTACGAAATAACCCTGATGAATATCGAGACTCTAGAGATTGTCACCTCAAAATGTTTAAATCCTGCTCAGTTCTTAACCAGGGAATCAATGGAAAATTTAGAGCATAATTGTATAGAGCAAATTGAAATACAAACAAAAGTAAAAGCCCTAGAAGAAGACCCCGTTCCATATGGAAGGATCCTGTATATAGATGGATCCTCTCTAACTGTAATGGGAAAAAGGGCATTGAAGCAGGGGAAATCAAAGAAAAAGGGAAATTACCCTTGAATTGGTCTGTACAAAGTTGCAAGGTATATGCCTGAAAGAGAGGTTCAGATTTATTAGTAGACGATACAGGGACAATCTACAGGCATTCTCGATGCGCCTTTGGGATAGCTCATACCTTTGGAAAAATCTGGCAAGAGAGGGGATACCTTAAAGGGAAAAATCTGGCACATGAAAGTCTGATCAGGAAAGTACTCGAATCTCTCCGAGGACCAAAAGAAATTGCCATAGTCCATATTAAAGGCCACCAAAAAGGGGATACCCCTGAAATCCAAGGAAAGAAATTAGCAGACCTGGCGGCCAAAGAAGCAGCCTTAGAAGTGGGGGACCCAGTCATAGTCCTAAGGGTAAAAGAAGACCAGGGAAAAATAAGGGAGGAAAGGGTACCAATTTTCAAGGACAAGGAGCTAAAAGAAATAGAGAAAATGGGAGGGGTAAAAACAGAGAATGGAAAGTGGTGGACCCCAGATGGATGACAAATATTCAACCAAATAATAACCAGGAAAGTGATGGAAGAGATACACCAGTTAACTCATGGGGTAACACAAGGAATATGTGATCATTTCCTGAAATGCTACATGGGGATGGGAATATATGAAATAGCCAGATCCATCACAGGAGAATGAATAACCTGCCAAAAAGTCAACAAAAAGGTAATGCAAAAAACCACTCTGGGGCAGAGGAAATTGGCCATAAGACCTTGCCAGAGTATTCAGGTTGATTTTACGGAATTAACTCCAGCCCAAGGGTATAAACAGCTATTGGTCATCGTTTACCACCTAAGGCACTGGGTTGAAACGTTCCACATGAGAAGGGAGACAGCCCAAACTGTGACAAAAGTTCTCTTGGAAGAAATTATTCTGAGATATGGGCTAGTAAATATTATTGATTCGGACTGTGGCCCCCACTTTACATCCAGCATTCTGCAACACGTCATAAGGACCCTGGGAATAAAGTGGGAGTTGCACACCCCTTGGCACCCTCAGAGTTCTGGGAGTGTCGAGAGGGTGACGCAAACCTTAAAGAATATCTTAACAAAATTGGTCTTAGAAACCCAATGGAATTGGGTCAAATGTTTACCACTAGCCCTATTACGAATAAGAACGAGACCCAGAACAGATTTAGGGCTCTCTCCTTATGAAATGTGCTGTTTGGGCTGCCTTTCTTTTGAAGCCTGTACAGTATTGGGGAACATCTAGAGGGGGGGACGACAATGCAAAACTATATAGAAACTGTAACAACAACCCTGGAAGAACTAAGGAAAAAGGGCTACCTTCCCCAAACTTCCCCACTGAACTGTAAAATACATGCTATTAACCCGGGAGACTGGGTATTGATTAAATATGGAAAAGCCCTCCACTAACTGCTCGCTTTGAAGGCCCCTTCCAGGTGCTGCTAACAACAACCACTGCAGTAAGAACAAAGGAGCGGGGGTGGACTCATGCAAGTCAAGTGAAGGCTCCAGGTCCACCCCCAGCTGAGGCAAGCAAATGGACTATAGCCAGCAGAGACAGTAAAGACTTGAAACTGGTCCTGAGGAAAACACCGACAGAAGCACAGCCCTGAACACAACCCCTGACAGGAAACATCTACCTTGTTATCCGTATATCCTTAAAGTTTGTTAATATTTGTTATAGTTACAGTATAAGTTCAGGTTTTGTTCAGCTAAGAATTGACAATCAAAATAACATCTCAGTTTCCAGTACTGCTCCATAGAGCACTCTCCTTGCAACCCTAACTGGGACCAAATTGAGGGAAGGGAGTCGGTACAATAAGGGTCATGGCAGAATGTCACCAGAAGAAGGGAAAACCAGAAGTGGGAGGCAAGACTGGATCGGGAACTACCTCTGGGAAATACTCTCTCGGCACTGAGAAAACTCCTGTGGATCGAGAGGTGAGGAGGCAGCCCGTACCAGACCCCCTTTTGTAGCAGTGCTACTACTCATCCACTTCGGAGGAAGTGGAGGAAACACTTGTGAGAAGTGTTACTATCCCTGGCATAATGGAGATACAGTAAGTGTATTAATCAGAGTACACACAAGCATGAATCCCAAGTGTATCAATCACTCCCAGTTAACAACCTGGAAAGAAGGTAAGAAAATATATTGGCTGGCTAGAAGTATTGCAAACCCAAGCCAGAGGATGTCAGGAGAGTGCCCTGGGAAAGCAAGATGGGTATGTTTTGAACAAGAAAGTGAAACCAACTTAGAGGATACATTCAAGAAGAAAGACGTGCAATTGAATAGACAAAGGGATAGAGAGGGACAAATATATGGAAAGAATCTTTTTATCGATATGGTGGAAAAGATTACAAAAGAATTTAATTTGACTGATTGTCGGGTGTGCGGGGGGGAGCACTTAAGTGAAATTTGGCCGTGGAGACGGTATCAATTTAGATGGCCTAGACATTTTAAAATGGATTACATCAAGAAAAAGCATGGTAGTACCCAAAAAAAGGGAAGGAGAGTGGAAGCTTAAATCAACAATAATAGGGGAAAAGTGTTTATCAAGAAAAGGGAAAATATATGCTATAGAAGTAGGAGAAATGCCATGTAGAAAATATTTAGCAGCAAATGACACGCATACCAAGTGGATCCCAGAAACCCCCCATTCATATTGGTCAATAGAAAAAACCGAAAGTAGATGTGTATGCAATGAAAAAGTAAAAATGTTTGAATGCTTAGGAGATTATATTAACCTATTCTGGGCAATAGAAACCCTATCCAAATCTTGGAAACATATAACAAGTTGAGATTCTGATTTCTGGGAGGCACCTAAGAAATTATTTTGGAACTGTGGACTGGGAGTTGCACAATGGGAGCAATAAAACCATCCTTTTTCTTACTGCTTAAGGATGCGAAATCAAACTTGGGAGTCCCAGTATATGATGATCTGGCCAGAAAGAAAAGGAATTTAATTGGCAGAACCCAAAATTGGAACAATGAAATTTGGACCCCACAAAAGATTATCGGTACTTATGGGCCAGCTACCTGGGACCGAGATGGATCCTGGGGGTACAGAACCCCAGAATACATGCTCCATCAAATCATCCGTTTACCAACAGTACTTGAAATCATGTCAAATCAAACAACTCTGACCATTGATCTCTTAAACCAGCAGCAACAACAAACACCATCAGTAATTTACCAGATCTGATGGGCAGTGGACTACCTCCTCACAGAGGAAAGAGGGATCTGCAGGAAATTTAATACTTCAGAATGGTGCCTAGAGATCGATGGCCACAGTCATGTAATTAAAAACATTACTCAAAATGTTAGAAAACTAACCTATGTTGGAGCACAAAAATGGACCCCCTTGTTTGGAGACTCCGATTGGTGGGACAACTTGTTCACCTGGAAGGGTAAATGGTAGAAGAAATTGGTCTTCTTTGCGGTGTGTGCACTAGCAAGTGTAATATTTCTACCATGAGCAATTCCATGTCTAGTCCATAGCAACCAGCCTGGTCCAAAGCAGCATCATGCTGCAAGGTAACGTAGAAGGGGAAAATGGCAAAAAAGGAATGTTAATAAAAGAACAGAGGAATCAGAATGCCAGAGATATGCTTGAACAGTATGAGAAATTGAGAAAAGTAGAAGCTGAACTTTAAAAGATTGATGCAGCTGCAAACCTGATCAAATAGTTAGAGGGAGAAATGGCCAAAATTGGTTAGAAACTGTTGTATAAGAGTCGATAATTGCTAAGCATGTCCTATTAAAAACTTTGGTGATTATATTGTAAAAGGGGTTAAAAGGGTAGTTATAAGATATACGGTATACAACATAAGTATTACATGTAAGTAAAGTGCACCCCCAGCCAGGCACAGACGAGCCAGCCTGGACAGAACTGTAAGGGCCAATCAAGCACCTTAACCTTCTTCCAAATGAAGGATTCCAACACAAACCAATCCAAAGGAACAAAAACAGTATAAAAAGGAGACATCTGAGTTGGTGAAACTCTGCCGCTCCACCTGGAACATCAGGAACATCTCTGCTGAAGAAAGGAAGAAGACCCAGAACCATCTCTGCAGCATCCTCGCTTGTTGGGGACTTTGCTGATTGATGTAAGGGCTCTCTAAGCTTTAGGCCCCATAAGAAAAGCCGAAATCACTTTAGTTCTGGGACTGTGTTCCTATTTATACCACTAACCAGCAATGTCAGCAGGTGAAAATAAGGTCTTGCTGAATAATGGACCTTTGATGAAGGAAAATATTTACAATAAGGGCAGTCCATTCGTACCGATGGGGGTGCACTCCGGGGGTACAGCTAAGGCCATGAGGCAACAGCAGGCTCAGGGGTCACAGCAGGCTGAGGCCACAGCAGGCTGAGGTCACAGCAGGCTCAGGGGTCACAGCAGGCTGAGGTCACAGCAGGCTCTGAGGTCACAGAGGTCCCAGAGCCCCGTGGCTGCACAGCAGCACAAGGAGCGAGCAGTC
>JAYDZK010001219.1:0-13376 GCA_034509185.1 Euphonia xanthogaster
GGCCTTGGGCACTGCCAGGGATCCAGGGGCAGCCCCAGCTGCTCTGGGCACCCTGTGCCAGGGCCTGCCCACCCCCAAAGGGCACCTGGGCTCTTTCACAGTCACAGAGGCTTCTCAGGCACTGCTGCCTTCAGTCACACCCAGCCAAGGAAGTTGGGATTCTCCACAGGGGAGACTCCCACCTGCCTTCCTCACCTCCCAGCAAAGGCAAAGCTGCTCTCTGCTGCTCCTCACTCTGCACTGCTCACAGCTCTAGGCAACCCCAGCTGTGAAGCAGACCTGGGCATTGCTGACCTGGCAGCAGGCACACAGTCCAACACGGTGGTCCTTGATGTGCACAAAGCAAAGGACTCAGCACAACCCAGCCCTGCCTGCACAGCCCTGCCTTCCCCATGGGCAGCCCGAGAACCAGGAGCACCTCCTTAAACCAAGCCCACGGCTGGCAGGGCTTCCCAAAGGTGGAACAAATCCCTCCCTGCTTTGTTTATGCATTACATGATGGCCTGGTTATGCACCTGAATGACAGCACCTTCCTGGGCAGCAGGTCTGGGAGTGCTTTAAAAGGACCTACCAAGCTCTGATACATCCCTAACACTACAGAAATGAAGAATTTCTCAGGGAGATGGTGCTCTGCAGCTGAGATCAGGCAGGTCAGAACAGTACAAATGCTTCAAAGTCTGTCCTTGACCAGATACCGGTTCTGGAATGCCACCACACCAGAAAAACTCAAAGGTCAGCCCTTATCTAAGCATGATGTAAACATGTCTTTGTCTCTTTTGGGTGCTCCTGCTTGAATCTCCCAGGTGGTCGCTGACATGGCCACTCATGGCCAGCAGGCTCTGAGACACTGCTGGTGCCACAACTCTCCCTAAAGGTCTAGAAGCCAAGAGCAGATTTTTGGGGGGAAGGCAGGGGCATCCAGAAGCAAGGCAGAACCAAGGGATGGATGGTGACTGAGCAATGAGAAGTGTGCAGAATCACAGAACTGCTGGGGCTGGAAGGGACCTCTGGAGATCACCCAAGGCAGGGTCTCCTAAAGCAGCTTATACAGAACATATCCAGGTGGGTTTGGAGTATCTCCATTATACACTGAGACATGCTGTCTCACTATCAAAATTAAAATAATCAGGGTTCATGTCTTCCTTCTAAAGAAGTGAATTCAAAAACTCCAGCCCTCCCTGAGCAGCCTCTGCACTCACACTGATGTCCAACAATGGCTCTGCACCATCAGCTGGCCCAAGGCAGCTTCCCAGTGCAAAACTCAGCTCTTGCCTTCCTGCCTCCTAGCACTGCTGGACAAGAATGGTATTGACATGTGCTCAGAAGCTTGGACCAGCTCTAAAGGGTGACTTGAGGAGCTCCACTAACGAGCACCAACACGCACTGAGGCTCAGCAGTGCCAGAGCAGTGTCACAGCACCCATCCAGCAGGACGGTCAGTGCCGGGATGGCTGCTACTGAATGGCCACAGGCACCAACTTTACACGGGCTTTGGTGGGCTTGGCCTAGATGCCAGTGTGCATACACACCAGCTTCTGAACCCAGGGACAACAGAGGGAGCAGCCTTTTTATTAGCTTCTGAGTCTTTGGCTTTTGAAGAGCGCTCAGAAGGTGAAGGCGTGACTAATGCGAAGGGCGGAAAAGGCAGCAAAGAATTTCACGTGCTGTGTCTCTGAATGCTGCACTTCCTCTTGGGATTAAGGAGGGGCAAAGAAATTTCACTTTGCTAGACAACACGTGAAGCCATGAAACCCACAATATGGGAAATTTAATATTATTTTGGACAGATTTTTAATCAAATGTCTCCTCCAGTAACTACTACAAGACTTAGAAATACAACTCTACTGCTAATCCCAACAGTAAATTTGTGGATGGTATAAAACAGGAATAAAGTTACTAAACTCTTGTTTCTAACAGCACAAGAACCTCTTTATGTCCACCCAGGAGAGATCACATGATCAGCTAGCTACCAGCTTTGCACTGGGAGAAACCCAAGCCACATTTACAACTTCACATGCAGAAATTCATCCTGCACCACCATCCCAAAACATAATGTGACATTCAGCTGGAATTGGATATTCAAAAGCTGTAACATCTGGTTATCAGCACTCATCCACATGAGCATGTTCTCAGAGGATGCTGAAGTTACCAAGTGCCCACAGTTCACATCCACCCAGCTCAGTAAAATCTGTGCCACACAGCCCTCAACCAGTCACTAACACAGTCTGGACAAGGAGTATCCAAATCCATTCAGTGATTTCTCCAGAGAGATCTGAAGAATCCCAGGACAGTGCAGGAATTCAGAAGTCCTGGTGACTATTTCCACCCTGGATGTGAAAGCCATTGGCATTCCAGCCAGGAGCCCTGTGCCCATGCAGGGACCTTCTGGCTGACTGGAATGATACTCCACAGACCGAGGTTCAACACGTCCATCAGGGGGGAAGAGACCATCTACTGCTGCAAGCAAGATTTCACACAGACTAGACACAGAATATGGCCTTTTAAGAGATTTTTGCAAAATACTGTGGCATGCACTCCCAGGGAAAATTCTGGGTTTGGAACAAAAATTTCCCTTCTTCCCCGACCTGACTCAAGACCTTTTGCCTTGAGAAGAATCTTCCTTCTCCACACACACACTGACACCTAATACTTATGCAAACAGCATCCAGTTAACAACATAATTATGAAGCTGTTGTCATCATTTAATGCAACTCACAGACAAGAAGAAAATTCCCAGCAGTAATTTCCCAGATTCATGAAGGGAACACGCTCCTTTCACACTTCCGCTGGCACTTGAACCAAATCCTTTCTGAGTACTTTTTTCCAAACAGTCCATTTAACAAATAAAATAATTCCCCAATCATAAATATGCTGTCAGCTACACAGATTCAGACTGGCCTTACTTTACACAACAGGTTTACAACAAATATTCCCATTGAAAAACAACAAGCATTTCCTTTCAGGAGCCAGGACCAAAGCATCTTGGAGAGAACTGCTAATGGCATTCCAGGTTTGTACCTGCAGCTCACACTACTCCAGCCAGCCACTATTTCCACAACTTGCTGCTCCAAAACCACCAAAGACTATTTCCAATAAGCATGAGGAATTTTATCTTCAGTGCTGTACGTGCTGCAAACCACACCACGCTAGTTTCAACAATTCTTTGACCTAAGACCATCCAAAATTTAGGGTTCCTACGAAAAACGCATTTCTATCTGCCACCTTCCACCTCCAAAAGGCAACAACAGGAAACAAGTGAGTGCTACTTACAGTGGTACGTGGGGTTGTTCTGGGTCTGCTTTGGTCAGTTCCTCTTCCTCAACGTCCGACTCTCCCCCCGAGCTGCTGTCAGTGACATCCGAGTCAAAGGCCTGCTCGCTGCATCTCAAGTTGGCCATGCCACTGGCCGTGAATCTCTCCAGTTCCTCTGATATTGAATCACTCTTCAGGAAGTTGCTCAGGCCTTCCGAAGTAACTGTCTCGCTCGCAGCTTTCCTCAAGGCTGCTTCTGCTTTTCTGGTCAACATCAGTTGGCTCCGATGCCTCAGGGGGTCCAAGGCTGGCAGCTTGCTCAGCGTTTTCTCCAAGAAGCCGCCCAACTGCTGCTGGATGTGTCTCTCCACCTGCTTGGCTTGCACCACCTGCAAGCGCTTCTGCAGCCGCCGGGCTCGGCTCTCGATGTCCGCCTGCCGCCGCAGCAGGGCCCTGGTCCTCATCTCGGAGTCCAGAGCGCTGTGCTGACCGGCCAGCACCGAGGGTTTCTGCTCCTCCAGCTTACTGCTGCCGACGCCGGGCAGCCGCGCGTCCCCGCCGCCGCCCTCCAGCACCCACTGCTGCTCTGCCGAGTTAAGGGAGGATTTATTTGCAGTGCTGTTATTGCTAAAGGGAGTTGCGTGCTCTGCATCAAGGCTTCTGTGTGGAAGAGTGCAATTGATCAACCCGGTCTTCAAGTCCCCCAATTCAGAACCTCCTGTATTATAGTCAACAGTCTGGAGGGCAGCAGAAGGAGAAGCACACTTCCCACCATTCAGAGAACTGGAGTTTTCATGGTCTGAACTGGTACTTTTGGCCAATTTCTTGGCCAAGCCATTCACAGGCGCTTGTGGGAGAGGTGGCTGGCTATTAGTACTCATGGTCTTTAGATTCTCCAAAGTGAATTCCAACACCGGTTGCCTCCCCAACAGATCACTTGTTTTCAGAAAGGACTGAGATAAGAGAGAGTGAGATTTAAGGACTGTCTGCTTGTTGAAAACTCCTTGCAGCTTCAGAGGCTCTTTTGAAGAGACAGATGTTACATCCGAGCAGAGATAAGAGGCCACTAGCGGCTGCAGCTTGCCCAGCTCTTCCTTCGTGGGGTTGTTTCGGAAATCTAGACTGGGATCCTCCGGAGCAATGGCTTTCCTTTTGGTGCCGTTGGCAGCCAGGAGGATGCTGTTGGCGTTGCCGTTGCTCTCGGCACTGCCAGGAGACAAGGTGGAGGACGGGGGAGCCAGCTTGAATCGGATGTGGTGAGCTTCGGCTGCTGCGTCAGTGAGAGCGGGCGCCATCGCAGCCATTCAGCACAGAGACACGGGAAGTCCAGCCTCTCCCGCTGCTGAGGCCAGCTCCACTGCCTCCCACCGCCGCTCCCGAGGGCAGCCTGCACGGGGAAGGCAAAACACACGGTCAGGCACCGCGCTTGGGGGGACATAAATCAAAATCCGCTCGGAAAACGGCAGCGGGATGAGGATGCGACGCTCGCGCTTGGCCAGGCTGAGCACGGCCTCCTCCCCCCGGAGCCCCAGCTGCTCAGCAGAGCAGCACCAGGGAACAGAAACAGGAACACACAAGCTTCCAGAACCCCAGCATCTCCCACAGTCGGTGCCTGTCTGTAACTGCTACTCCCATCTTGCACAGAACCCTTCCGGGCCTCTGTGAAAGCTCCAGCCCTGGATGCTCCTATTCTTCAATGCCAGCAGCTCACCAACTTCATCATTAAAATCCCCGAGCTACACCTATGAAATCGTTTTCAGTGCTTCTACTGCCAGCTCAGGGGTCTTAAAAATGACAAATCTGACTATAACATGTAACACAGACAGGGCTTGAGGGGAACAAATCTCCATATGCTGCAACTCCCAGTGGCTGAAGAAACCCCACTGCTTCCCTGAAACCTGGATTTCAAGAAAGTCTCTTCCCTGGTGTATATGAAACCTACTTTCCCAGAAGTACATTTCCGAATGAGCCAGGTGACTTCCAGTGTTAGCAATTCCCATCTCTCTTTCAAGAGCAGGGATAAAGATTAACCCACACACGCACACAGGAGTTCTACACTGACTGTCAGAGTAAGCCTGGGTTTAACCCAACTAGAGCAAACAAGTAAAAAGAAGTAACTAAAGACTCTTCATTTCTCTACACTGCAGCCTCTTCCCACCCATCTACAAGTCTCTGGTCATTCACCCACCTTCCTTACCACTGAAACTGTCAGTGTTTTTAAATGCCTTTTTAAATTACATTCAAATAACCCACAGCACTGGCTGTGCTGCCAGTGGAACAGTTACTTGATTTTCCTTTTACTGCTGAAGTTATTTAGCATCTTCATAAGATATTTCACATCAACTTAATACTAAAAAGTTGCCCTGATCCCTTGCCTGATATGCCAATCCTCTAATTTCACATAAATTTGCATAAGCTTGTTGTAGTTGTTCATTTACACACCCCAATGACCATATTAATGCACCACTTTACAGGAAAAGCAAGGACTATCTGAAGCTTTAATATATTTAACAAGGAAAATTTCACAGCCAGTTTTGTTTCTCGGTTCATCCAGTTGCTCCCAACATCAGATTCAGGTGCTTCTCCATAACAGGGACCAGAAACACATCAAGGCTGAAAATCAAAGTACTAGAACCTGATTTTTTGTGAGAAGTCAGAGATGAGTTAGAGAAACAAACCCACATTCCCATGGAGGGAAGGCTCAAATTTTGCTCTGTGTGGTTTCCAATGAGAACACACATTGGTCAACTCTCCAGCCCCTCACCAGGGCCAAAACACAGACCCTCCACAGTCCTGGAACCCCAAAATGATTTGGGTTGGAACCCACTTTAAAAAAAGCTGTTGCAGCAGAAATATTGAGATGCTGGAGGAGGGTTCAGGCTTCCCAAGTCCCCGACTCACAGACTACACTTCATCCTAAAAAAGGATCTGCATGTCTAAAAGTTTAGGCCACACTCACTGAAAATGGCTTTTAGTCACCATTTGGGTCCATAAATAAAAACTGAAGATGCCTATTCAGGGAAGAATTAAAAAAAAAGGAACTTGCAGGGAACTTTCCACTTGTAGCTAAGACACCCTTGGGAGAGGAGGGAGGAAAACTGTCAGAATAAAGACTTCCTCCACTCCAGCCTCCTTCCAAGACCTTCACTAGAGACACACACACTGGGAATGACTGCCCCTGACAGGTCCCCAGTTCTGCAGAAACATGTGGGTTTCCCTTCCAGAGGCAGCTCTGGCTCAGGACTCTCCACCACAGTTACCACCAGCCATGCACGGTGGCTTTGGAAACACCCAACTGCAGGAAGAGCAGAAACCCCTCCCCTCGGTGCTAAATGACTCTTCATGAACACAGCTGCACTGACTGCAGCCAGGCAGGAGTCTGCAGGACATGCAGGCTGAAGTGAGCTCATTTGTAGGTCATCAACCTTAATTAACAGAAGTGGGAAACGGAAGCAAAACTTCCACACTCCTTTTTCCTCCGGGTTAGCAAACCCACTTGGAAACAGCAAATCCTCCTGCTAAGCTACTGCAAACCTCCTTGGCTCCACTTTTCCTTGAGTGGACAGCCTTTAGAACACTCTGGAAGCTGGGAAAGCTGGGAAAGCCTCCCCTAAGAATAAGGCTTTGTTCTAGTAGCTTAAAGATGACCTCCAAAAATTATTGGGTCTATTTTTTTGTAGTTTATTTAAGTCCTTATAAACTCTCTGTGTGCTGGACAGCACTGGCTCCTCTAACACTGAATTAGATCTCAACTTTTATGAGCAACCCCTGGAAAAGACATTAAGGAACATTTGTAAGCATGTTCCCTCCCTCTGTTTATAGGGTTGTTATTAAAGCTGTATTACACTTATCAGGAATTTCTTCCTAACAGAGAATTGCAGGGGAGAAGGTGTCAAGGCATCTCAGAGGAAGGAGAACAGAGAAAAGGAAAGGTCATTCACACAGTCTGAGGAACCTTCAGAGGATTCTGCTAAGTCTTACAGTAATTCCAAGAATTATCCCCAATCTGTGGCCTGCTCCTGGGGCCCAAACTGTGCTGGCAAGTTCTACTGAAACTGCTGTCACCCATCAGAATTAGCAGATCCATGGGAGCACCCACAGGTCCCTCTTCTCACCGTTTCCCAGCCCTCAAGGTGACACACGTGGGACCAAGAGGCTTCTGCTGTGGCACGAGCCATGCTGGTGGAGAACTGCCAGGGTGACTGGACACTGCTCCAGCTCCACCAGCACAGCTCAAGCCCAGCCCAGCCTCCAGCAGCCCTGGCACAAGCCCTCTGCTGGACTGGGCTTGGCAAGGTCCAAGAGGAGCTGCTCTGGAAGGCCAGCGTGGTGTTTACAGCAGGGCTGAAGCTAACACTGAACGAAGTTCTTCTTCATTTTCCCTTCAGAAGTAGAGCACTGCCAGAGCACTTAGCAGTAATTAACAGAGCCAAGATGAAAGGCTGCAGCAAGCAGGTAAAACCAGGGTAACTGCAAGTCACCCATCTTCCCTGGCTGCCCAGGAGGGCACGGGAGGCCAGGGAGGCAGCAGAGCCACCAGGGCTCCTCAGGGGGCTCCCTGACCCAGCCAGCACTGCAGCTCCTGCAATGCTGAGCAGAGGAGGGGGACACGAGGCAGCGATGGGAGTCAGAGGGGCAGGAGGAACACACCCAGTCACACCACACCAGGAGCAGCAGCGGGTCATGACAGCCCTGCAAACAATCCCCTGGCCTGCTGACTTATTCAACACCCTCTGCTTCCAAACCCCAATTTTACAATCTGACATTGAAAGGAGAACTGGGTTTCCAAGCACATGATTTTGAGCAGTACCCCAGAAAATAAGCCCAAAACAAACACAGAAGTTTTGGCTCTCTGAATCCTTCGTGGAAGGAATTTCTTGGGGAGAAACCAGGCACTGTGCTTCCAGCACCCATTTCCTGACCCACACGAAGGTGCTGTTAGAAGCAATAGAAGCAGAGTTACCCTGAAGGAAGTGAGAATTATACCAATCCCCACTTCCCCTCTCCTCCCCCACTACAAATCAACTGCGTAGCCAACTCTTGAGTCCGTGTGGTTACAAATATGTTTCAGTCAAAAAACCAAAACAAAGCACACAAAAAAAACCCCAAACTTGGTAAAATAAAATCCCTCTACACTTCATTTTGCAAGTAAAACACATCATCTGTGCTAACCTCAGCAGATAACAACACACAGCAACTCCCTGAGCCCTACAAATATTTTCCACATCCACAATGTCCATCTACCAATGTTACAATTGTACCTAACAGATTCCCTACGTGCCTTTTGTTATCACCTCTCAACATTTTGTAGTTGTAAGACAGGTGTCTACCAATTTAGAAAGGGATTTACATGAGAAGCAACTCTCAAAGCTTTAATTAAGGAAACGTGACAGGACGATCACCTTATTGATAAGCCAGTTATCACGTGCAGACTGTGCCTGCAGTGACCCACATTTGGGAAACAGGCTCTTTTTTTAAAATATTAATTAAAAATGGTTAAGAACGTACACGAGAAGCACAGATTTTTACAACACACACACGAGTACATTCCACAGCTATTAACACTACAGACTTGCACCTAATCTCCCAGGGAAAAATAAGAATTTTAATAGTAAGAACATAGCAGAAATACTACTGAGCTCCACTTTTGTTTGTTTCCAAAGAGAAGCCCTCAAGATTCAACTAAAAGCTGCTGTTTCTACTTCCTTGTCCACATGAGTGGCAGGGTCTGGTCAACTCTGAGATCTCCTTCTGCAAGAATAATTCTCTCTTACGCCTGTGAACTCTCACTGGATATAAATAAACCAAACCAATTGCATCATCTGAGGTAAAGGAGGTTTCATCAATATGATGTCAGAAAGAAAAACAGAAGCCACAAAGCAAGATTAACTGTCATCACTGCCAAAAAAATCTGGAAAAGTGAATAATTAAAAGCAAGAATGCCTTCACCTGCAAAATTAAGTGGCTGGAGATAATACCTATTGCTGTTAAGCTACTCTTCAGAACAAAGTTGCAGTCTAGAGTCAAACCACAAGAAATATGGTTCAAAAATAATAATGGGACATCTGCAGAAAGCAACAGCCTGTCAGAGACAAAAAATAAAAAATAAAATAAAATTTTAGAAAGCTTTAATTGTGAAATCTGGGTCTCCCCCATCCAGTATCAGAAAGATTTTGTTTTTCTTTCGCATAATCTGGGCAAGTTGCCCAGGAAATATGAAAAACTGAGCTCAGGACTCAGGGAGCAAGTTAAACAAAAAAACAGAACCGCCTTTTAATTTTAAAGATACATTTTCATTCACGAGGTACAGTCATACCCACCTTTGCTCAAAAGCATGGAACTGTTTCCAAAACTCTTAATGCCCCATAAAGTGGCACCACCTTAATAGTCCAGATTTTGTAGTTAGTATTTTAGAACAAGGCACTGGCTGTCACTCCAAGAAGTCCTCTGGAGTGCCTTGGGATAACTGGCCATGTCCTCAAGAGGAACTAACAGCCCAGAGAGGAGCAGAGCCAAGTGTCCCAAACCACCAGACCCCTGTCCAAGCTGGCAGCCAAGTTCACAGACTTTATTCTGACTTTAGTTCAGAGGCTGGATCCTCAGGCAGAGAGCTCAGCTGACTGATCTCAGAGGAGAGCACAGCCCACCACAGGTGACAACAGCTCCAGAGCAGAGGCACTCGTTTAATCAAAGGTGATGCTCACTCACACATCACAGGTTCTTTTCCATGGCTGTAATTACAGCCTGAGCTGGGCTTGCTCTTCCTCATTTAGTGCAAAGCAACCTCGCAGTAACCTTCCCATCACATCCTCTGTCGCTGCAGACCCTGACAGGAAGTTATAAAGATTTCAGAGAGATGTTTCCTAACGTTTGAGAGCTGAAAATTAGAAATCTTTAAGGCCCACCTTCTGCTAAGGCCTCTGAGGCCTGAAGCAGCTCCCAGCACAGAAATATATATTTCAATTAAACTTTTCTTTCCACCAAATCTGAAAAAAATAAGTTTGCAGCAAGAGATTAACTCAGGCACAGATGAGGAGGAGGCCTGTTCAGGCTAACAGCTAACCCCATTTCCCCTCTTGAGATTCAATTTTGTTACCGTTCTCCCTCATTTTATCAGATAAACAGCACAGTTTCATCACTAAATTCAGATACTGCACTGTCAGAACTCCAGAATTAAGTCTTCCCAACTATTAACATCTCCCATTTCTCCATTTGTCTCACTCTCCAAACTCTGGCAGTCACCTGCTGGCTGCACCTCGTGGCAGGAGAAATCCAGCCTGGTTTTCTAACTTTCTTTAAAAAACCTGAACGAGTCTTTATCCAAACTCTCCTCTTCCAAAAACACAGCTCTGAACTCGGGCCGACGAGGACATGTGCAGGCTTTAATGGAATTATGTTTACTCAAGTTCTGCATCACCCAGACTCTTGCTGATTTGGGTATGACAACTCCTGGCCCAGCTGAGAAAGAACAGAAAGCTTTTATTCCAATTTAAACGATCTGTCACAGCAAACTGCATCCTCAAATGTGCGGCCAAACTCCTGTTTACGGGGAAGGATTTTCAAACCAAGGCTTTGCTGCTTTTCAATCCAGATAGACATTGTATTCCTGGAAGTCATGAGCAGGGACATGGTATTTATAAAATGCAGCAACGGAAACGCTGCTTCTCAGATCACCTGCCACTGCAACTGCCCAGTGCTCAGAGCTCTTTTTAATGGAAGGATAAACACTGGGAAGAGAGGCAGGCGTGCAGAACTCACTCATTATTTGGTCTCATCACTATGTGATCCACCTGAGACTCTTCCAGGAATTAAATTCCCATTCAGGCCTAAGTTGACCCACCTGTTTCTCTCACAGTCCAGTAAAAAAATGAACAGAAAAATGCAAAATCAGGTGCTGTTTGGGTTCAGGCTGAGATACCACTGACCTACTCTCAAAAAAATGGTGCCAGAAAAAGGCAGTTTTCCATAAGAGGAAAATTGTATGGAAGGGGGTGAGGGGAAGGCCCAGAAATAAAAATATGTGCTGCTTGCCCTTTCTCCCACTCCCCAAGCTTTACCCTTCCCTTGGGCTGGGCCTAAGAATCCTCAGGCCTTATCTTTACCTCGCTGTCCATTGAGTCCCATCCTCCCTGGAAAAGCCTTTTGAGGTTCCTGAGGACAGGCAGCAAGTGGAGCCCCAGCAGGGAAGGGTGGAGTGCTGGAACTCCAGAGACAGGCTTTGTTCTGGGCGTTCATTAGATAATGGCAGTGGCCTTCACCAAAACACGAGTTATAAACAGGGCAAAAGGAAGTGACTTTGGTCACAGAACCGCTCAGTTTTCACCCCTGCCTCGCATGATGTCACACTCTCACCAGCTCTCCGGTTACCGGATGATCTCCGAGAGCAAATGGGAGTGAAATACAGCTTTAAAAAAAAAGAAATAAAAGGCAAAAGAGGGGGGAAAAAAGGCGCAAGAGAAACCCACAACCACATCTGCCTGGTCATCTGCTGCTTTATCACCTCTGACGAGGGAACACAAGTCATTCCTCATTGCTAAATCATTACAAATCAGCTATAACAGTACCACAACCAAGTTCCACAATTAACTGCTCCTGCAGCATATCAATCCATTAAGCCCCACACAGCTGTGCTACCTTGGCAGTGCGGCTACAGGGGAAAAAAAAAACCAAAAAAAAAACCAAAAAACAAAACACCGTCCCCATCCCTGGCGCGCCAAAGCCGGGCTGCCCGTCCCCGGTGCGCGGGGGCGGGTGGGGAACCGAGCCGGGAACCGGGAGGGGAACCGGGAGGGGAACCGGGAGGGGAACCGGGCCGGGGCCCCCTCCGCCGATTTAAAACGCTGCTGACTTCTCAATTAAAGAAAAAAAAAAATATATATATATATATATAATCAGCTTGACGAGCGTCGCTGTTCCCGTGCCAGAATGGAAATCCAAGAGGATACGCTAAAGCAGGGAAGAGCATCAGAGGTTCCTCCATGAAAACAAAGGCTATAAAAAGGACAAATATGGTTTTAAAGAGAAAACGCCTGCACGCAGGCAGATGCCCGGACTGGCAGCCGCGGCAAAGGTTCGGAGCACACACGGCTCCCACCTCGGGCAGCCCCGGAGTGTTTTATCCCCCGCAGCAGCGGCACCGACCCCCGGCGAGTCCTGCCCGGCCTCCTCACCTTATTTTCACAGGCACAAAGCACCCCGTACACAACACATGACATGATGTAACCACCAACACGGCCGTGGCCCAAACCGGTTCAAAATATAATGGTCAGTCAAAACAAATGAAAAAAAACCTGCAGTTCCTCCCATATCCTGACCGGTTTCATGGAAAACTACAGTTTGTCATTCAAGTGCATTTTACATAACAGGGAATATAATCTATGGAGTGCCTGCCTTCTGCTCCACCTGGACACAAATTCAAGGAGAGGAGAGATGACACCTCGGTTTGGAAGGTGGGTCTGATTTTTGGGTGGAAAATAAGTTTAGTTCCCAATATATTTAGCTGCTTTATTTTTTTTCCTCCTACATAACCCCCATTTATACCCCAAATGATGGAAATTTCTCCGTAACCAAGCACTGGAAGATGCTAATCCCGTGATGGAAGTAAACACGCGTAGGGATCACGGAAAGCATTTCAGGATAGCCGGTCCCTTACAGCTTGTTTTGGGGAAAATAATCCTGGATCGGCAGGGCCGGTTCGAAAGAAATGAAATACAAAATATGCGGCTGGAAAGTAAATACAGGGAAACGGTTTTGGAGCTCGAAGCCACCTGGAAAATGACGCTATTGTGCACCCCGGGAGCAGGGAGAGCGCCCGGTGACACGGCTCCCGCCGGTGACAGCCCACCGGGATTACCGGCACCGCTCCTATTTTCCAGGCGGATTTGGGGCCGCGGGACCTGCTCCCTCCACGCGTTTTGCAAGCTTTGAGGTTATGCAATTTAATTTTTTTTTTCTGTTTACTTTTAAAACTTCGCGTTTGCCCCCCCACCCCCCCCCCCACCCCAGCCCCCCTTTCCCACCAGGTTAGGGAACGGCGCCCCCCGCCCCGTTCCTCCCTCCCGTCCGTCCGTCCCTTCCCCTCCCCGGGGGCAGCGGCCACGTGAGAGGCCCAGACCCGACCCTACG
>JAYDZK010001220.1:0-13333 GCA_034509185.1 Euphonia xanthogaster
GATGGGATCTTGGCAATGGGGAATTCCTGGCTGGGCTGGGATTGCCAGAGCAGCTGGGGCTGCCCCTGCATCCCTGGCAGTGCCCAAGGCTGGACAGGGTTTGGAGCAGCCTGGGAATATTTGAAGGTGTCCCTGCCATGGTCTGGGATGGAACTGGATGGGCTTTAAAGTTCCTTCCCAGCTGAACCATTCCATGACTCCATGCATGAAAAGCAGCAGCCAGGAAGGGCAGTGGCCCCAGCCAGGCCGGGTGAATGATCCGAGCCTTGCTGCCCTCCCAGGGGTGGGATGGGGTTGAGATGGGTGGCAGCACCTTGGGGCCCACACCCCGGGGCTGTGCAGCTCCAGGGAGGGAATAAGGATGAGGAGCAAGGAAATAACATCATTTCTGGAGGAGGAACCCAGCCCAGCCATGTTTTGGGGAGCAGGGAGCTGCTCAGCCAAGCCCATCAGGCTGAGTTTTCCTGGAGGCAGGGATTGCTCCCACCCACCCCACAGCCCACCAGGGATCCCCCACTGATGAGGAACACACTCCCCACATGTGTTTTCCACTTGATATGCCCAGAATTGGGAAGTGTGGAGCTGAGGAAGGGGTGAATTTGGCTTCTCCCATGCCCTGTAACTCTGCAGGTCACCCCAACACCTCCCCGCCGGTGGCACGGGAGAGGATCCCATTGCTGTGCATCCATGAACTCCACTGCAAACCCTCTCCAACACAGTTCCCTTCCCCCTGCTCCCTGTCCATCCCAGCCAGGTCCTTCTGCCCTCTCAGGGAAAGGGCAGTGTGGGAGCAGCAAGCCCTGGCCAAGCCCAGCCTGCTCCTGGCACTGGCCCCAGGCTCTCACACGCGTGCATGTGACACATGGACCAGAGAAAGGAAAGCAATCCCTCTTTCTCAGCCCTTCCCCAGCCATGGATGGGTCCAGCAAAGCAGAAACAGCTTTTCCCAAGGCTGGCCCAGCTGCAGGAATGGATCAGGTGCCTCCAGGCTGAGGATGGAGCTGGCAAAGCTTCGGGGCTGGGAGGAAAACGCCGCAGTGCCGAAGGCGAGTCCCGGTGAGGCAGGAAACACCAGCCAAGGTGACAACAAAACAACGAGGCCCCTGAGGGTCACTGTGGTGTGAACGGTGCAAAGAGGTGCAAAAAACAGCAATGAGCAGAGCTGGGCAGGGGAGGGGGATGGCAAATCCCGCAGGCTGGGAGGAGGAACTCCATGTTCCACTCCGGTGTTATCCCCGTGCCCACCTCCACCTTTGGCTTGGCCCCAAGGGGGATTTGGACAAGCGAGATCATTTAGACATTTCAGAAACTACCCACACCTCTGCTGGGGGGAAAACCAGCTTCTTGAGGTCAACAAATCCTCCCAGCAGCAGCAGCAGCAGCACGGGATGGATGGCCAGCCCTGCCAGGACACCCAGGTTCCTGAGCGAGGCTTTCCCGAAAAAGCAGCGCAATCCCTTTGGGCTGAGGAGAGGGAGCAGAGCTCTGCCCCGCCAAGGGCACTGGTTTGGTAACAGAGGCAGCTCCGTGTCCTTGGATAACTCTGTGTGCAGACAGGAAAGCTTAGGAGTTAATCATCCTGGCCAGGGGGGTGACCCCGGCGCTGCCTCACCCCCCCCTCGGGGTCCCAGGGCTGGGAAGGTTCCCGAGCCCCCAGCCTCAGGGGTCGTGGCCACCTTCCCCAGGCCCAGGCAAGGAACTGGTGCCCTGCTTGGCTGCTCAGCACCAGCTGCCACGAAAGGCACAGAGTCAGGAGGAGGGTCCCAGCTCCCGGGGCACCCTCTGGTCAGTGGGAATTTCAGGCCACAGAAGAAATGAGAAAACAGAGCTCAGGCTCAGCCCTGCAGAGGAAAACCTCCGAGCAGACCCCTCAGGGTACACAGCACACCCCAGCTCAGGCAAGAGCTGGAGCTCTGGCCTGGGATGCACCTCAAATCCCCGCTCCAGACCAAGAAGCCAACTAAGCCCCTTGGGTTACTTGGGTTGTTAACCCAGAGGAGATCAAAGGACACGGGGACAGCGCAGGGAGCAGAGCCACCACCACCCCCACGGGCCACCGTCCCTCTGTGCCACCCAAAGGTGCCAGAACTGGGGACTGGCCAGCCCCGGGCACCCACGGGGGTGTTTGGGAAGGGTGGGTTAGTTCAGCCAGGGCTTGGCCGAGCCCGGCCAGCTCCGGGAGCTCCTGGGGAAGTGTCCGTGAGAGGCGGCGCGGATCCCGCTCTGCTCTGCGTGGGATTAACTCAAATCGCCTCAGCGGATGACGTGGAGGCCCTTCCTGCCAGGGGTGGTGACAAGGCAGAGCAGGAGAGGGCTGCAAAGTCTGCTGTGCATTAGAGCAGGGCTGATCGCCCTTGGAGAGAGGCGATTAAAGCGCTGAGATGCTGTAATCAGGGCTGGGATTGGCCCCGCGCTGCATCTGCTCAGACCTGCGCCCTGATTAGCCCTAATCTAGCTGGCATATGTCAATCTAAAGCATGGATTGCAGACCCTTTCAATTGTATTAAAAACAGGAAATCCATCAGACAAAAAAAACCACCCAAAACCCAAACCCAACCAGCCCCAAAGCAACTTCTCGAGTATTTGGGACATGAATTCCTGCAAAGAAAGTGGGGCAGGCAGGGAACGGGATCCCCCTGGAGCCTGAGGCTGCTCAGAGCAGCTCCTGCCTGGCAGGGAAACGGGGCAGGCAGGGAATGGGATCCCCCTGGAGCCTGAGGCTGCTCAGAGAAGCTCCTGCCTAGCAGGGACAGCAGCAGAGGGCATGGATCACACACAGAGCAGCACACACCGTGCCCACGGGCTCCCAGGAAGGTGCAGCCAGGCTGTGCCTTTGCTTGCCTGCCATGAGGCCCCCCAAAAGCCCCTCCTGTCCTCGGCAGGGCTGAGGAGCCAGCTCCAGGCAGGTGGGGAGATGGTGGCAACCTCCCGAGCACCCTCGTGCTTGGGGGAAGAGCCCAAGAGTGGCGATGCTCCCCGAGGGAGATCATGGCTCTGGAGGTTGAGATGTCACAAGGGACACAGCTGGGCATGGAGGGGGAGTGGGGACACAGGCCTGGGCTCACGAAGCAGCACAGAACTATTGCTCCTGGGAGTGCTCTTATGGCACAGAATGGAAAACACACAAGGACTTGAACCATGGCCTTGGAGCCCCTCGGAGAGCCACAGGACAGTGTCTGGAATGGAGCAAGGCAGCATCACCTGAGGAGAGCCCAGAGCCTGCACTGCTGCTGCTGCTGGGGATCCTGGCTCCAGAGGCCAAGGCTGACTCTTCCTGCTCTGCAGGAAAGGGCACCAAAGGCCTGAGGGCTGCAAGCTGTGAGCACTACAGCCAGCAGTGAGGGACCTCACCAGTCCCTCAGCCCCATTTCTGCACCAAATGGAAAAGGCTAAAAAAAGTGGGAGTTTTCCACTGGACTTTCTTGGCTGTTGATGTCCAACTCCTTCAGAGGAGTTTGTTTCCATCAAGCCTGGGGGGAAACCAGAGCAAACTGTGCTGAGCACCATCCTGCTGAAGCCTTTCATGGCAGATACTCCTGCACCTTCTCCTTCCCCTGCTCTGGAGGCAGGGGCTGAGGAATCCAGCTGAAATTCCTGTGCTCAGGAATGCACTACAGGGCCCAAGCTCACAGGAGAGCAGACACCATCTCATCACCACGCTCCTTGCAGAGCCAAGGGTGGCTTTGGAAGATGTGATGGAAGAATTCTTGTCAATGATTCAGAATGAATCGATTTTAACACAAAAAAAACCTAAAAAAACCAAGCCAGAAGACCTCCAAGAAATGAAATGCTTGAGAAGACCTCCAAGAAATGAAATGCTTGAGAAGACCTCCAAGAAATGAAATGCTTGATAAGACCTCCAAGAAATGAAATGTTTGCCCTTGGTGGGCAGCACAGCACAGGGGCACTGGGCATGCTTTGGTCTGCATTCCCAGGTGTCAAAGCATCAAGGCTGATGCAGCTAAGTAGGGAATAATCATCTTTTCTGATTGTCTTGCCCCCAGTAAGACATGAGCTTGAAGTGCAGCATGGAAACCCGCACGCAGGGAGTGGAAAAAATCCCAGATGACAGCTGAACATAAGGTTGGTGAAGCTCTGGAGCAAAGTCCCCATCACTGGAGGTGTTTTGGAGGAAGCAGGACTGAGGCTGGCTCGGGAAAGGGTCCGACAGAATCCTGGAGCAAAACCCATTTCTGTCCTCACCAACTGCACTTCTGGACACCACCTGGAGTGTCACTGCCAACCCTGCTCAGCACAAACATTAAAGTGTCCCACAGCTGATTTTTATTAGATGTTTCCTTTGACTGGGAACTTGGTTTGTGAAGATTCCAAAAAAATATCCTCCTGACCACCTCCCTTCTGGGGAACTGACTGGAGGAGCCTTCAAGAGGTGGAGGAGGGGGACAATCAGCAGGCACCAGGGTGCATTTTCAGGGAGATAAAGCAGCTTCTACCAAGGTCCAGCCACAGCAGCTGAAATGGGAGCTCCCAAGGGCAGCTGCTAGCCTGCCAAACCCTGAAGTGCCAAACCAAGCGTGTCCCCTGAGGCACGAGGAGCTGACATGACACCACGGACCCAGAAATAAAGAGTTTCAGGAATCCCACCACACCCAGCAGTGACAGAGGAGCAGAGGACACCTCTCAACATGGACACGTGGTTTAAGAGAAGAGGAACTGAAGGCTCAGCCCTCCATCTTTTACCACCTCAGCTGCACGAGCATCAATGATTGACCCTGACATCTTTCAGGGTGATAACTGGAAGGATTTTTCCCAGCAGAAACAGCTCAGTGCCCCATCTCTGGAAGTGTCCAAGGCCAGCTTGGCCAGGGCTTGGGGCAGCCTGGGATGGTGTCCCCTGTGGCTGGGACAGGATGATCTTTGGTCCCTTCCAACCCAAGCTGGTCTGGATTCTGTGACACTGACAAACCCAGGCACTGATGTAAGCTCTGAGAACTCTCCAGGCTCACGAGTCACAGCTCTTCCCTACAGAGCCTCTGTGCCAGCCAGGTCAAAACACGAAGGTTTCTCCACCAAATTATCTGCAAGAAGCTGTGGTCCTCATCAAGATCCTCCTCATCTGTCTTTTCAGGAGCTACTCTGGTCAAAACCCCAATAGAGAACAATTTAATGAGGCATCTGAGGCTTTGATATCAAAGTGGAATCATTTAAGTTATATCATAGCCCTGACTTTTCCTTAGGATGGAGGATAAATGCAGGAGATGAGATCCAGCATTCCCACCCACAGCTGCACGGGATGCAGCCCTGGAGCTACTGCCTCCTTCCCTGCATCCTCCACACCTCCATGGTCACATCTCCTCTCCCAGACTGTCCCTGGGGCTCACCTGCCTGCCTCACAGGGTCAGTGACTCGATTTTTCCTGAGCTTTTCGAGGAATTCCTGGATGTGGCACTCAGGGCTCAGGGCTGGGGGACAGAGTGGGGATTGGGCACAGCTGGGATGACCTTGGAGATCTTCTCCAGCCTCACTGATCCAGGGTGGGATTCTGGCTCCTCTCCTGCTCTGCTCACTCAGAGGGGCAGCAGGAGTTGCTGCCTCAGTGACCCCCAAAGCCACCGGCTGCTCCGGGACCTCCCTCCTGACACCATGGGAACGGGACAGGTCAGGAGGCAAAGCCACTTTTACACAGCTCAATCTTCCTCCCACCCACTCAGCTTCAGCACACTGCTGGCATTTTGCAACAAGGTGTTGTTTTAAATAAAATCCAAACCTCCAAACTTGAGCTTTACCTCCAAACCTCGGTCGGGGACCAACCTTCCCTCCCCAGCTGGGAGCACCAGCATCTTTGGGACATTCCTGGATTCCTCCTCCCTAGGAGAAGGGAAGGGCCACGGCCTAGCCAAGATCTGAAACAGCTTTGGATTAATCTCCCTCATTTCTTCCAGATCTTTTGTGGGGGCTTTGAGTTTCTGGGGTTTGTTTTGGATGTTTAGGGAGTTTCTGGACTTCTTTTAAGGTTGCAGCACTTTGAGACAAAACCACAGGGGCTGGAACTCCTGATTTACAGGAATTATCTCCTCTGGAGCCTCAGCACTTCCATGGAAAGAGGGAAATCCCATTGAGCCAACCTGATGCCCAGACTGTTCCCTGGCACAGCAAAGACCCTCGGTTGGCAGCAGTGGTGACAAAGGTGTGTGTGACTCACTGGTGACACCAGTGCCATGGCCTGTGCTTGCAGCAGGGCCAGTCCCAGGAGGAAAAAAACTTGCAGTGATGTTCAACATGGGAAACAATCTGAAATCCCAGGTTTTCTGTTTTTTAAATGGAAAAACTCCCAAGGAATGGGTGCTTGGGCAAAGCAGAACAGCAGTTTGGTGTCCTGGGCGTGGATTAGCTCCACACTTCTTGCCGTGTCTTACCTGAGGCCATCTGTCCCCTCTGCTCCCCTTCAGGGGTGAATTTAGAGCTGGAGAACAGGCCCTGGGCATCACCTGAGGCAGAATTAAGCTGTCCCTGCTTCAGCTCAGACCTCACCCCTCCAGTGCTGGGTCTCAGGGCGTGGCACCTCAAACTGGAGTCGATTTGTCACTAAGGAGAGGTGACAAGGCCAGGGAATGTGTCTGCCTGAGGGAAGGAAGGCTTTTCCTGGGCTCCAGGCTGGGAGCTTAGAGAATAACCTGTCTAAGCCTCCGTGATGAGCTGGCTTTGGCGTGGACACACCTGAGAAGATTAGAAGTCTATCGTGGTCAATCATCTCTACACGAAGCACAGATAAAAATAGAGCAAGTCCAAACCCCAAAGGTCTGTCCAGCTGGGCTCTGCTTCCGCCACGATCTGCTGGGTGCTGGTACAAAACAGGGGCTGCCAGTGCCAAGCTTCTCAGGAAGCAGGGAGAGGAAACAGCTCAGGATAAATCAGCCTGCTCCTCTCCTCAGGAATCAGGTGTTAAACCCAGGAACGAGACTCTCAACAATCACTGCAAAGGGATCCCCGGTAGATTTGGCCAAAAACATTTTGCTGACTGCCCAGTTATGCTTTTAACATGCCCAGGGGCTCTCCCAGAGGAAGAGATGGATTCTTATCCTGCTTTTTTAAGCAGCTTTTAGTGTCCTGTATTTTCCACAGGTTTTTATTAATGGCTACTGTGTGAAGCGTGGCAGGGCAACACCTAAAATTACAAAACCATTTTATTGCCTGAGTGAGATCACCACATCCCAAAGGCATTTCAGCCCCAAACAGTGCCCAGGCACAAAACCCAGACAGACAGAGCCCCTTTAACCCCGAGAAACACCAAGAGGGACCTCAAGGCCCAAGTGCAAAAGCAGCTAATCCCAACATTCCAACCACAAAACCCACTCTGAACCCTCTGCCGTGCTCCACTTGGAACAGGAACAGTCTGCTGCTAGGATGCCTGAGGATGAAATGCCAGGGTAAAAGGGGAGATGCTGCAGCTGGAGAGGGGCATTTAGTGGGGTGATTAATGTATTCATAGGAAATGCATCCCTGGGGGATTGCAAGACTTCAGTGCCCCCATAGAAGTAGCACCCCAATATCAGGCAGAGCAACTAAAATATCCCTGATTCCATACAGAGCACTGAGTGTGTAAGTGGGAGGCAAGGTGGGGGGTAAGAATAAGGCAGTGCCAGGTATTTTCCCAACATTTAGATGTTGAATTGGCCCAGAGAGGCCCACTGAGGAAAGTCTGTTCTGAAGCAGTGAAATCCATCACGGAGAAGCTCAGGCCACCTCCAGCCAAGCTCTCCGCAATTCCCACCGGGAGAGACAAACGAGGAGCAGAAATGGCTGCCAAAGTGGAATCTCCACATGTCCCAGGAGCACGAGGCTGGGAAGTTCACAGAACCCAGGCACTCCCTGGGGCCTGGGAGGAGCTCTGTGGGATTTTAAGGCTCGGGGGGCCTGGCAGGTTTCAGCGGGGCCGCTGCCGACGGATCGCAGGCGGGCACATCCTGAGCACATGGGGGCATAAAGCAGCCATTGTGCTGGCAGAAAGGCAACCTGTAACCAGAGAGGCCCTGGCTCCATCTAAAAGCCACTTTCCCAGCATTTTTGCTGATTTGCTCCCCAGGAGCCTTCCCTGCCACAACAGGATGCACATTCATGGCCAACCGGCGGGTCCGACGCCTCGGGTTCTCCCCCCCCCTGCCCCATCAGTGCCTCTGTGCCAGGGAATTCTGTGCTCCTAACCCAACAGAGGTGGCTTCAGCCCCCCAGCAGAGCCTTTGGAGGAGGATAATTCCTTGGGAAGGCATTTAAAGCTTTACCTTGATATGGAAAGCTGCAGCTGTGGTGATCTGCTGGAGCCTCACCTCGCACTAGGTCCTGCCCAGCTACCAGGAGGTAAGTTTGGCTTTTTTCCTCAGGGGAAAAAGGGCTGGAAATGCAGCCTGAAGGCTCCTGTTTTCCCTTTTCCTGAGGCCACAGCTTCCAAATCCAGCTAGAAAAGCATCCCTGCTCCAAACCAGCACATCCCCTCCTGCAGCAGCCTGTCCCTTAGAGGACAAAGGACACATTTGGCACAGTTTCCCCCCAGGTAGGACCTGGCCCATCCTCAGTGAGGAAAGCAATAAATCACAGTGCAAACACGGCTCAGATGAGGAACTTTTCCTGCAAAGAGCAAGTTTTTACAGTCCACATTCCTCCTTTTTTGTACACCACCGTCTCCCGCTGCCCGGCAGGTGCGATGGGTTCCCAGCTCCCTCTCCTGCCAGTGTTTATCCTTGGAATGCTGCTGCCTCTGGCAGGTTCCTCCCTTTTAAACTCTGCACATCTGCTGCTAAAAACACAAAGTTTGGGCTCTGGCCTGGCAACTGAAGGCACAGAACTTCTGTGCTCCAACCTTCCAGGCCTGGGGGTCGGAAGCGTCCTTTGCACACCAAGAGAAAGCAAAGATGGCTGCAGGGACAGGGATGAGTTTGTTTTCCCAAAAAGGAGATTTCCAGCTGTTTTGTCCCTGTGGGTCTCACCCTGGATGTGCAAAGTGGAGCTTTGTGGCACGTGGACCTGCACAAACAAAACTTGTGAGGAGAATCAAGCAGTGCAAGAGCCTGTCCTGTCCCTTCCCAGGCAGACAGAACAGGTTGGAAAACGAGAGAGCTGTGGTGGTGGTGGCTGGAGAATTCTGTTTTTATTTGCTGGGGTGACTCAGGCCCGAATTCCCAGTGCTCTGGCTCAGATGGGATGCCCACAGGTGAGGAAGCACATCTCCAACAGCAGCAAGCACACAGACACCCTAAAACCTGGCCAGCTCCTCCGCTTTCTGCTGGGCTTCAGACCTCTGATCATGCAATTCCTATTTGGAAGTGCAACTCAAACTTGATTTTTTGGGAGAACGCACCAGGAACCTCTGAGAAGGACATCATAACCCATCCGTGGGTCAGAGCAACGGGAAATAACAGGGCCCAAAGTCACTGCTGGCTCTGACTGAGCAGAAACCCCCCTGGCTGCTGCTCCCTGCCACTTCAAAGGAGCTGAACATCCCCCGCTGATGGCAGCAATAAAATTCCACTTCCATTAGCTCCATGTCCACCACTTCAAGGCAGCAGTCCCACTTTACACACCAATTAGAGCTCCCCTAATGCTTGCCAGTACAAAGCTTTGGGGTTTTTGCTTTTTTCCCCCGTGGGAAGAGGTGGAAGGGAAGAGATCAGGCAGCTCAGGGGAATAGCAGAGAGCCTTTCACTGCGAGGGCTCTGCTCAAATCTCTCCCAGGCCAGAGGAACAGATGGTCCCTCCCGAGGGCTGGGCTGTGGCTTACATGGAATAAGGGATTGTCTCGGGCCACTGGTGGACAATTTACTGCAGCCACAAACACCCTGCTGGTGGTTTCTGCTCGAGAAACCCAGGGATTCCACAGCTACGAAGCAACTGCTGCCTACCTGATCCCAGGCACCTCATTCCTGCAGGGGACTGAGGGGAATTGCTGCCTGTGGGGTGCAGCAACCTGGATCTCAGGCTAAAACCACCTGCTTTAGCTGTCATCAGCTCCTTGGACTTGTCAGCACCAGCACACACTCGCTGACCTTCCCCTGGGACGTTTGCAAGGTTAAAATCATGGGGAAAAGGGAGAATCATGGGGAAGCTCAGGGATCTGTGGCAACAAGGGGGCAAACCCACAGGGCAAGGAAGTTTGCTGCAGTCTGTAAGCTGGGGATGGGAATAATAAACCCATGATTCACTTCAAACCAATTCCAAGCTCGTGCTCTCTCAGTCTCTATTTTCCCCAGGGCAGAACTGAACTCCCATGGGCAGATGGCAAAAAGTCCATTGAGTATCCCAGGAGCAGAAGAGGGTGCACATGAGCCAGCACAAGGGGTTACCCGGAGAGAGGAATTTGTGTAACTGGGAGGGAATAAATTATGCCAAAGGATATGGAGGGTGGGAGGCAGAAGTCAAATTCAGGCTTAAAAATGCCACTCATGGCTCTGGGAAATATTCAGAGGAAACCACTTGAGGAGAAATGGCTTTCCTAAAATTCCTGGAACCTGTTCTGCAGCTCCATGAGGGCTCCCAGGAGGAATCCTGGCAGTGAGGGCTCCTCCTGGCTTTTCAGGGATGGCTCCAGAGATGTCCCGTGGGGCTGGGCTCGTGCAGCCTCTCCCGGCTCCGGCGTGAGGAGCAGGGAAATAGGGCGATTCCCTGGAATCTTCCTGCACAGCTGTTTAGCCACTGAGGATTACTGCTGTCACATGAGCTGCTTTACAGCAAAGCCAAGCTGTCTCCATCAGCTGAGAAGGTCACTGGGAGACAGGGCCCTGCAGGGACAGACACCTCACCCTCCTCTGCCATCCCAGAGGGACACGGGGCTCTGAGGAAGGGCATTCCCGCTGGTCAGAGGCAAGGGAAGGTGCTTCTACCTCCTCCCCTCTGCTCAGCTGGACTCCACATCACAGGAGGGATATCCCAGGGCTGAGCCACTGCTGTCCAGGGAGCAGGCTCCAAGCAAGGTGCTGGAAGCTGGAAGAGTCCTTATGGTGACAGATTTGCCTTCTCTTCCTTGGCTGCCCACCAATGTTTGGGACAAAGCCACCCAATGGTCACCAGCCAAGGGACACCAAGGTGCAGCTGCATCTCCTCAGGCCCTTGTGCAACCTGCTGAAGCCTCAAGTAACAGCCCAGTCTATCCCAGAGCAGCAACTGTCCTCCTCAATCCCAAATCTAACGGCTGAACATCAGGGAAGAGGAAAGAGTTCCACTTGGGAAAGCAGAAATCTGAAAGTTCAGTGCAGCCCCTTGGGAAAATTCATTAAAAGCTCCCATGTCCCCTGCTCTGCCAGGGCAGGGCTGGTGCACAAGGAAAGCCTTTCTGCTCCCAGGCTCAGGGCTCTTTCCTATGCCCCAGAGGCACAGGACAGATGGGGCTGTGCTTTCAGGCTTTAAAACCAGAGCCTGCTCCCGAGATCCAATGGGGAGGATAAATCCAGGCGCCGAGTGAGCCTCTGGATGTGCTCAGGAAAAAAGCAATAGAGCAACTTGGGAGGCCAGAGCCTGCTGAGGAAGCAGCTGAGGCTCTCAGCAAAGAGGAGCTGAGCACTTTTCAAGGCAAAGAAAGCCAAGAGCCACCTGGAGTTTGGAGAAGTCCATCCAGGAAGTGGGGAACGCACATTCCAGAGGGGAGCAGGGAGAGAGGGAGCACAGAAACCACAAATGGCCCGCAGGGAGGAAACTTTGGTGTCAAACAAAAGGCCACGAGCTCGGTAAATGAGGAGCCAGCAAACCTGAGCGCAGGGAGCAGCCCCAAGGTGCGGGCGGGGCATTTCTGCTTCCCCGGGGTGGGGGGAGAGCTCCCAGAGCCCATCTCGGTTCCTGGGATGCCTCCCGCAGCAGCGACAGCTTGCTGGGATTTCAGCCAGCTTCCCATTTGGATCGGATTGCACCCTGCACCCTCTGACAGCCATTAAGGGCCCTGGGCTCGCCAAGCGCCCTCGGGTCACGCCAGCCTCCTCCCACTCCCATTTTCAGCTCTGCCCTGGAGAGGGTGGCCTGACCCAGCCCAGCCCAGCCCGCAGCCACCAGGGCACCCCGGGGATGGCAGGGGCTGTGCCCTGCTGCCACCCAGGGGCTGCAGGGGGGCATCAGGGAGCCCCTCTCCATCTGCCCAGGGCAATGGCAGGGAAGGAATTCCCTGCGTGCTGGCACAGCCCAGGTGGAAACAGCAGGGACATCCCCAGCCCTGCCCGTGGGGCAGCACTGTCCCTCCCCACCACGGATGGGGATGAGGCAGGAGGCCTTGCAAGCCAAAATCTGCCAAAATCTGCCCTGGGAGATGCTGCAGCTGCTCCACAGCTGGGGGGGCACTGCCCATCCTCAGCCCTGGGCTCAGCTGGAGGAACTGCCCTGAACTCCAGGCACAACTTTAGCTCTGCTCTGGGCAGCAGCTCCCAAGGAGGGAGAGCTGGGCCCTCTCCTCGGGGTTTCTGGAGAAGCAGGATGAGCGGGGATGGTGCCAGCAGCAGGAAACTGCCCTGGCATCTGTGCTGTTGAGCTGGAAGATCTGCCAGAGATGGGCTCAAAAAGCTGAGGTGGGGCTGCCACACGCTGCAGATAGTTTGGGATGAGTTGTTACTGCAGGGAGAATCCACCACATGGGAATTTTATCCCAGAGAAAGGAGCAGCAAAGCAGAGCTGCTCTCGATTTTGGCTTCATCTATGTCCACCCAGCTGTTTTCCCCAGGCTGGTGGTGCCTGTGGCCCTTCCAGAAGCACCACAACCCTGTCTGGACCCCCTGAAGAGGCTCTGCTGGTCAAGCTCTGCCAAGCCTCTCACCCAGGGTAGGTTAAGCATGGAGGAGGAGGAGGAGACCTGGAGAAAGGACTTGGCAGCATCTCTGATGGGTCAGGAGGGCTGCAGGGCTGGGCAGAGCTGCATTTCTGCCCCCACCTGTGCCCCTCTCCCCAAGCCAAGGACTGTAAATAAAACAGCACCAGGCTGGAGAGGCGCAGCTTGTCAGGAGAGCAATTCCCTACCCTGGAGCCAAAGCCCTGATCCCAGAGGGTGGCACTGCTGAGATTTGCTTGCAGACACCTTTCAAAAACACCTCCATCCTTCCTTTCCATCCCCATTCCCGGGCTGGAAATGGTGGCAAACAAGGAAATGTTTCCTTGTGCTTCCAGATGCATTTAGGAGAAGATGCCAGCTCTACTGGCTGCCATTCCTGTCCTGCCTGGGTTCAACCACGTCCCTTTTAGGCAGGAGCTTGTCCAAGGATTAAAATTCCCATCTGCTGCAGACACCCCAAAATATTTGCTGTGACCACAGAGCCACCCAGAGGGGACCAGGAAAGCTCAGGGCACGGCTCCCAAGGCCAAGTTGTTGGGGATTTTGGCACAATAAACAGAAAAAAAAACCCCCTGGAAT
>JAYDZK010001221.1:0-13333 GCA_034509185.1 Euphonia xanthogaster
ACAAGGATATTTATGGTTTTAACCCAATCCTTAAATATTTTGTCTTATGGACTCACGTTACAGTGTAAGCTTTCTTAGCCAATCGTGACACACAAACCTACAGCACTGCATTCTAAACTTCTTGCTTCCCTTTGTAACTGCTTTTATTTTTCCTGTATCTTAAACTCTAAAACTCAAAACTTTCCTCTTCTTAACTTAATATGTCTCTGCTTTAAACTATAAATCCACATTCTCAATTCTAGCACCTAAGCTTGGAAGCCTCTTCCAAGGTCTCACATCAAATCCTGGGTTTAATTCTAAGCTTTGGCTTACAGGCCCAAAGTTCTGAGAATTCCCTGCATTTCAGATTCCAACTCTCTCCAAACTGAAGGAAAAGAAGCAGAAATGCTGTGGATGGACAGGATCTCTTCACTCCTCCCTGCAATAGCCAGTAACTTCAGTTTAATACATTCTCTGATGGGCAGGCAGAGCCAAAAACGAGAAAATGCCTCTAAATCCTCCCCCAGCCCCTGGAGAAAGCCCTTAATGGCTGGTAACAAATGGGCTTAGTCTTCCTCTGACACAGGTTTAACTGGATGCATAAACATTGTGGAAGGGCTGCTGTTTCAAAGTAATGTATCCCAGGATGTTTTAATGCTGCTGCTTCCCAATACACTCCAGCAAAAATGTCAGGGTACAATATGAGCCTGATTATTGTGAGTAACAGCTTTGTGTCACCTGTTTCTGATAGCTGAGCTGTGAATGACCAAGACACCCTCTAATCTTCTGATTTACTCAAAGGATCACTGGACTGTTTAGTTTGAAAAGCTCCTCAAAGATCAAGACCAACCATTTCCTCAGCACTGCCAAGGCCACCACTAACCCATGTCCCCAAGTGCCACATCCAAACAGCTCTTCAATCCCTCCAGGGATGGGGACTCCACCACTTCCCTCATCTCCATCCCCTTCCCTTAGCCTTGATTTCTGCCTTGAAGACAAGAGCTGAGGTGCTTCCAAGAGGAAGGACGTGGCTCCAGCTCATCAGGGTTCATGCTCCATTGTCACTGTCATATTTTCTGAAAAATCCCTTCGCCAGGATTTCTTCTCCTGGGAAGCTGAGAAGCCTCAGAGAAAGATGGAAACAATAATTATCTGATTGCTTCTCCTGTGTTTTGCTGCTTTGGAATGTGGTTGGAGATTGTTTATCCAACATGTGAATTCTTTTTACTTAATGACCAATCACAGGCTCTGTTGGGGCTCTGGAGAGTCACGGGTTTTTCGTTACTATCTTGTTAAGCCTTCTGTCTGTATCCTCTCTCTATTCTTTAGTACAGTTTTAGTATACTATTCTTCAATATAATATCATAAAATAATAAATTAGCCTTCTAAGAACATGGAGTCACATTCATCATTTCCTTCCTTCATCCTGGGGACCCCAAAAATACCACAGAGCCCCCTTGCCCCAGGCCCCAGGAGATGTCC
The DNA here is from genome assembly GCA_034509185.1 of Euphonia xanthogaster. Lineage (NCBI taxonomy): Eukaryota > Metazoa > Chordata > Aves > Passeriformes > Fringillidae > Euphonia > Euphonia xanthogaster. The sequence continues at coordinate 1,462 of JAYDZK010001221.1, forward strand.
CCTGCCTGTCCTGCCACCCAAGCACCGGCAGCAGGCCCTGGGACCAGGATCATTCTCCCTGCCTCCCATCCCAGCTCTGGCCCCTGCTCTCTGGGGAGAACTGGGCTGCCCTGCAGGCGCTGGGGACACCGGGCTGGGGCTGGGGGCAGTGATGCTCCCTCTGCAATGGGCAGGCTCTGCCGTGCCCTCCGTGGGAGCAATTCTGGAAAGGCACTGAGGGCAAATCCTGGGGCGTGTGCTGCCCTCAGCCCGGCTGCCTGGCTGCACTGGGGGTGTGTCTGCGACATCAAGGGGGAAGCACTTAAGATAAAGAAGCAGATCCACCATTATTAAACATTCCCTTCCCCCCTTTACCAAATCACATAATACTGATACTCCCCTATTTCGCCTGGGGAAAGGCACGGTGGGTTAACATTAACAGCAATTCTATATTCATTGCAAGCTCCTAATTAAGCAGGCTGGGCCGTGCTGCTCCAGCCAGATAATTCCCCAATATTGAGCCATTAGCTCTCTCCAATTTGGCCTGCTGCTGCTGCTGCTGGCAGGTTGTGTCTCATAAACAATTACGCTGAATGCCAGCTGTCCCCACGGAGCACAGCCTCGTCAGGCCTGCTCTGCCCGAGCTGGGGAGACAGCTTGACATTTGACATCCCGGTGTGGATGAGGGGCAGGGTCAGCCACAATCCCACTGAGGAGTTTGAATTGCAGCAGCCTCGTGGGCTGAGCCCCAGCACAGCTTTTCCCTGACAAGTGGCTGTTTGCTGCTCCAAGGAGACCCATCCAGGCCCTGCCAGCCTCTGCCTCCACTGGATCTGCACAAGAGGAGCCTTTGGGGGCTGTGGCCTGGACAGGGGACAGAGCAGAGCATCAGTATGAAGTTGATATTTTACTCTGTAGATAAAAGAAAAAAAAATAAAATGAGAATGCTGAAAGCAGGGCCTGGGCAGCCTTTCCAGCCCTCCTGTGTGCCAGGGCGCTGGAGGAGCTGCCGGGGCTTGTGCTGCAGACCCCAGCAGGACCATCAGAGGGGCATTTCTGGGCAGGACTGGCACCCCAGGGGAGGATGTCCCCAGCCAGCCCCACGGGCACTGGGGCTGAAAGCAGAGCCCGGAGCCCCCTGTGTGGGGCTGGCCAGCGAGGCCAGACAGGGCTGGGTGATCCATGGATGTCCAATTCCATGGCAGCACCAGACAGCTGCTGGGAGCCTGGGACTTGGCCCATGGCCAGCTCAGCCCAGGGGGGATCCGAAGTGCTGGGGTGGGTGGGATGCTCCCCTGTGCCCTCCCTCCCCCGGGACTGGGGATTTCCATCAGCTCAGGATGCTGTGCTCAGGCACATTTCCCTGGCCCTGCCTGGGTGTGCAGCTGCAGGTTGTGGGTGAGGTGGGCCAAGGAGCTGCTTTACTGTTTATTTTAAAGCAAACTTCACTCAAGGGCTGTGTATTACCAGAAGAAACTTTTATAGTTGAAAAGGTTTGATTTACATTAATGCAGAAGAAAGCAGTTGCCAGCTGAAATTCCCTGGAAGAGAGTCTCATGGGATTCAGAAAAGAAGCAAAGAAATGTGCATGTTAATATAATATTCTTTCAGATTCCCACATAAAGCCTGGCATGTTTTTATGCTCCGTGTGGCAGCTTACTTTTATTTTAAAATAAACAAGTGCAGGTTTAATGGAAGAGCACTTGTTGACAGACACGTTAATTTCTCATTGGAGAAACAGAGGAAAAGCACAGGTAAATTCCTGCGACAGGTGGGTTTCCAGATAATAAGCTAATGATGCTCTGTGCTCCTCAGTTGCTGGTGTAAGGAGCTGAGAGGCAGCAGTTGAGGGGGTTCAAGCTGGCTCCAGGGCAAGCGGTGAGGTGGCACCAGTGGGTTCCAGCTGTGGGGACACTGGGGGGGCACACAGGAAAAACCAGCTCTGCCGGGTGGGGTTTGGCTGGGGCACTTTGCAGGGATTTTTAAGCAAGTTGAGAAGCAGAGGAACTTTTCTGCTCTGTTGGCACTGCTGAAATACTCCCCCCCAGTGTCCACCCCTGTCCCAGGTCATCCTCCCAGCAAACCCAAGTCAGGAACACTTGCCCCTAATCATCTCACAGTTTAGAGTCACTGTCATCAGGAAAAGTTGATCAAATTATTTATTGCACCATCTCCATGTGAAAAATCCCATTGCTGCAGAAGTTGGAGCTGAGGAGTCACCTGGGATGGAAAATAGAACCCCCAAAAATTCTATTTCCAAATCTGTCAGGTTCAGCCTCTGGGTATCAGTGTTGCAAATATTTTGACATCTAAATATCTCTTTGGATAGCTGGGCTGGCTCCAGGGCAGCTCCACAACCTTGTCCCTTGATAAAATCTGGGGGTTTGGGGTTTTCAAGCTGGGCAGAATCTCCCAAGGCTTCACTGACCATTACTTGGTGCCATGGCCCTGACGTCCTCCTGGTGGAATTCCTGGGCAGCACCTCACCCAAAATGCTGCTCTGGACCCCTGAGCTGCAAAGGGTTGAGCTAATAGAACCCCTAGACAGCCTCATGCCCAATACTTCAACATTTTCACCAGGACCCCAGAGTACTCGCAAGATTTTGAAAAACAGTCAGAAAACAACTCCCAAAATGTTATTTGTTTACCCTGGGATTGTTTTCTCCCAAGCTTTCTGTCAGTGCTGGCCCTCTGACACCCCTTACCCAATTCAGGAGCACTCTCGTAGCTCAGCAGTTCCTTCAGGCAGCAGGAGGATCAAGGAGAAGGAACCTGGAGAAAAGCTGCAGATTCCAAGGGCTCAGGAGCCCAGGACAGCTCCTGGCAATGAGGAGCAGCACTGGAGTGAACCAGCCACAGGATCTATCTGTGCCCTGTTTGTCTCTGTGAATATTATCTCCTTATTAAAAGAGGGAGAAATAATTAATTAACCAATTAATTAAACTTTCCTTGCTTTTTATTCCAGTCCAGCTTGCAATTGAAAGCTGGCCTAGCAGTTAAGATAACAGTAATTAGGAAGGCAGCCAGGTGTACACTGGGATTTCCAGATGAACTTGGTGACTTGGAGAGGGGAAACATTAAACCAGAGACCCTGGGCTGCTTTATCTGGGCCATTCCATTCTCCTCAGGGCTCAAGCAGCTTTAAAGGACCTGGGTCACTGCAGGAGGAGAATAGAGAGGGGCCCACATCTGCTGCCTGCAGGGACTCAGCAGAGCAGGAAACTCAGCAGGACAATCCCCAGGTTCCAGGGGTGTCCCTCAATCCAGGTGAGGGAATCCCCAGATTTGTGCATCACCTGCACCCTCTTGGCCATGACTGAGGTTCCCTCTCATCTCAGCTGCACGAGGGTGAATTTGAGCCAGAAAACTTTTCCTCTACACCTTGACCTTGATCTGTAGCTGGAAAAATGAAGGATCCCTCTCCCCTCTCCCTCCCTGCCCGACAGTTCCACAGTAGGTGAGAGCTCCAGCCGTGTCTGGTGATAATGATCCTGTGTCTGTCACAGCTCTGCTGTGCTCAGAGCCTCCTCACAGATTAATGTCAAAATAACAATTTTGAGCTTTTTGCATGCTTGGGAACTTTTCACTATCATGCTACCATCAGGAGTTATTTTTTACCCTTATATTTATGCACCATATTACAGTGACTTTAAAGATTAAATGAAGATGGAGTTCAGGACATTGGACATTGCATGATATATTCACTCATCTGCATATTAGAGTTCAGAAAGCAACAAATGGTCATTTATTTTTATTACAGGAGGAGTTGACAGAACTGCTTTACGCTTCAGGTTCCTGACAGCTCCGTTTTAAAACATTGCTCTGAATCACTTAAAACCTTGCCAAGCCTTGAGCATTTTGTCAGAAACTTTCTGAGTTGAGTTGTTACTTCAGATGAATGCTTTTATATCCACTTTTTGGGAAACTGACTCTCAAATAGGCCTATCATTCCTTTGGATGCAGTTAAGGGAGATATATTGCTAAGCTAATGTTGAAAAGCTCTTAAAGTTGTTTTTGTTGAGTAGCTCTGATCCATTCTCAGCTGGGAGCAGCACTTGAAGGTTGGGAGGGCTGGCAGTGTGTGCTGGATATTGTTGTTGTGGACAACAGCCAGGTTTAAATGTCCCAAGGATCACAGGAAAGACCAATTCTGATTTATTTTGGAAGTTCATGAAGATGCAGCTGAACTGTCTGAAAGCCCAGCTGTGCTGCAGGTGCTGTCACAGGGCTGGGGTGGGGTCTTGTCCCTGTCCCCAAGGGCAGGGAATGGTGTGGGGCTGAGGATGGGCATCATTTCCCCACAGCCCATCAGAGGTGGGACCAGCAGGACCAGGGCAGCAGGGACACAGCTGGGCTGGGATTTTTCAGGGACGATCAGTGTGGGGCTCTGCCGTGCAGGCTCAGTGTTCCCAGCACACCCAGGGCAGGATAGCCAGAAGTTCCCACTTGTGCTGCTTCCAAACACCCTTTCCCAAGGGTGTTGCAATAGGGACACCATTCTCCAGTCCCTGGTATCAGCAGGGCTCTGATCCAAGCAGAAAAGAGAGGCTGAAGGTGTCTCTGCTCACTGCAGGGGGTAGGACCAGATGCCCTTTAAAGGTCCCTTCCAACCCAAACTCTCCCACGATTCCGTGATTTCTGCTGGGACCTGCTGGTTCTGCTGCTGAATCTCCAGCCCATTCTTTTCCAGCTCTCATCAGGCAGCACCTGAGTCTTCCCTGGTGGGTTGGAGTTGGGCTGGGCCATCCACTGCTCTTCCTCCAGCTTTGGGAATGAAGAAGGAGAAGCAAACCCAAGCTGGAGGGTGCAGCTGGTGGCTTGTCACCCATTGTTGTCCTGCTGTCACCTTCCAAGATGGGCTGGATCCCCCCAGACCCCTGGGCTCAAAAGGAAAACGTTCCCATGCAGTGCCAAAGGGATGGAAGCAGCAAAGGGCTCCCTCAGAGTGAGGAGGCTCCAGAGGGGATGGCCTGGCTGGATTGTGGGGAGTGTGGGGATCGCTGCTAGAAGGTGATTTCCTCCTGCCAGGATCTCAGGGAATCAGGGAGCTGCTGGCAGGGCAGGGATGGGGACAGTGCTGGGGTGGTGGCTGGACACCCAGACTGTGCCTGCACAGCTCTGCTGGGGATGCTCTGCCCGTGTTTCCTGCAGCCACGTACCTTTTTATTTAAAAATGACAAAACCATTAATTAGAATTTTCTCTCTGAATTTGGCTCTGGAAAAAAAAATTAAAAATGTATAAGGCCCTGTGTAGTGCGTATGTATATTTCATTGCTGCATAATTGGGATCTTCATTAGTTCCCTGGGTGGTGGAGTGACAGGCTTTTCATGTGCTGCAGACACTAATGCAGGGTGATACGGCTCTCTTTTCCTTTTTTTCCCAGATGCTCCTTCCCAAGCCCACTCCAGGCTCCCTCAGAAGGACTCGTGTGCCTTTTTGGGGAGCACTCTGGGCTGCAGCGTCACCGAGAGCCGAGGCTCTGATTGCAGCAGGAGCGAGGTCGGGGGGGCCGTTTGGAGATGGAGAAAGTTTTAATTATGTTAATCCCAAACCCCAGGGTATAATTGCTGCTGCTCTCAAACAAAATGTTACTTTTATCTAAATGACTAAAGTGGGAAAAGCACAATCCGGGTTAATTTAGCGCTGGAGCAGCCGGGCGGGGCCGGGCACGGGCGCTGCTCCCTGGCTCGGGGACCGGGGGTTTTCTCCTTCCCGGGGCGGCTGAGCCAGCTCGGGCAGAGGGAGAGAGGAGGATGGAGGAACACCGACAACCCACCCAGGCAGTCCCAGCCTTTCCCCCCTTTTCTGCCAGAGCTCAAGACCCCCGTTCCCCGGGGAACTGCAGCCGGGTTTCCCTGCAAGCTGCTGGGAGCTCTGAGCCGGGCTGGTTTCACATTGCTCCTGAGCCCTGCTGTCTTTCAGAGATTGGCCACCGATGATTCCCCTGTTCCTCGGCAAAGAAAAATTCTATCTTTGGGGCCCAGAAGTGCAGAGGGTGGTGAAAAATTCACATCAGCCCCACAGGCATGTTGAATCATAGACTCGCAGAAGGGTTTGGGTGGGAAGGGACATGAAAGCTCATTTTATCCCAGCCCCTGCCATGGGCAGGGACACCTTCCACTTATCCCAGGCTGCTCCAAGCCCTGTCCAGCCTGGCCCTGACAAAGACAACTTCCTAAGGCTGTCCAGCCTGGACTTTGAGCACTAAATCCTTGCAAACAGCAGCATCTCCCTGCTATCTAAGCATTTCCAGCTCTTCCTTCTCCCTTCTCACCAGTCTGTCTTGCCTCTGGCCCGGGCTCTGATCAGCTCAAATCCCCACAGAACTCAGTTCTCACCTCCAAGCATAAAAATCACAATGGCTTTTGCAGCTGGGGAGGCCCAGGTGGGACATTCAGTGGGGTCAGGGGATTGCGAGAGGGTCCGGGCAGAGCCAGGGCAGGTGCAGGGCACAGCTCTGCTCGTGTGCCACTGGGTCACCCCTACAGCTGAGGAGCTTCACCCAGCCCAGGCCAACAGGCAGCTGAGAACCTCACAGACAGTTCTCTGGGACAGGTTTAGCTGCCTCCAGGAGCCACAGATCACTAAATTGCCATGCAAGAGACTGACCCTTTATTATTTCAAGTGCGTTCGGTGGGTTCCGTGTCCTAACAAATCCCATTTTTTCAATTCTTTGTGACAAACTCTTACAATTAAAGCTGCAATGGGCTTATCCAAGACAAAGTGTTCTCCTGAGCAGCCCTGAGTGCTCCAGGGTCAAACAGCCTGGTAGGAGGAACTTCTGATGCCACAAAGAGAGGGAGGAATGAGAGGCAAAGCCAAGGGATTGCAGAACTGTCTTGGGCTGCTCCTGTCCTCAGAGCATGTGGCAGTGATGCTTGGTCAGTGACTCCTGATCAGCTCATCAGAACATGGACTTACTGGGAAAAACCCCCTCCACCCCATGGAATACATTCATGTCACTGCTGAATCAGAAGTGGCACCAGCATGCATTTTAAAAAGTGCATTTTTTAATGCTAAAAAATGGTTGACAAATACGTGTCCCAGTTTTTTTAAAAGGCTGATCATATTTTTAGTTCTTTGAACAGAATAAGGATGAGCTTTTCCCTTTGCTGTCAGAACTCCTAACCCACCATTGTCCACTACTGCAACTGGTGCTTCTGTGAAACATCCAGCTGAGAATCCCTGCACTGGAGCAGTCACCAAACTCTCCTCAGGATGTGATAAGAATGGAAGAAGGGATCTCCCGAGCCAGATCCATCCCCCTCATCCCCTGTTCCTGCCAATGGTCACCGTGGGATGCCCAGAAGAAACAGGATGACCCTGGAGTGACTTTTCCCTGAGGAGTCTCCCAGCTTCCAACAGAGTCTGGTTTCAGGATGTTTTGCTGAACACTCCTCTACATCACTGTGTTTCACACAAAATCATTCTTTTTCATAAACTGCTTTCCCTGCTTTTGGAACCTGTTTGTCTCTTTAGGCTCCATGACCTGCTCAGCCCCTGTGTTATGAAGGGTAATTATGCATTCTCAGGGATCTTCCCTTTGCTGGCTTTAAACTTCTTGGCTTTTGATTTGAGATGTTCATTGCAGTGGTTTGTGTTTGGGAAAATAGGGAATAACTGCTCTCAGCTCACTCCTCCTCTGTCACTCGTGATTTTGTAGCTCTCTGTCCACCACAATCGTTCTGTTCCCTATGCAACCATCCAAGCTGAGGTTTGGAATTTTTTTTTTTTTGTGGCAGTTTCAATAGGAATATATGTCAAGAACATGCATAATAAATATGACCCAAAATATGGTCATTCCATGGAGTTATAGATGCAGAAAGTTGTCTCCTGTTTGCTCCTGTTGTTTCCTTTTTTTCCTACCCTTCCTTTTGTGAGCACTTCCCAGAGTTGCACTGGTGTTCCCAAGAACTTTCCAGAATGAGGAAATCGTTCTACATCTCCATTTCATTGCTTTGTGCATCTTGAGATCATCCTTGGCATGGCAGGGCACAATTCCATGTATCGTAGGGACTCTTCCCAACCCTCCAGAAAGGGCTGGACACACCACAGTGCCCAGCAGAATCTCCCAGGGCTGCCCTGGGTGCTGGGGAATCCATCACTGTGGTGGGACCTGGCTGGGAAAAGCCAAAGCAGAAAAAGAGCAAGCCAGGATAATGTTGGAATGAGTGAACTCCTGAATTCCACCATCCAGAGAGGTTCCCTGGCACTGTTCAAACTTCTCTGGCTCCAGCATTACTCTCCTGAAACACAGAGGTTTTACTCCTGGAAATGCCCATGCCATGGAAGTGGCCATTACACCATGCAAGGGCCTTTCTTGTTATCTCATGACTGGGAAAACTTTATTTGAAAGCTGTTTTGGAAATCTAAATACTGAAGGCTACATCTGTTCTTTCCTCCAGGATGTAGAATTGCTCTGTTGGTCAATTTTTGATGAGATAACACCTTGTTCTGCTTACCCTGATGATTTTGTTCTTTATTATGGTGCCTCCCAGCTTTCCTTCTAAAAACCCAGGGTTCCCATTTCACAGCTTTCTGTATTTCTCCTTCAAGTCCTTTTAATAAATTGGTAAGAAATTCTCAACCTTCTAATTTCTCATGCATAGGTGAAATGACAGATTTCCCAGTACAGTTAATAGACTGGAATTTCATTTTTTCATTCCTTTGCTGCTCTTTGGAAAATACCATCTGGTCTTGATGAATTTTTATTATTCGATTTTTAATTTCAAGCCTAAAATATAAAACAGTTCCTCATACTTATCCCTGGTAATGAAAATTCCCCATGTGGGAACATGACTAAATTCCTGTGTTTATTTAAATTTCCTGCTGTGCCCTTTCACAGTTCTCCCACTGAATCCTGATATTCCACGGGCTGTACCATGGCACAGAGTTACCTTCTAGTGCTTGAAAAAGAAAAAGGTTGTCATTACTTTTAATGTCTTGAGCAAGTTCTTTCTCAAGCACAATTTTGGCCCTTGTTAATGTGGGGTTACATTAACTTGCCAGAGTTATCCTTTGAGTTGCTTCTTTTATGCTGCTTTATAGCCATGGCCAGAATGACTTTTGCCCACTTAAAGTTCTCTAATAATGTTCCAGAGCTTCTAATACAGTTTATTTCAAAAGTATCCCAACCACTTTCAATCATTTTAGCCTTCTAGCCATTCCCTTTCAATTCCCTTTTAAGTAGCCTCTTTTTTTTTTTAGTTTCCCTTTAAGCTTTATCAGAGTGGTTTCTGCTTTTTTCCCCCCCTCTCCTGTCAAGTATTGAACCTCAGTCTATTACGGTCACTCTTCTGTGGGGATTGGTTTTGATGGTTCCCCTTGAACCAGGATTCCTGGACTGCTGCACACTAAATCAAAAGTCTCTTCTCCTCCTCCCTGCACTGGAAGCAGCAGCACTTTTTGTCTGAAAACGGAGTCTCGGCCCCTCAGCCCTCTGTAGCAGTCACCAATCACCATGGGGGGAATCAGAGTCTACTTTTATTTTTGTGTTTTCAGCCCAGGGACCAGCTAACACTGCGGAGTTTTTGCTGCCTCTGTCACCATGGTGGGGCTGTCCCTACCATGGGCACAACACAGCCACCAGGCCCTTCCTTCCCCCCCATCCAGGAGATTTCCAGCCACAGGAACTGATGCTCACTGCCACTGTGAACTTCACCTTGCTGACCTTCAGGGTCTCCTGGGTGTCTCATCTCAGCTGCTGGCAGCTCCTCTGCTCTTACTACTGAATTCCACCTTGGTGTAGGTGAGGGAGCCTGGGGAGCAGCCCCAGCTGAGAGGGGCCCTCAGCCCCCTGTGTCCCTGTCTGTCCCTGTGTGTCCCTGGCTGTCCCTGGGTGTCCCTGGCTGTCCCTGTGTCCCCCAGTCTGTCCCTGTGTCTGTCCCTGGGTGTCCCTGTCTGTCCCTGTCTGTCCCTGTGTCCCCCAGTCTGTCCCTGGCTGTCCCTGTGTGTCCCTGGCTGTCCCTGGCTGTCCCTGGCTGTCCCTCCTGTGTCCCCCTGTCTGTCCCTGTCTGTCCCTGTCTGTCCCTGTGTCCCCCAGTCTGTCCCTGTGTCTGTCCCTGGGTGTCCCTGTCTGTCCCTGGGTGTCCCTGTCTGTCCTTGTGTGTCCCTGGCTGTCCCTGGCTGTCCCTGGCTGTCCCTCCTGTGTCCCCCTGTCTGTCCCTGTCTGTCCCTGTGTCTGTCCCTGGGTGTCCCTGGCTGTCCCTGTGTCTGTCCCTGTGTCCCTGTGTCTGTCCCTGTGTGCAGAGGGCAGGGCAGCCCCAGGCTCTGCTCCAGCCCCAGCCATGGCCCCAGAGCCACGGGCAGGGCTGAGCCCAACAATTCCCTGCCCAGGAGGCAGAGCTGCTGCCCTGGGCGGTGCCAGCCCTGAGCAGAGCCCAGGGAGGCTCTGGGGGCTCCTCCCTGGGGATATTCCAGAGCTGTGAGCACACAATCCTGGGCCTGAGCTCTGGGATGGCCCTGCTGGAGCAGGGAGGTGACACCAGTGACCCACTGTGGGCCCTTCCAACACAAACCCTCCTGTGGCTCTGTGATTGATTCTGTCACTGATTCTGTGATTCTTTGATTCTGCAACTCTGTAACTCTGTGACAGTGATTTTCTGATTCTATCACTGTGATTCTGTGACTCTGTGATTCTGTGTCTGTGATTCATGACTGGCTACAATTCTCTGCTTCTATGACTGTGATTCTGTGACTGATTCTGTGACTGATTCTGTGACTGATTCTGCAGCTCTGCAAGTCTGTGACTCTGTGACTGTGACTCTGTGATTCTCTCTGCATGTCCCACTGATTCCTGCCAGGTACCAACAAGACCTGTTCAGTCAATACTTTTTGGTAGAGTTGAGTCTACAGTTCAACTCTCTTAATTTTAAAAATTATAAATTCCAACAGCTACAGGAAGTATTTGGTGTTGGTTCAGCTATTTTGGATTTTTTGGATATTCTTAAAACACCAAAGATCTGTTTTGGCCCTGTGGGAACCTCTCATGGGCATGTTCCACCAATTCCAACCATTTACTCCATTCAGGTGCAGATCCTGATCCCACACACAGTTTTCTCATATAAGTGCACGGAGACTTCTATTTCACCTGCGCCACTTTGGAAGTTGTACCATTGAGATCTTACTACATCCCACCCTCGTTAGCAAATTAAGCTGTGCGTAAAACTCCTCTCTTGGTCCTCCTTGGGCCCTTGGTGCTCATTCAGATCCTCCCCACTGACTTCACTCAGCACCAGGAGCCACCTTCTGAGTGTGAGAACAGAGCAGAAATCCAAATCTTACTGGAAAACAAAACATTATTCTGCTTGGGTTGGATTTGTTAAAAACTCTTATGAAAGAATGTGATGAATCAGAAATAATCTCCCCAGGTAAGTGGTGCAGATTTCTCAAAAGATTGCTTGAGAATTTGGGTTGCTTGCCATTATTTTTTTCCCAGCAAAAGAAAATTTAAAAATTGAGCCAAACTACTATAAAAAATTCTGCAGTGAATTATTTCTAACAGTTTTTGAGGATCAGAACCCTAACCAGCTTCACCAGGGAGAACACTATTCTAGCACCTCTACTTTTATATTTTTAACATTCAGAAATGAAATTTAAGCTTACCTGTATCAAACTCCCAAGGAGTAGAAGGATTAACCCTGGAGACCAAGTACCAGGCATGAGTCTGTTCACAGGTGATCTTCTCCTGATGCTGGAACCACAGGAGAATCAGATGCAGTGGAGAGGATGGAGGAACAGTATTCCCAGGGAATCCCAGTTGTCTTCTGTTCAGTGGGCAGTTTTCCTTATCTCTTCCACAACCAATCCTCTCTCAGGGGAGACACCTGCTGATAACAGGCTATGGAATGTCCCTGCATGGCTGATAAGAACTGCAGCATCCCACTGGGAGAT
>JAYDZK010001222.1:0-13312 GCA_034509185.1 Euphonia xanthogaster
AAGGGGCTCCAGGAGAGCTGGAGAGGGACTGGGGACAAGGGATGGAGGGACAGGAGCCAGGGAATGGCTCCCAGTGCTGGAGGATCCCCTGGATCCCTGGCAGTGTCCAAGGCCAGGCTGAATTAGGAGCCAGTCTGCAGCAAACAATAATGATCCTTACTCCTGGTGTAACAGACATTTCCTTTAGTGGTGCCATCAGTTCCCTTCTGCTGTTCCTTTAGGAAGTGTGGCCTGACAGTAATTAAGCAGTAATTGGTGTATGAAGGCAGGAGCTGCTCCCAGTAGCTAAGCATTGTTAGGAAATAATTTCATTTATCCAGTGGTATTTCAGCAGTTCTAACCCATTTCAGGTTTATTTTGTGCCATATGTCTGCCCAGCAGGACTTGGGACTGGCTTCAGCAAATGCAGTTGTTGTGCTTTATTGATGAATATTTTTCTTCCCCTCCCATGTGTGCTGCTCTCTCCTTCTGCACAGCTTCTGCTTCATCATCTCTTGTGAGAGCACAGGGATTTTGAGGAAGGGGAGGGCAGAGGTCGCTGTTGTTTTTTTGTTCCTGAAGGGTGAGCTGTGGTCAGAGCTCAGACCTGAGGAGTAGCAGTGATGGCAGAGCTTAGCTGAGCGTGGTTTTAGAGCTGTCTTAACTCCCTGCCACCACCTTGGCACAGGAGTGAGTCACACCCAGCAGCTGCTGCTGCAGATCCATGCACCAACCTGACACAATATTTCGGTTTTTCTTTATTTTTTGTGCTTTCTGCCTCTTTTTTTCCTGTGGTTTAATGTAAGAAAGCCAGTCTTGATGATGTCTGCACACAACCCTGCCCAGGAACTTCACCCAAGTGGGGAATCCAGGGGTTCTGCTCTTGTTTAGGAGCTCAGGTGTTGAAATGACTCCTCTGTGGGAAGGCAGAAGATTTGTGTTTGTTGAGGAATATCATGATAGCCTTTAACTGTTAAAAGCTGACTTAAAACCTCTCTTTCTACCCAAGAAACTTCCACTCTTGTTGCATCCCAGTGATTTATGAGGCTGATGGAGAGATTTAACTCTTGGGAATATTAGACAGGGATGTAATCCATTGTGGTTGGTTTGTCCTCAGCATTCCTGCTGGGATTTGTGTCCTCTCCTGGGGGCTGGAACTGCTTTTCCCCTCTCTGGAGGGTGTAGGGCACTGCCTGGGCTGGTGGGAGAGGGGAGAAATGCAGGAATGATCTCCCAGGGAAAGCTCACAGAGGTGAGTTCATGGAAGAGATGAGCATGTTGAGAGTTTCTCTTTTCCTTAAACATTTGGACTGCATTAAAAGACTTTTCAGTTTCTCCAGGGAAACACAGCAGGTGGGAAAACATTTTGTTCATTTTCCCTGGGAATGGGCCCCACACTTTCCCCCATTGTTGAGATTTCAGGAAATCCATGGGAAATTCAGCAGAGATTTAATTACAGCACTGTAAAGAATTCCTCTCTGAGGAGTAACTAGGGGATTTCAGGACTCAGGATGAAAAGGGAAGGACAGGAGAAGGATGTCATGGGGCTGTGTAGTGACTGAAGGGAGAGGGGAGCAAGGATAGAGAATTCCCACCTTTTCCAATGCGAGCACTGGGCTATCACCACATTAAATAAGCTGTTGTTGGGGTGGTTTTTGTAATACCTTTTTTCCTTTTCAGCTTTATTTTGTGGTCCTGATGATCTCTGTTTAGATGCCTGATCAGCCACAGCTTTGTCCTGACTGATGACCTTTTGCCTTTATAAGGATGAAAAAAGATTTCATGGGTAATTTCATTCTTTCATTCTTTCCTTTATTTTTTTTTCTTTTCCTTTTCTCACAGCTGGTATGAAAACTCCTCTTACACGTGTTAGATCAAGGCTTTTGTTGCCTGTCCCATTGTAGGATCAGTAATGGGGTGTGGAAACTAAACCCTGAGAGTCTTCTGCCTCTGTCCCTATTCTTATTTCCCACACAGGTGTAGTGGTTTTGGTTGCCAACAAGTCAACAATTTTTTGGCAATAAAGCCAAAATTTTGCTTTTGTATTGCAGTTCTCTTTTCAAATGTAAGAGGCTTGTATTTGTGGAATGAAGTTCATAGCAGCCAACTGATTCTAGAATCTTTATTTTTCTTTGCCTCCTCTGAAGCAAGAATTAAGTTGCAGTTATTTTTTCAGAGATCCCACCTTCTGTTTTGCAATTCCTCCATTTGTTAGGCTTTTTAAAATGGCGAAGAGAATTTCGTTTTAATGCCAGATTTATGGTCAGATTGGCCATTTAATTAACTTTAGACAAAAGTTTGATATGAAATAGGAATGGGTTTGGTGTCCTGCCACAAACCAAAATTACTCTGTGTTTTGGGATGCTCCAAATTGGGTTTTAGCTCTGTTGTGCTGAATTATGCCATGGAATGAGGGGAAGTGGCAGTGGAAGATGATTTTTAAACAGCAGTGGCACGAGCGATTGGAATGATGAGTGTTGAGGTATTTATGTGAAGTTTTTTTGCATAATGAGAAGGGAGTGAGTTATTGGGGGAGAGATAGCAATGATCCAGCTCATAAAAGCTGTGCTCAGGAGAATAATTTCATTAAATACTCCAGCAGATCAGTAAATCCTTCAGCTGCCTTTTGCAGAACAGTCAGAGAGTTGATGTTCTTCTGGGAGGAATTCACCTCCTGTTTCTTGCCTCCTCCCTCCACCCTGCCATTTTGCTAAATCAATTTATTGCCTGGCAAAGGCTGCAAACAAAGCCTTCCAAGGCAATAAAGATCCCATCCCCTTAGAGGCCTTTTCTGTTAATGCCCTGAAAATGCTGTCACTGATCCTTGGCTTGGAGTGCAGCCTGTCCTGCCCAATCTCCCGTGGCCAGCCCAGCTCCTGGGGCTTCCCTGTCCTGCTATTCCTTGACCTTAACAAGGATTTGCTGTGCTCTGCTTCCCGTTTTTCCCATCAATCCGCTGAGCTGGCTTGGGCTTTGTGCCAGGTCTCCATGGCTTTGGGCTCCAGGGGAGCTGGAGAGGGACTGGGGACAAGGGATGGAGGGACAGGAGCCAGGGAATGGCTCCCACTGCCAGGGGCAGGGATGGGTGGGAGATTGGGAATTGGGAATTGTTCCCTGGGAGGGTGGGCAGGGGCTGGCACAGGGTGCCCAGAAAATGGTTATTTATTTTGACCAAGGCCACGCTCCCCCTTGCTCCAGCTTCTAATGAATGCCAAGTTTTAAATCCTGTAACAACACCAAATCTAAAAGGAAATATTTATTGGAAATTACTGCTTATGATTCCTCTGCTGTATGTTATACTATTGTTCCTCTAAATATATTCAAAGTGCTTGGATGTCATAACTCATATTTAGATTAATTTACCTTCATCACCTCTTAAAATTTAAAATTGGGATATTTTTTCAGGAAAACCCTGAGTCTTGTAGACATTTTGTGTGTCTTTACTTTACAGATCTTCCTTCTCTCATCAATTTGTAGTTTTTCCTTGCCCTGTCTGGAGTTCAACCTTATTTCTTAGAGGCTGTCAACCTTTTGGCACTTGGTGGTAAATTGTGATTTGTTCTGAGCTATTTCCAAGTTAACAGAATCATTTGAACCTAATAGTGTCCTTTTCTGTACTTTATACTCCTGGATTTTGGGAGCTGTATTTGTTTGGGGTTTTTGGGGTTTTTTTTTTGGTTGGTTTTTTTTTAATTTTCTTGTAATTTGGTTGTTTTTTTCTTGTACAAATTGAAGGAAAAAACCAGGATTTTTCTTCTGTTGTAGTCCAGTTGCACAGAGAGTTGCTTATTCTGGGAGCAGCAGTGTTGCTCTCCTTGTGGTTTAGCTTGACGTTTCATCAAAATCAAAAATAAATCTGTCAAGATTCCATCCTGAAATTCTCTCAGGAGCAGACTCCACTCAAGGGTGTCAGCTGGGCTCTGAATATCTTTCTAAAATAGAACATCGTGATTGGAGAGCTGGATTTATTTTGTTTTTCAAGGCTGTAAAATCAAATATCAGAAGCCTCAGAAGTGAGTTAATGCACTTCTTTTTTGGTCTGATAACACCTAAAATCTCCATTTGGATGGGATTTTTATTCCTTAGACTGACCTGAGGACACCAAGAGTCTCCTGATCTTCTGTGTTCTGGGATGTGAGATGGAAAAGGCTGGAGGCAAATACCCCCTAATGGAATATCACTGCTTCAAGAGGAAAATCAGCTGAGCCCAGTTCCTTCAGGGAATTTTGTTAACAGAGGAGGAAGCAGTGGTGAAATACTGAGAAATTCCCCTCCCCAAAATTCCCAGGAGGTTTGATAATGATGATTAACTGGAATCTGTTTGGGTGATGTGGAAACAGCCTTGATTTCCAAGTAGTCAGCAGGAATGCATCATGGTAAAAGTAATTTTGGGTGGTTTTTTTTTTGTTTTTTTTTTTTTTTTTTTTTTTTGTTTGTTTTTTGGTTTTTTTTTTCTTTTTTTTTCTTGAAGGTGCTGTTGCAAATTCCAGAATGACTTTGGAATGTGCTAAGTGGAAGTTTGCATGACAGTAACCAAATGAGCATTTTGGGAAGGAGAAGGGAGGGAAAAGGCCCTTTTGAGCAGTTCTGGTCTCCTCTCCCTTGGGAATAATAGTTCCTTTGGGAAGAGTCTGGAGTTCTCCTTTGAGCTGCCAGGGTTGCTGCTTCCTCTCTGAGGTTGTCCCCTACAATTCCCTGATAGTGAGGAGAGGGGAGCTGGGTCTGTTCTCCCAGGGAATAGGTGAGGGGATGAGAGGAAACGGCCTCAAGTCGTGCTGGGGAGAGGTTTAGATGGGATACTGGGGAAAGGTTCTTCATGGAGAGGGATGGAAAGCACTTCATGGAAAGGGATGGAAAGGTTCTTCATGGAAAAGTTCTTCATGGAAAGGTTCTTCATGGAGAGGGATGGAAAACACTTCATGGAAAGGGATGGAAAGCACTTCATGGAAAGGGATGGAAAGCACTTCATGGAAAGGTTCTTCATGGAGAGGGATGGAAAGCACTTCCTGGAAAGGTATGGAAAGGTTCTTCATGGAAAGGTTCTTCATGGAAAGGTTCTTCATGGAAAGGGATGGAAAGGTTCTTCATGGAAAGGTTCTTCATGGAAAGGTTCTTCATGGAGAGGGATGGAAAGCACTTCATGGAAAGGTTCTTCATGGAGAGGTTCTTCATGGAGAGGGATGGAAAGCACTTCATGGAGAGGTTCTTCATGGAGAGGTTCGCAAAGCACTGGAGAGGGCTGCCCTGGGGCAGTGGTGGAGTCTCTGTCCTTGGAATTGTGCAGGGCACGTGTGGATGTGGCATTTGAGGACATGGGCTGGTGGTGGCCACGGCGCTGGTGCTGCTTGGACTTCATGGTCTGAATGGTCTTTTCCAACCTGAAGAGCTCTGTGACTCCACAATTCCCTGCTGGAATTTGGTCAGGATCAGCTGTAGAAGGGCAGGGGAAGGGAAGGAGGAAGGAGGCTGCTTTGCATGGCTTGAATTCCTGGGTTCTGTCACGCCAGCCGTTGGCCTGAAATGGGAAGCAGCAGTCCCGTGAGATCCGTGCTGGGGCTTCCCTTCTCTCGTGGCCAGTGTTGATGTTCTTCCTGGAATTGCTGCCTGGTGTAGCCTGCACCAAGCTCCTGCTGCTGGACAGGTTGGGAAGAGTCCAGCCTGAGGGGAAGGAGAGCCTGGGAGGGCCTCTCTGCACCCTTAACCCCTGGATGAGGAGTGCAGCAGTGTGTTCAGGGTGGGATTTGAGATGGTTTTGCTGCTGCCCTTTGTTTCTCCAGCATGTTGGTGTTGAAATCCAATAAAGCCACCTGCAATCCATGGCTTTGACAGAGGGAAAATGAGCTGTGCTTGATGTGGGGGAGCCTCATAAATAACAGGATACACTCACTGAATTTGGGAAGAGCCTCTGCTCCCATGGCTAGCCCACCCATGTGAGCTGCCCTGCAAGAAAACTCAAGGCAAATCTATTTTATTTATATTAACAACCACCTAGGAACTTTAAATACTTGAGTAAATATGGGCCACTCAGTCTGGTTTATTACATTTCCCTACTTGCTCTCCTTCTCCTGTGGAAAAAACCCCAGAGGTTTTCCTCAAACTCTTGGCACACAATTGTTTTGCAGGTTTGTTTGTTTTTTAATAAATGCAGCTATTTTTTAATGCAATAACTTGGCTTCTATTGTTAAAAATCTCTCTTCATTCCATGTTCCTGTCATTATATTTATCCCAAACTTTTTAAATTTGAAGGAATATTTTTAAATAACTCAGTTCTGGGCTGTAGAATTGTGCCAATTCTTTTTATTGGAACCAGGAACCAGAGCTTTTTTTTACTATTGAATGTTCTGCACTCCAGGAACATTCTGGAGTTCAGCCAGACCTGTCTTGGGGATTTTGGTGGGGGATTTTTTGTTTGTTTGGGTGATTTTTGTTTGTTTTGGGGGCCTGGGAGGGGAGGGAAGGGAGAGGGTTGTGGGGTTTTTATTTTCTTGGGGGGGTTTCTTTGTTTTGTAGGTTTTTTTTGTTTGATTGCTTTTTGGTTGCTTGTTTTGTGGATTTTTGGTGCTTGTTTTCCTTTGGTTTTTAACATTATTTTGTTTATTGTGGTGTTTTTTTTGCCTGGTGTTGGTGGTGTTTTTCTCATTGCCACCCTCAGGGATCATTCCCATTTTTCCCAGGCAATGCCTTTGAATCCTGGGGCCCTCTGGCCTTTTGCAGTGAACCCTCATTTTAATCAGTGCAGTTTCTCTGCTACAGTTCCTCCTCCAAAGTGCTTGAAAGCAGGAAGGATACCATGAATCCTTCATTGCAGGGAAATCATGGACATCAGAAGCCAGAACCTTGATTTTTTCTTGACTTGGAGGGCTGTGCATGCACAGTTAATTGAGTTAATGAGTACACACCTCTTGATTAATGCTAATAGGGTTCTCCTTCCTTATTTTATTTATTTTTGTGACTGAAACAAGACCGTGCCCTTAGAGTTTGCGTATCCCCTGTGAAGAACTTTGCAGTGGCTCAGCTTTGTGCAGGTTGAGTAATAAATGTGTCAAATCCCTCTCTTCCAGCTCTGCCTTGAGTGAAGTTTGACAGAAAATGGTCCAGCAGCTTTGTCTCTGGAAATGGTTCACAGTGGGGACGGCACTCGCTGCTGTCCTGGCATGGGCTCTGGCCCAGAATGATGAAGGTAAGGGCTTGGCTGAAGGGTGGAGCTCTGGGAGGGCTGGGATGCCTCTGGAATTTCACTGGAATTGGAATTGGTTTTTTGGAATTGGTTTTTTCCCCCCCAATAAATTAATATCTGATGAAGTTGTTTGGTAGGAAAAGAGGTTCCAGGAAAGGAAGGTCTGGGTGTGTTTTGTGTTTCGTGGCTGCAGCATCCAGTGATGATTGCATTTCCTGAGCTGTTGATTTAGCAGGCAGGATAAAATCTTCATTTATGGTTATTCAGTGTTGGACTCGAGCGTTGAAATTGGTTTTGTCTTATTCATTGTGCAAGCTTTAACAGCAAACTTCACTTTGTTCATAAATCAGCAGTTGTGGTTGGAACAGGGGATGGAGAGAATGGTTAATGACCAAAAACTTGGGGGAAAAAATCCACAGTGAGAAACAATTCTTCAGGAATTCTTCAGGAATGGCACCAGGAGCTCGTGTTCCTCCTCAGAGCACCTCGGTTGGATTTAATTAAAAGACAGCAGAAATGTGTCCTGCCAGTGATCTCTGGTAATTAAAAATTACAGCCCTGGGTAACTGATCAGGGTTTGTTCTTTTCAACAATTTAACGGCATTGAAGGGCAAATTCTGCCAGAGTTGTTCCTGAATACTCCTGGGAATAATGAGTGGGAAAAGTGAAAAGTGAGTGTGGCTTCAGAATGCCTGTAATGAAGTTGCTCATTATCCATGGCACTCCATGTGGGTAGAGCTGTAATTGTACAAATGTGTGACTTTGGCATCTGGGTTTTGCTTTAAAAACCTCTGTTTT
This sequence comes from Euphonia xanthogaster, assembly GCA_034509185.1. Lineage (NCBI taxonomy): Eukaryota > Metazoa > Chordata > Aves > Passeriformes > Fringillidae > Euphonia > Euphonia xanthogaster. The sequence continues at coordinate 7,955 of JAYDZK010001222.1, forward strand.
GGCAGTTAGGAAGTAAAGTCATTTTGCTTTCACGGGAAGTCTTCAGTCCTGCTTGAATTATGCTTTGTTTTTTGCTATCCAGTTGAAAGTCTCTGTTTCTTGTTCTACTAATTGCTCTCCAAATGTCCTTTTATTCCCTTCCATCCCCCAGCCCAGCCCTCCCCATAATGTACAAGAAAGCTAATTTAATTTTCTCCATTTTTGCACCCTGTCATAATCACTGTCACTCCTGACACTGAAGTGGACAAGCTGCTCATATTTCACATATTTGCTCTGTGCTGAGCTACAATTAACTGGGTTTTAATCATTTATTGCAGTGGAGGAGTGGGGCTGTCAGGCTGGTAAAGGTTGACCTTGGTGCTGGTTTGGGGAGGAAAATGCTGGTTTGGGTGGAGGAGAGGCAGCAGGGTGGCCTCTGGCATGTCCAGCAGCACAGGAGGACGTGGGAGAGCAGTGGGAATAATGGTGGGAAGTGGGAATAATGGTGGGAAGCAAAGCAGGATCGTGGGGCCATGGAGAGACCTCAGGGGAGGCTGAGGGAAAAAAAAAAGGCAGCACTTTTCAGTGGGATTTTGATTTGTGCTCACACTGGCAGCATCACACCTCTCCAAAAAGGCATCTTTGAGGAGAATTAAATTGGGGTTTTTGGTTGAGGAGCCATTTTTAGTTGGGCTTGAGTGATGGTGAAGTGTGCAAAACACAGATGGCCCAGACAGGGCAGGAGGAATTTCACCTCCTGGAGGGGAAAAGGGATCCCTCAGGTTTCCATTCCCTTTATACTCATGTGACAATTTCTCATCTCTGTGTCCTCATCCCAAGATTGGTCAGGATCCTTTTTCTTCCAGGTGGTTTAGAGGAAGGGAAGGGCCACCACTCTTTAATGGCAGCGTCCTGTGACTGAGTAAATGCAGCAACTCCTTCACTTCAAAGGGGTCTGCACATAATTTTGGGGTGGAATCTTTTATTTATCACAGAAACCATGCTTGGTTTTCTCCTTGGTACTGGTCTCTTACATGGCCTGAACAGGGCAGCTTTGTTATAATGAGTATAAATTTGCTGGCTGTAGCCAAAATTCTTGCTGCTTTTTCAGGGGCACAGTTCAGAAATGCTGTTTCTTGGGGAGCATTCAGCACCCTGATGCAAGCTGAACTGATTTCCTGCCCCATACTGTGTTCAGGAAAGGCTAAATGGAGCTAAAAGCACTTTGGATAAATTTCACAGGGGTGTAATAGAGAAAAAATGGAGTTGGAAATGGATTTAAGCCAAGGTGGGGGACTGGTGACTCAGCAAATGGCACCCAGCTAATGAGGCAATGCTTACAGGAATAATTACTTGGAAATATGTTTCTTGCAGCTAAATAGAAAACTCTGGTTAGGGCTGGGCCTGGAGGAGTTCTGATGTGCAGGAGCAGAATTTGAAACCTGAAATGTAACATAGAAAAGATGTCTTCTGCTGGCAATTGCCATTTCCAACCAGTGTAGTTCTCTTAACAGCAGAATAATAAATATAAAGAAATAAAAAATCAGCTCTGGCAGAAATTATGGGCTATTTCTTTGCAGCCAGCATGCCAATCCTCCATTTTCCTGGAAGGGGCTGTGGATGTTGACTCAGTTTCTTGCCCCTCTTGCTGCATTTTGCTTCATTAGCTCCTAATTTCTGTGTTTCACACGTTTTTTGTGTCACCAAATCCCCCCCAGCCTCAGCAATTAATGATGGCCCAAAGTAACTTCATCCAGGAGTGCCTTGGTCAGGCTGCTTTTTTCCTGGACTTGAGCAGGAAGTTTCCCCAGGATCCCATCTGCTCCTGGTGAAATCCAAATACCTCCCATCCACTGCAGCCCCTTCGTATTCAAACCCACCCCCCTAATTATTAAAAACCCAAAGCTTTTGTCACAGAGCCATGCCCTCAGCCCTAATTTACTGCTGATGAGCCCATTCAGTGATTAATTTCAGTTCTTTGATCCTGTAATCCCTTTGTTCAATCCTGTGGTGCACCAGAATAAATGTGAGGCTTGAGTGTGGATGGGGAATATTGTGAGTATTTTTTGTTTGGTTTTCTGGAAGGAAGAGATCTGGTTTGACAATTCCTGCTGTTGCCTCTCTTCCAAACAGGAGAAATTCTGCAAAGGTTGGATTTTTTTCATAATATTTTAACTTAAGTAAAAGTAGAAATGTCACTTGTAGCTGTGCAATATGTGAAATTAGGTCAGCTGAAAACTCTTTTATTTTTCCAGTGATGCTTTATTGAATTCTGAGGCAAACTCTGAGGCTAAAGGAATCAGGGAGGAGGAAGGTGGAAACACAGGATCAAATTTCTCCTTTTTTTTTCTCTCTAATCTAATGTCTATGGCTCAAAGAAAAAAATTTAGCAGCAATTTTTGGCTAGCAAAGAAGGCTGCTGAATTCAAAGCTTTCTGCCCTTTTATGCCAGACCAAACCAATCCAGCAGCAATTATTTGCCAATTCACATTTTTAATTATGTTGAGTCCATACCTCTCATGAAAATAAAAATGTGAGCTGGGGGAGCACCAATCATTTATTCTTTACTCTTAAAAGATGAATAGAAGCCAAAAATCATTCTGGTCCCTTTTAAAAACCAAAAGCAAACGTGGAGATCCACCCACAGAATTTGCAAAGGAGCTGTTCCTGGGGTTTCCAGCAGTAGTGGAATGGGGCTGGGACTTGTGGGGCTCTGTTTCATACCATGGACTCTCTGAAGGGTTTTGGAAGATTTTTTTTTGGGGGGGCTGCTTTTAACCTGAGGTGTTTTTGCACTTTTTTATACACGAATGAAAAGAACACTCAAGGTCCTTCTATTTCTCCTGAAGATTTATAACTTTAAAAGAAAAATAGTGACAAAAATCCTGAGCTCATCTGCTCAGAGCTGAGCCCATCCTGGTCCTCTTGTTTCCTTGTAAATCTGGGTTGTGTTTGAGGGGGTTGCTGTCTCCTGTCCCCCACATTCCCCTGACCCAGGGGCTTTCACACACCAAGAATGTCAATACTCAAGTCCTGCCTGTGTTTGGTGTGGAGCCAAAGGAACCACAGGGTCATTTTAGCTGGAAAGGACCATGAAGAGCAGCAAGTGCAGCCACAGTGCTGGGGATGAGGATTTCTAGAGGAGCCTCCATCCCAGAAATCTCCTGGAGCTGTTCCATGAAATCATCCCTTCTGACTCACTTGAGGAACAATACTTGTTTATCCCAGGGGGGATGCACACAGGATGCTGGACGTATTTCTCTTGGCATGGATGGCTAAGGAGGAATGCTCTCTTGATTATTTAATGTTGGGTTTTTCAACTCTGTTTGGACTTATCACTGCAGTTCTTCCAATCTTCTGGTTTCAGACTAATTTCCTTCCTTTTCCTTCCTTTCTGCTTGACTGTGGAACAAGAGATGAGCCATGGACACCTGCACTGGGGGATATGGATCTCACTGCTGGCTCAGTGGTTTTGTTTCTTTCTGAAACATAATCCCACATAATAAAACTGAGGCTAATCAGAAGATTTGCTCATCCAAATGTGGATTTCCTTTCCAAAGTGCTCAGCAGATGGGTATTTTTTATCAGAAAGTCACAAAAACCATTCAAATGCTCTTTGCCACTTCCCTCAGTTGGGGTGACTTTTTAAGTAAGTTTATTTTTCTGTTCACTTTTGCCACCAGGACTGTTCAGCCCCTTCACCTGTTTTTCAAGGCCCCCTCTATTAGTTAATGTCTTTATTCAGTCTAACAATCGTCTGCTACAAAAACTGAAAATTCAAAAATTCAAAAACTGAATCACTGAGGCGCCTTACAAATCACCTCAAGAGGCTCTTTTAGAAAGAAAACCGTTTCCTACCTTGATCTATTCCCGTTGGGCAGGAAATTGACTGGGGAAAAAATGCAAATTGGAGCTCCTTGATCATTCCCTGAGCCCTGCCCTGTACAGATGCAGGGAGGGGAGGGAAATGCCCCCAGGCTCCTGCCGGAGGGGACGTGTCTGTTCTTGGCAGCAGAGTCATTTGTGTGTTCCATGGGCACTTGGTGCTTTTGGCTGGGAGCTCTGCCCTTGTTCCTGCAGGGAAAAGAGCTCTTCTTGATGTTGGGCAGTTGTAGGGGAGCCACTGAGCTCCTCTGAAGGGTTTTGTTCTTCAGAGGGTCTTTGAGTGCCACCAGCAGGAGATGAATTTCCCTGTGGTGAGAAGTGAGTTATTCACAAAACAGGGGCACTGAGAGCAGGTTCAGCTCAGTTAATGTGCAGGTTTTAACCCTGGTAAAGGGGACTGGGTATCCTGGGAACTCCCTGTGGCTGTGCTGGGAGGGATGGGGCTGGAAGCTGCTTCTGGAGAAGCAGGAAATCCCAGATCCCAGCAGCCTTGGAACGCCCAGACTTGGATTTATTTGTCCCTTTTGAGTTCAGGGACAGGAGTTAATAACTTGACCTGCTGGGCAAGTCTGCCATGGGATAATCTCACACCTTATTCTAAGCAGAGCTGTTTGGATGGAATTGTTTGGTCCTAGAGGGGAACACAGAGTGTTAAATATCTTGGGGCTCCCTCATTTAAACATTTAATTTGATCTCCCAGCTGGTCTTAACTTAAACCAAGGTTTCTGGTGTTGCCTGGTGTCACTTTTCTCTATGACCAGTTGGCCAGTGCAGCCCAGTTGTGTCTCTTGAGCAGTGGCTGGGCTTTGGATTCAATTCCAAATAACACAGAACAAAAATTGATTACTGCAAAATCATAGGAAATGTTGAAAAAAAACTTACAGGAAAAAAAAATCAAAGAAAACAGAATGGAGTCGTTTTTTCATTCCACATAATGGTGCTGGATGAAAGTTTCTGGTGTTTGAAATTCTATTTTCCCATCTTCTAACATAAAAAAACCAATGGGTTTTACCATTGTTTTATTTTACTACTGTAAAGAGATTTTACTCTTTGCAAAAATTTCTTGACTCCTCAGACTTTTTGTTGGATAAAATGGTTGGGATCTTGCCACCTGAACTACTCCAAAGCTCAGTGTGCTGCTGTTTTGTTTAGAAGGTGAAGCTTCACATCCACAAGTCAAAAACTTCTGGTTTGCTCCTTCTGTGTTTTCTTAATTTTTCCTTTTGTATTTTTTTTTTATTGCAAAACTAACTGCACAAATCTGGGCAGTGTTCTTGGGGACTTTTGGGCAATTTGAAGGATTTTGTGCTAAATATAAACCAAAAGCATTTTGTGGAGAGGGACTTTTCATGAGGCTGTAGAGTGACAGGAGCCAGGGAATTGCTTTAAATGGATGAGGGCAGGGCTGGGTGGGATCTTGGGAATTGGGAATTGTTCCCTGGCAGGGTGGGCAGGCCCTGGCACAGCTGGGGCTGCCCCTGGATCCCTGGCAGT
>JAYDZK010001223.1:0-13186 GCA_034509185.1 Euphonia xanthogaster
AGAGGCCGTGGCACACACGCCCCTCATCAACCGGCGGTCGGGCCGGTTCCTGTTCCCGGGGGAGGCGTCAGCGCCCGGCTCGGCAGCGCTTCCTGCTCGCTGCGAGCGCCGCCGGTGCTTTGGCTGCGTCCCGGGGGTCCGGAGGGAGAAGCGCGCGGGGCTGGAGGGGACGGGGTCCGGGCCACGCCAGGTGAGTCCCGCGGGGACCGTTGTGGTGCCAGCGGCTGTTGGCCGGGGCTGTTTCCCGGCGGGATACCGAGCTGGGGGAAACGGGCGGAGGTGTGCGAGGCCGGGTTGGACGGGGCTTGGAGCAGCCTGGGCCGGTGGGAATTGTCCCTGCCCTTGGCACGGGTGGGACTGGGTGATGTTTATGACCCCAAACCATTCCGTGATTCTTTCCTGTGGCCCTCAGCAATGGCAGCACGGCCGTGTTGTTGTGTTGGAGGAGCAGCAGGAGCTTTAAGTCTCCCCTTTATGTCCCTCCTCCTGTGTGGCAGGTGACACTCTGATAGTGGAAGAGGACACATCCAAACCCGAGCCCGGCTCGCCGGTGGTGGCCAAAAAAGCGATGTCCCAGCCTGTCAGGGAAGCCGTGCCTGTGCTGGCCAGGAGGGTGGTGCCAGCAGACAATTCCTGCCTGTTCACCAGCGTGTTCTACGTGGTGGAGGGCGGCGTGTACGACCCCGGCTGCGCCCCGGAGATGCGCAACCTCATCGCCCAGATCGTGGCCAGCGACCCCGAGTCGTACTGCGAGGCCGTGCTGGGCAAAACCAACAGGGAATACTGTGACTGGATCCGCAGGGAGGAGACCTGGGGAGGAGCCATCGAGGTGTCCATCCTGTCCAAGTTCTACCAGTGCGAGATCTGCGTGGTGGACACGCAGACCGTGCGCATCGACCGCTTCGGCGAGGACGCGGGCTACAGCAAGCGCGTGCTGCTGATCTACGATGGCATCCACTACGACCCCCTGGAGCGCCGCCTGCCCGCCTCGGACCTTCCTCCCCAGACCATCTTCCCCAGCAGCGATGATGTGGTGCTGGCACAGGCTCTGGAGCTGGCGGATGAAGCGCGCAGGAAGAGGCAGTTCACGGATGTGAATCGCTTCGCCCTGCGCTGCATGGTGTGCCAGAAGGGACTGACGGGGCAGCTGGAGGCCAGGGAGCACGCCAGGGAGACTGGACACACCAACTTCGGGGAGGTGTGAGCTCAGCAGCACGAGGAGGGTGCCATCGACTACCTCAGCGCTCCGGAATCAGATTCTGGAGTCTCAGATAAGCTGTTTGTAATCATAAAATTCCGTTCACAGAGCTTGAAAAGCTTATTAACTAATTAACTAAATTAACTTCATGGTGGCCAACGCGCAGGTTTGGGAATAGGGGATCGGGAGTAGGGATGGCACTTGGGCTGGTGGTGGACAGTGGCAGCCACACCTTGATTTCATCATCATCTGTGTGTGTGTGTGTGTGTGAGATCTGAGCAGACAGACACAGCCAGGCTTGTCCAACACTGCTGTAAAATCCACCTCTGAGGTGCTGAATGGACATTTTCAGGGGAATTCAATTAATCTAAGGCTTTGGGAAACACACATATCAGCATCACTTACACTGAGAACTGGGCTCTGCACCTACGTGCAGCTCTCAGAGGGGAAACTGCTCGTATGGTGCATGATTTATAAGGGGAATACCAAGTACAATATCAAAACACAATTTGTAGTGGAAAGAGGATCTCTGAGCTGCCCTGTACCATCAGGAATAGACTGTGTAGCTTGTGTGCAGAGAACTTTAGGGAAAGCAATGGCCTCTAAGCTTTAAGGTAGCCTTTAAATTAATGAGTAGATGGATAAGTGTTGAATAAAACTTATTAATCCTCCGTAGGTAGTTTTTAGTTGCTTGAAAAATAACTCCCAACCCCCTGGTGTTTACACTGCATCAGAGCATAAGCATGTTTCCTGGAATACTTGGGATTCTTCTTCATAATAGCATTGGAAATTCCTGCAAGAGGGAAGTGAGTAGTTAGGGAAGTGACTTAATTTGCATCTGTTGAATACATTGAATATTTTACTTGAGTAGAGCCAATTAAGGCCATGGTGTTACTAAGCTGTTCCAGTTTCCAAATACTGTGAATGAGCACTTTAAGGTTGAGTTCTCACTCTTTGCTGGTAAAAAGTTTTGCCCTCTGAAGGCCAGAGCCAGAAGGGAGGCTTGAAATTCCATCTGCTTTCTGCCTTAATGTGTTTGATTTGTCACCACTGACTGTGGAGTAGCAAGACTTTCATTGTGATAATGAGATATCACAGCTGAATATTCAGATGAAAATAAGCTGGGGAAAGTGCCCCACTCCTTGGACTGTTCAGAATCAGGGAAGGTAAAATTGGTTTAATTGGAATTATTTTACCTCACACTGGGGTCGTGAAGCTTAACAGGAAGTGCTTTTGAGGACTTTTAAAAGGTGCTGTAAAGGTGCATATTACTGAAGGGGATTTATGTTGTTTTTTTTTTCTTTGAAATGCCTGCAACACATCCTTGTTTCTTGAATTTTAAAATATCCTTTGCCTGCCATTCTTCTGTTACTGTTTTGAGTGACCTTCCTTGTACTTTTAGACTGGGGAACAAGAAGGAGCATCCTCAGACTGAGGCAGAAATAAACCCACTTTGCACGTGGGTTTAACCTAAAACCCAGTTTGAAAGGGCTCTGTTCCCTCAGGCACCTGACCAAACTGGTGCAGCCACACCACCTTTCCTGCAAAAATCCTATTTCTAGGATTCTCAGCAGAGGCTCCCAGTTGGATCTTGAAATACAGGAGGGTTGCACTGAAGAAAGAACATAATTACTTAAGTGCTTTGCTGAATTAAGGCATGAATAATTAAACAGCCTAGGATCACCCAGAGCACTATGGACCTGGGTTTGTTTTTAATTCAGTATTAAAACACACATTAGCACTGTTGGGAGTTCCCTTTGGAAAGCCACTTAGCTTCCAGTGTTAAACCCCACTCTGCTTTTAGCCTGTCATTAGGAAAAGAAGATAAAAACCCCCCCAAAACCCAACATTAAACCCAGCCCTGTAGAAGCTGATGCTTAAAACCCTCCAGAAATACCTGACAGTTCAAAGGAACTTGAAGATTACACTGTGTTATAACTACTTGAGCTGAAATACTGGCTAGGAACGAGACCAAGAGGCTGGCAAGCCCCAGGTGTGCTCTCAGCTCTCCCAGGGAAGTAGGGACATGCCTGGGACAAGGAGCTGATCCTCCCCCTTTGCCATCTGTCACATGGACACAATACCTACCTCAGAGAGGTGCACCAGGTGTCTTTGAAACACAAGTGGAAGATCCATATTTATTGTCTGCCTTGACTTTGGGGAGCAACCCTTAGATTTTAGCTTTGTGTCCTGGATGGATTTCTCAAAGTGTGTGAAACCTTTTTTTTTTCTTCTTCTTTTTTTTCCCCTGGTATTTCTCAGTTGCAGTATTTGAAAAATGAGCTTTATTTAATCCAGAGTGTTGAGCTTTGCTAGATCATGTTTGCATTGGGAATCTGCTACCAGAGAATCAGTTCCCTTGGAGGGAGACGTGTCACTATCACTGCTTGGATGTTCTCTTTTGTTGCCTAGAAAAATAAAATCTCTTTGGTTAAAAAAGATATACCTGTAATTCGTGGTTGTAAAAGTTGATATTGTTACAGGCTGACAAAGAACAAGTCCTTGACTGCAAGAAAAATTTCTCCTTACTCTCCTAAACTTTCCCAAACAAAAAGTATCTGCATTATTTAAAGCATAAAGTCTGGATAGATTTAAAGTGCAACTCTTTTTCTTTTTAAAATTTCTTATTAGATTGTTTTTTAGTATGTTTTAACTAGGGTTTTCCTGCCCTTAATGACACAGTCAGGGAATTATCCCAAAAATGGCATCCTGCTAGTGGTGGGATGAACTCTGAATATCAGAATGGGATGGGATGAGCTTCAGGATCCTTTCCACACCAAACCACTCTGGGATTCTATGAAATATGGTACCTGAGATATCAGGACTCAGCCATAAAGAGAGTTTTACATCCTTCCAGAATCCTTTATGCATTGAACTATACAAATGATTAAGCCAACTTCACAAATATTTGTGTCCAGTGTTACACAGATCTACTCCATGGATGCAATAGACAGAAAAAGCAGTCTGGGGAGAAAATCAGTGATAACTGGAATTTCTGAAGGACAAACCTAATTCTGAAGTTCTGAGTAAACTCCTATCAAAAGAGCAGTTTCTGGGGAGAGCACTGAGAAAAGGAACAGCCTGTTCCATGGTACATCTCAAATCAGCACCTTTCCCTGAGCACAGTCACAGGGGTGCCATTGTGACAGTTTGGGGACAGTGTCCTGTGCCCATCGGGCTCTCCTGGGGAATATCCCAGCTCTGGAACTGGGATGTGTTCTGGGGCAGCCAACCCCAGTGAGGCTGAAACCTCTCTGACTCCGTGGTGTTGTGTTTGCCCTTCTCCTCTGGGGAGGGGCTGGGGCTGCATGAGGAGAGCAGAAGTTCTCTGCTGCTGCTGGAGCACAGAGCCTGGAGCTGGGGGAGGTTCTGAGCAATCAGGCTGACACACGAGTGCTGAATCATCTGTGTGTGCCTGATTTCACTGCAGAACCCACCCATGGGCCAGCCCTGGCAACCTCTCCCTGCCAAGAAAACTCTCCAGAAGAGGAACTAAAGGTTGTCAGCTTGCTGTTTGGAAAATTGCAGCTGCCATGCAATTAAATGTCTGCCTGCATTTTAAATCAAACTTTGTTCCAAATAAAATTCCTTCAAATTGGGTGAAATCACTTCTGCTGTTTCAGCTGTCTGAGCACCAACTCCCCCCTGAAACAGGAATGCAACAGAGGAGTTGACAAAATCAGGTTGTCCAGGGTCACAGTGCCCTTGTCTATTATTGTTAATTAAAATCTTGAGGAAAATGTTGGGGAACTATTAAAGCTTGAGAGCTGCCTTCTCACTTCTGGTGTTAATGGTAAGCAAGCAATGGGAGCACTTCAGCTCCCTTCTCCAGCTCCTTTCTGTGAAACAGAGATAATAAATATTATATAAATAATATTTATATAATAAATTAAATAAATAAAACCTTCCTTGGCCATAGGAAGGTTTGATAAGTGCTGTGCAACAGGAGGCATTAACTACATTCTCCAGCTCCTTTTTGTGAAACAGAGAAAATAAATATTATAGAAATAATGTTTACATAATAAATAAATATTTAATAAATAAATATAACCTTCCTTGGCCATAGGAAGGTTTAATGAGTGCTGTGCAACAGGAGGCATTAACTACATGCTATTTTCCATAACTGATTTGTCAGCACTCAGGCTGTGCCTGCAATTTGCATGAAGGAAAGTGCCCAAGAGTCCCACAGAGTCAAAAAAACCTCCTTACTTGACAAGAATCTTATCAGTGACACCTGTGGATGCTTCTCCTTCAGGGCCAGCCCTGAGTCACTTGTGCCCTCGTGTTTAGGAACAGGGTGAGGCTCAGCAGGGCTCTGAAGCTGCCAAAGTCCTTCCAGGGCACTGGGAAGTTTTCTCTGCATCATTTGACTCCTGGCGTATCCTTCATGCCATCTCTGTGAAATCACACCTTATTTTGGGTTGCAGCTATTTATATTTGTTGGAGGGAGAGGAATGTGGAAAAAGAACAGGCTCTTTCTGGGCTCCTGATTCAGAGGAGCTTGAGATTTCTCCTAATGGATCCTGACACTTTCCTGACCCTCACGGGGCTGCAGGCAGCCAGCTCTGCCTGTTGGACTGCCCAGACTGGAGTCCTGCTGGTGTCAGGCAGCCCTGCCTCGTGCTGCTGCTCACTCACACCCTGCTGGCAGTGCAAGAACAAAATTACCCCAGCTTTGCTTTCCTCCCTCTCTCAGAGCAGCCTCAGCACCGGGCACAACTCGACAAAACCCACGCAGCTCCAAAGCTTCCACTTCAAATTAAAATTAATTCATTAAAAGCTGGGGAAACCTGTGCTTGGGACAGCAAAAAGCTCAGGCAGCTGCTGGGGTGCCTCAACCAAACCCACTTCATTAATTAATACCATGTTTAAACTCTGCTGATGCTGTGCCATCCAGCACAGCTCCTGAAGCCCTGGCACCAATCCTGCCCTCAATCCCTGGTTGTGACAATGCCCCAGCAGCTCTGGCTGCATCCCCATCCCTCACCAGGCCAGCGTGGGACAGCAGGCAGGGCTGGGGCTCTCAGCAGCCTCTGCTTTGGTGATTTGCTCTGCAGCACATGTTCCCTTCTGGAGCAGCACTTGGCTGGGCTCAGCATTGCCAGTGGGAGCCTCTGGCTCATCTGCTCTCCCTCCATCTTCCTCTGGCTTTAATTAGCTGTTTCCACTTCCCTGTTCTGTGGAGCAGGGAACATGTGTGGTAACAAATCCTTTTGCTAAAAATACCAATTGAAAAAAAAAATAAAAAATCATTGGAGCGTGGAAATGTGAATGAATCCAGCAGCTGTGCCAGTCCTGGGAATTTCCTGCAGGGTGTTTGTAGATTTGCAGTGAGCAGCACCTTGTCAAGCAGGTACAAGTCCATGCTGTGGGGGGGGATGGCCAAGGCATTGTTAATCAGCAGGAAAAGCTCCAATTTGAACAACAGAGCTCAAAGTCAGGGTAAGAAGGACGCTCTGCTCTTCTCTGTCTGCCCCTGCAGCTCCACCCGGGCTGGGGGTCGGTGTCACCCTGCACAGGGTGGGGACATCTGGGCCCCTCTTTGAGGGGGCAGCAGAGGTGGCACCAGGGGCTCAGGGCAGGAGATGCTGCTGGAGAAATGCCCCAGCAGAGCTTCTGAGAAGGTGTCAGTGTGAGGATGAGCCTGATGGGCATCTTGGGGGGCTTCAGCTTTCACCAGAGCTCCAGGGACTGGCTGCAGGCTGCCTGGGGAAGGAGTCCCCAGCACGGGGAAGGAGCTTGCAGAGGGTTTTGGTGCCCACAGGGAACGGTGCCAACTGGGGCAAAAGCAGCTGCAGGTCGGGACAGGCAGCAGGAGCCTGGGAGCTGCGCAGAGCTGGGCACCCCTTCCTGCAGCACGTAAATAAATCCGTGCCGAATCTTCCCTCCCCAAAACACTTTCTGCCTGTCTTTACAACCTCCTTCCTTCGCAAGCAGCAAACTTTTGGCCTCTGGGAAGCTGCGGTGAAATGCAAGTAGCAACCTGTGGCAGGCCAGGCTGTTTTCAGGGCTGAGCTCCCGGGCCGAGCTGCGGCATCCCGGACAAACCAGCCGAGAGCAGAAGCGGCTGCGGGTGACGCGCTCCCGTAATTAGCGAGCGCAAGGCTGGGCTCAGGGCTCCGCTGTCAGCCAGCAGCTATGCGGCAGAACAGGATGCCGGATTAAGGAGTCTCCTATCGGCCACAGCCGTGCCCAGGACAGCAGGGGACAGCCGGGAAGTGAGGGAGCTGGGTGGCACCGAGCGGAGCTGCCCGCAGCTCACAGCCAGCGCTCCCGGGCACGGCACCCACGGCGTTTGGGGGCTCGGCTCGGGGCATCCAGGCTGAAGCAGCAGGAAAGGTGCCTGGAAGGGCTGCAGGATGAATTGCACTCGGTCTGGGTGCAGGTGAAGGGCCAGGGATCGCCTGTCAGGACGTACCTGCCGAGCACCCACCTGGGCAGCGCAGCCTTATCTGCGGCGGAGCGGAGTTAATGTGTAACCCGGCTGTGTTTGGTTAGCCCAGGAAAGCAAAGAAGTCCTGGGATAGGCACGGCTGGGACAAGGAATTGGGCAGCACGGAACGACGGACAGCCTGGTAAAACTACAAAACGGATTAATAATCATTTCTGTTCCTGCTTGTGCTTTTCCTGCTGGATGGGCTGCGGGTGAGGGGCTGGGGGGCTCTGGGTACCTGCAGGGCTCTGCTTTGCAAGGCTGAAATGTGGTGGGGGATTCACCAGCGAAGCTGGACCAGGTGGTGTGGTGGGAGGAAAGCTGGGGAAACCTGTGCTCGGGGCAGCAAACAGCTCAGGCAGCTGCTGGGGTGCTTCATTTACCTGTTGAGAGAGGAGGAAATTCAGATCTGCTCTTGACCCCTTTGCCCCTGAGCTGGGATCCATCCCCCGGGCTGCTCAGAGCTGGGTCAGTGCCTGCAGAGGGGGGTTTGCTTTGGGTTGTGTTTGGGGCTGGCCAGCACAAAGCCTTTTCCAGGCAGGAGGGGTCTGGTTGCTGTGCCCCGGACAGCAAAACCGAGGTGTTCTAACCCGGGATGAAGAGCTTGGAGTGGTGCTGGCTGAAAGAAAGTAGCCTCTTCTCTGAAGCAATTAGCATTAATTGCTACCCGGCACCTCTTTGATGGCTCCGTGGGCTTTTAAAGGACAGTTATGGCAACGGCCACAAGAGCTGAGGGACCTGGCATTTGGATTTTGATAAAGAATAGCTTCTTCCAAATACGTTTTTCGTTGGGGAAGAGAGCTACACCACTGAAACCCAGCTATAAAACAGCTCTTTGAGTACCATGTCTTTTAAATCAAACGCTCAGTCACGTTTTTAGTTTGTGGATGTTACTGTTGTGGCAAAGAAGGAACTAAAATCCTTCTGAATCATTACAACTGGGGGTTTCAACAGTGATTTTTTTCCCCCTTTCCCGAGCTGGATGAGTGTGCTGGAGCTGTAATCACAGCAGAGAACTATTGGGCAGGAAAAGGAACTTCTTGTTTCGGTGCAGCTCCTCTGCCGTGCCCGGCGGGCTCGGGCTGGACTTTGCCTCCCATGAGCTGGGGCTCGGTGGGTGCCAAAGCCTTGGCAGCTGCTTGAGGTCCCTGCAAATGCTGGTTTTGAATGAGAGAGAATTATTCCTTTAGTGGACTGGTGGTGGGGGGGATCCTCATGGAGAAAATGCCTCCCTGCTGGCCCCAAGCAGCTGCACACTCAAGTTGCAGCAAGGTTTTCACTTCCCCAGGAGGGTTTTGCTGCCTGAAATTTGGGAGGGAGGCAGCCAGGAGCAGCACAACAACCATGGCCAAGCCTCCTGCTGCTGAGGAGTCAATGTAAATCTAGAAATCTATATCTCTAGTTTTGATATAAATCTAAATTTCATGTCGTGGAGGCTCCAGTGCACAGCAAGACCCTGCAGAGGCCTGAAGTCCCCCAAGCTCAGCTCTGCTTCCTCACAGCTCAAATCCCTGGCTATGAAGGGATCTGAATTCAAAGAATCCAGGGAATTGCTGTTCCAAAGCCACCACTTACTTCAACATCACTTAAGCAGTAAATAATGCAAAGCTGAGACTGAAATATTAAACTCCTCCTGCGTGGAAGGATTAGGCCTGTCAGGGCGTGGGTGTTGAAATCTGATTTTTGCGGCGTATTCCAATTACAAAGGAATTCTTTCAGGGTCTAACGCTCTGAACAAGCAGCCAGTTCTGCTCACTTATCTCTGGATCTAATTCCCTGATCCTGCTACAAGGAAAAAAAAAGGCAGCAGTGTGTTCCTGCCTGCAGGTTACAGCACAAAGGGCTCCTCTGTCTCCCGAGGAGCAAATCCTCTCGCGTGGGTCCGTGTGTCTTGCAGGGGGTGTTGGTGTTTGTTTTGCTGCTCCCTCTCGCCCCCACAGCCCAATTCCCTCCCCAAGAACAGGGTGGTGCATGTGGAGGAGACTCATTGGTGGTGCCAGGGATTTTTGGAAGCTCAGTGCTCTGAGTCCCTGAGTAATGGCACCTTCTGTGGGTGCTCAGCAGAGCTCTGGGCAGGGATAACTGTGCCCTCTGCCCCCTGGCACCCTGCCCCAGCATGGGAAACCCAAATCCAGGCTGTTTGTCACCCTGCTGCCACACTGGGGTCCCACTGGTGATGGGAGGTCTGGGCTGCATCAGGGAGGTGAGCAGAGGGGACATTGGGGTGCAGCTTGAACCCCCCTGGGCACAGCCCCTGCCCTGTGCCAGCCGTGTGCCCAAACACACCCAGGCGTGCCCCAAAGGCCCAGGGACACCTCCCTGGGGACACCTCCCCTGGGCCCCCAAGGAAGGGTGGCAGAGGCAGCTCCTTGCCAGGAGGAAGCTCCTGACAGAGCAAGGATGTGAGTAACCAGCAGCATTTTGGGCCAGCACGTTCACAAGTTCAAGCTGCAGGGCTGGCACAAGGGTGTGGCAGAGGAAAGAGGTCCCATGAGTCGGGGCTGGGGCTGTGCCAGGATTTCTAAGCCAGGCTTACAGCTTTTCTTGTGCCTTCTCCACTCCTGTGAGGTGAGCAGAGAGCCACCAACATGAGCTGCCTGTGCTGAGATTACCCCATCCCCAGTTATTTTGAGGAAAACTTCAAGGCTGATTTTTAAAAGCTCAGCTGTGCCTTCTCCTGGAGACAGCAGCTGAAGATGGAGCACAGTGCCTCCATCATCAGCTCTTTCTGCTTAAAATGCTGCTACCCCTGCATTGTCATGAGAATCTGCATTCTTCTCATGACACAAGTTGGGAGCTCGGACACTTTATTATGTGAAATAGCATTCTAAACATCCAAGGCACTTCTGTATGAATCAATTAGTACTCTTGACCTCCTAACTATACTGCAGTCTGTAATTTGACAGTTATCATTAATAGACCCTATAAACTCGTACAATAGATGTGTGCACGCTGCCCTCTAATTCAGAGTAATAATCTTTCTACAATTGTGTTCACTGTTGTTCATCTAACTTTAGGGGTAAAAAAAAAATAAAAAATCAATGCAATTGAACGAACCCAGTATTTACCTCTCTCTTACCATCTCATATTAAGAAATTACAGAGCATTTTTCATTATATCTGTTTGGTAAAGTCAATCGTAAAAGGCTGGTGTAGAAAATAAGTGCAGAAACTTTAAACAAAAATATTAATGGAATTTGGTAGGTATAAAACTTTTATAAACTCTGTTTTCTGCTGGGTTACTGTATTAGGAGTCTCAAACCTTTCTCCAGTTAAGGTTAATTTACTGTTTATATTAGCACATATGCCTTAACAACATAAAGAGTTTCCCCGCAGATCAGTTGATAAGATGCAACATAGAGAAAGGGCCAAATGGTGTTTATTACAGTCTACTTAGTGAGGCTGTGACTACAATACTCCACTGCTGAAGTCAGTGAAAGGACACCAGCACAACACAATCCCAGAAAGTGCAAGCTGATATAGCACAAAAGATTCTTTGTTTAAGAGCAGCAAAAATTTCCAGCAACTGTCTGAAGATGCATGGCATAAGAGAATGCAATTAAATAACAAAACAAATCCATTCTAAAGGACAATCATTATAAACCAGGACAGGGACACTTTGTTTTAAGTGCACACAATGAATTTTAAAGATCTTTATTTAGAAGGGGAGTGGGATGATGACCAAGGAGCTGGGGAAGGGCTAAGGCTTACTATCCACTGTGTACTCTCAGTGTTATCTTTGCAGATGCAGATCTGCATAGTCAACATCAAGAAGGGATGAACTGACTGAAGGAGGAAGTCCTGTGGAGACAGGAGGATGATCCTGTTTTGGCTTTGAAGAATGACAGAATGGCGAAGTCCTATGACTGGAACTTTGAAGGACACCATAACAAAGAAAAATTAACTTTTGCGTGACTAAGGGTTATTTAAATTGTAAAGTACACACTCTGCATATGTTAACAAGCTCAATTAATTACATGCTATGACATGTATGACTATTTTACATAACTCACTACCTGTATCTGCTACATGTAACACAGGAGGAAGGGAATAAGATTGGACTGTGTATAAGAAAAGTAGAAATTTCTCTTAGGAAGAAAACCCAAAAAGCCTTGAGACAGAGGACTGGCTGCTCTCCTCCCTCTTCTTCTGATCAGTGTAAGTTTCTAATTATTACTACCCAGCTTAACACAATGTTACTGTTATTGTTAGAGTTCTATCCCAGCTACTGCATTTGTAAACAGCAATTCCTAATCTGCATTTCTGTGCTTCAATAAACTGCAATATTTGTGAATTTTTGCTCCCAAGGCTCTTGAATAATGTGACCAGACCTATATTGCCAGATTGGTTCATCACACTATTCATGAATTTGTGATTGCACAAGTTCTTATTGAGGATGACCTGACCTATAGCATTGAATTGGTAAACCACATTATTTGTGAATCTGTGGTCCTGGAACATCCTATTGAACGTGACAAGACTTAATAGTGACAAATTAGTTCTAATGAGAAATTAAACTCCGTTTGCACCCAACTCTTCTGAACTCTGAGGACCAGCTGGAAAGCAAGAGTGTTTATTTTCTGCCAGATTTCTTAATTTTAATGCAAAAGAGGCCAATAAAGTATTATGGAGGAGTGACACATTTGATGGATGAGTGGGTTCTGAAATAATCTATTATCAATTACTTTTTAGTGTTTGGCTTTAGTCCAGTAATTTTTATTTGAACAGGCCACATGTTAGCATGGTTTTGATTGCAAGAAGTGACTGACTTTTCTTAAATGGGATACTATTAATTTGCTATCTTCAACTTTATCCCTCCTTTTTCTGATAGTGATTCTGTTATGTCAGGTGCTGTTTTAAAATTTAAGGGGGGAAAAGTCATTTAAAAAAAGTTTGTTTAGTAAATTACTCTCTGTTTTGTTTTCAGCCAGCTCGGATCAAGTTCAATCCAATACATCTTGAGAGTTATTCTGAAAATAAGCAATTGCCCCTCAAATTTAGCCCAAACCAGTTTGACCCTGTGGGTTGTATCCTTTTTTTCATTTATACCAGTGTTCATCCAAAGCAGTGCTATATAACATGATGGAGTCACTTGAGCTACAAGCAAGTAGGGAGTAAATCTCCATTCATTTTTTCCTTAAGTAAACTTTACAGAAGTTCATGAGATTGCCCTATTGAAAGGATTTGTTTTCAGGAACAAAATGTCATAGTTCACCTTTCAGACAGGTGTGGGTTAAAGGGCTGGCTGATACCTGGAGTGCCTGGAGTGACAATCACTGCATGTATACCCAGTTATAAAAATAGGAGTCCTTCAAATAACAACCATTTCCTTCATTACTTTCCTTAGTTATGGTTTGTGAATGTCCATTTGTCAGTACCCAGTGAAGAGAAATGCATTGTTTGTGTTCAGTTTTCTTGGAGGCCCCAACTATAAAGCATACCTAGAAGACAGAACAGTCTCCCACTTAGAGAATCCACTCTTCTGTAACATAGGAAGTATGAACTATCAACTCTCCAAACCTGTGTGAACAGGAATAACAGAAAGCTAACCTCATA
>JAYDZK010001224.1:0-13120 GCA_034509185.1 Euphonia xanthogaster
AGGGGCTCTGAGCTCTCCCTGGAGCTTCTCCTCTCCAGGTGAGCACCCCCAGCTCTCCCAGCCTGGCTCCAGCCCTGCAGCATCTCCATGGCCTCCTCTGGGCTGTCTCCAGCAGCTCCAGCTCCTCCCTGTGCTGGGCCCCGGGGCTGGGGCAGCTCTGCAGGTGGGGGTCTCACCTGAGGGGGGCAGAGGGGCAGAATCCCCCCTTCCCTGGTCCCAGTTCTTTGGATGCAGCCCAGGATTTGGAGATTTGGGATTTCTGGGCTGCAGAGCACTTTGCTGGGTCATGCTGAGCTTCTCATCCACCAACACCTGCAAGCCCTTTATGGCTTTTCACACTAAACAGCACAGACAGAACACTCCCCCCTGCAACTGCCTCCTCTTTCAGGGTGGGAATGAAGCCAAGTAATTTACACCTGCTTTTGTCCCTCTTCAGCCTTTAAAAACATCAAAGCCCAACCTTCGGGGTCTTTATTCACTTTCCTGGAGCTTGGGATTTTGCACCTTTGCATGCTCCTAAACCTCCTCCTGTAACTTCTGGCTAACAGCTCCAGCTTCTGCACCAGGAGGAATTGCTGGGCTTTCAAGATAAGCTGCCATTAGTCACCAAAGCTCTGCTCTGCAGGATCTCCTCTCACCTTATCACCTGCTGCTTGGGATACTCTGAAATAAATAAATGGGAAAGAATACCAGGTGAAAACAACACAAATGCAAAGACTCTGCGTGTAAACCTTAATCTGGATCCATCTCGTAGCTGACAGGAGGTTCTACTGAGCTGGGGTTGGTCTTTTTCCCCTGGTAACAAGTGACAGGACAGGAGGAAACAGCCTCAGGGTTGTTAATGGGGGAGGTTAAGGTTGGATATTCAGAAAAATTTCTGCGTGGAGAGATTTGTCAGTCCCAGGGCAGCCGTGGAGTCCCCATCCCTGGGGTTTAAAGCCATGTGGATGTGGCACTTGGGACATGGGTTAATGGAGTGCTGGGGGAACTAACTGCTGGATTTGATGATCTTACAGAACTTTTCCACCTAAAGGATTCCGTGTTTCTATGAACATTATGATTAATAAGTTACATTATGGCAGAGGGGAAAAAATGGCCTGACAGCCAATGCCTGCAGCCACCTCCAGCCCCTTCCTGAGGGAAACCACGCACAGCCTCAGCACACTCTGACAGACAAACACCTCCTCGGGATGTCAGGCAGCTGAAAATTTACATTTCAGCGCCAGCTTTACATTGAAGCAAATGGCAGGGCCACTGCAGAGCAAACAGAGTGCCATTACCTCAGAGCACTCGGCATGCAAAGCACACTTCAGGGCTGGGGCTGGGGGGAAGGAGATTGCAGGAATTCTTTCCTGAAATGGAATGGGGAGATAAGATCGAGTGAAAAGGAGCAGAGGCTGCTGACATATCTAGACTCCCAGAAGCCAGTAAATATGCTAATAGGCTGCCATTTCTGCCAGTAACACTCAGAACCAACTTTGATTCTGCTCAAATATATCGCATTAAACAAGAGAGATAAGGCCGGCGCTGAATCCACACAGAGCAGCTCCTTTTGACCAAGACAGCTTCACTTCTCACTCCAGGAAATCCTGAACAAAGCTTTCTATTCAGAGTCTCCACTCCAACCATCACAGTGTTTATGAGTAACTCTGGCCATTTACCTTTTAGTAGTCTGATTTGGAAGTGCTATTGAAAACTCTACATAAAGCCATAAACCAGTCTGGAAAAGCTGCATCCATCCAGTCCCAGTCACAAACCCCTCCCCAAACCAGGACAGGGCTTGCTGCCCCAAAGCCACAAACTGCAAATTTCACACGAGATGTCAGAGAGGAGAAAAAGAAAGGGTGTGTTGAGTGTGCATCCCTGGGGACAGATTACAGAGCAAGAGCTGAAGCTGATGTGACCTGATAGCAATGATAAACTCAGGAGATGATAAAGGCATTCCCTGGACATCCAACTGTTGTCCTTGGGGTTTGGACAGACACACCAGGCAGAAATATGGACGCATGAAAATATTAAACACAGACAGGATTTGTTCTCATGGATATGAAGTATATAGGTGTGAAATAAATAGATGTATAGGGAAATAAATAGATGTATATTCAAACAGCATAGGCAAAGGAAGCATTTCTTATTTTCACTCCACTTTATCTGCCCACCACCTCTGAATCAGCAAGATGAGCTCAAAGGCCACTGCTGGCTCTAGTCTGAGGTATGCATTTTGCACATTGCTAAACAAAAGCAAAAGCAGCTCTGCCCTGCCACAGCAGGGGCTGAACTCAGCCTCAATAACTAATTCCATTCCATGAGGCTGTTCCCTAAGAGAGGAGCCTGCAGCCCTCCTCGACAGCCCTTGGCTGCTCTTCCAAGACTCCAGCATACAGGCAGGAGTACCCAGAACTTCAAGCAACCACCAGCATCAAAAAACAAACATGTACAGAAGCTAGGGAGATGTAAAAAATAAACCCCAGACCTTTGCAGGCTGAATAAGCCTCCCACATGTGGCACAACACAACAGGAACAGTTTCCCCAGCAATGCTGGGCACTGCAGGGAGATGAAAGCTGGCTCCAGCTCTCAGGAGCAGGACCTGCAGGCAGCAGGGAGGCATCAGGAATTCCCAGGAGCAGGAACCCATCCCCAGACCCGTGGCAAGCACAGCAGAGAGCAATCCAACAGGAGGTGGCTGGAGAAGACTCCCAGGGCAGCAGGAAGGTTATGACAAAGCAGGTTTGCTGGCAGGAGAAGCAGAGATGGGGACAGGGCTGAGAGGGCCTGCTCTGGGAGGGAACAGCCCAGCAGCTGGGAAGTGCCAGCCCAGGGAACACCTGTGCTCACCTGAGCTCTGTCTGTGCCCCTTCCATCACAGCCAGCCCCAGCACTGCCCTGCAGGAGAACACCAGGACCCAGCCTGGCTTTGCCTGGGTTCCACAGCCACACTCTGGCTCCAGCCTGTGCTCAGAGCTCCCTTATCCCTATCCCCAGGCTGCCATAATTCCCATTTTAGCTGCCAGTGCTAGGAAGGAGTCTCAGAGCTATATGGTGAGGCCCTGGAATTTAAATATACAATAACACTGTAAATAAAAGGAAACAAATTCCTTGCGGAAAACCTTTTCACATGCCAGATCAGTTCCCAATAGTAACTGCTATGCTTTGACAAGAGATAAATATTTACAGTCTGAAACAGAGAACACCTTGTGTTGCAATACTGGAACGAAAACCTTGTCTGTCCTGGTACCCTGAAGAGAGGGTTTTGATATTTTAAAGAAAAAAAATTAGAAATAAACCCCCAAGCTGAGCACTTAGAAGCGCGCACACATTATTGTGCTCATTTACCCCACCAAAACAAAAACCTGAAAGTAGTCACACAAAGAAATTGTCAAACATGCTGAATCCAGAACAGATTTTCTCAAAAGGAGACCTCATCCCCCAGGGAATGTAGACAGTTTACAGCAAAAGTCTAAATTATTGCCAAAAATATGCTGCTTTTTTTTAATTTATTTAAATACAGTCTAAGTTGCTCCTCTTAGACATTCCGCCAGTGAATGCAGACACTGAAGATTTTTCCTACTGGAGCAAGAAGGCCGCAAGGAGGATCAGATGTCCATATCCAGCTCCTCGGACTGGGGCATCCCACTCCAGGAGTACCCTCAGGAAGAGGGAAGAGAAAGGCCAAGAGCTAAAGCCTGAGCTATCTCTGAGCTTCCAGCACGACTCTCAACCTCAGGGCCTGATCAGCTCCTTCCAACTAAGGAAAGAATGTGGGGAATGTCATTCATACTGGCACTCGGGAAGATCCAGGCACGGGAAGTGTACAGTGGCTGGGTATCCCTGTGCCAGGAGGGTGACAAGCCTGCTGCAAGGAGATGCTCTCATTTCTGCCCAGCTCAGGTTGCTGGGGTTTGCTGCCATTTTAAATGAGCTGAACACCCCATTAAACAGGAGTGCTTTTTTTTTTTTGCTGCACTGTCTGAGCAGCCCAAACTCCTGTTTCTGAGAGGAGCTGCACGAGGCCAGCCTGGCTGGGCTGTTACAGGGCAGGATTTCATATCTGAGGTGCAATTTTCCTCACCCAACTGCTGTTGGGGCTTTTATGGCCCGCTCCCTTTGAAGTGGGGCAGCCACAAGAGTTCAATGTCTACCTGCCACTCTCAGCTCCTTTACTTCCTCCTCCCCTTCCCAGGAAATCATTCCCCTGGGCAGAACTGTCCTGCCTTGGCCTGGCTGCTGCCCCACGATCCCATCCCTGCAGTCAGCCAAGCCTTATGTTCCGTGCTCAAGTTCTCCATTTGCTCCCCTGCTTCCAGCATCCCTGCACAGCAGTTTATTTTTAGCCCAGCATTTTTTAGAGCAAAGCCCAGAAGCAGCACACTTTCAGTGCCAGACAGAATTCAGCTGTGACTCTCATGCTGTCAGCTGACAAGGAGGACACTTGGCTTTGGTGGCCACACAAGGCTGGTGTCACCCCGTGGCTGACACCCAGGGCCACTGCTGGCCCCTGGGGGCTCTGCTCTCCCAGCTGCACACACCAGAGGCCCTGGGCTACCACAAGGGATGGTGACTCTGCCACTCCCCGGGCTGCTCCTTCCACAGCCTGACAACTCTTTCGGGGAAGAAATTCCTCCTGATGTCTTCCCTAAATGTTGGGACAGAGAGCCATGATGGCCCAGGAGAGCCCAGAGCTTGCCCCTTGCAGGTCCCCATGAATGTTTGCAGTTTGGGGTCACTGCTCACAGCCAGCTCAAGGCAAAGGGGAGATCCCTGCTGGCTTCACCAGGTGCTTACCACCAACACAGACAAGGAGAAGTGTCCCAATGTACAAAGGAGGCTCCTGGCCAGCTTTATCATCAGCTTTCTGGGGTCAGAGGTGGTTTTCACGTTCTAAATACTAATACTTGCCTTCTTTTGATTATGGCTTGTTGTTTCAGTGCAATTATAGAACAACAGAATCAGATCCAGCAGGCACCACCACCACCTTTTTCTTGTTGACAGATCACAACCCAGTAGAGGCAAGAGCAGTGAGAGACACCCAGACACAGCAACTGAGATGAACAAAACCGTGTAATCTGTGTCAATCCACCCAAAATCTGGGAAGCTCAGAAAATTGCACAGTAAAAGTCTTTCCTACTCTCAACAGCTCACAGAACGTCCTCCTGAACAAGACTGCAATGACAAGGCCATCTTCTCCAAGGCATAAAGCAGCCAGTGACAGAGCCACACTTTGCCCTGAAATCACATCAAGCCTTTTTGCCCACTGACCCAGAAGTCTCCAGCTTTTTTGCAGGTTTGATAATTTGTAACACAAAACCTCAGATTGCTTTTCCCTGTCACAAGCTGGTGGTTTTTGCAAAGCTTCAAGCAGGAAGTGTTTTTCCTGATGTTAAATATTTCATTCACTGTTATGATTAAGCCCATCCTCAAAGCCTCCATCTGAGGCTGAAGAGGGATGAACAAGGGATGAAGAAAAGCCTGACAAGGAGAGGCAAACACAGCCCCCAAGGAAGCATTAGGTACCTATCACGTACAATCAGAATAAATACTCCTTTCTAGTCCTCTCCCTTCTCCTTTGATCATGCTTCCAGGTCAATATCTTGTGAGAAGCAGTCCTGACTCAAATGTATCCTTCTGCCTCCACCAGGATCCAACAGCAGGTATCACTTGTGGAAATAAATAAGTAAAGAACATTTCCTCCCAACCAAAGCCCTGCTATTTGACTCAAACAGGAAATCTGTCTTGGGTTGGAGAAATGCACAACAGAATCCACATGGAGAGTAATTTATTTTTTTTTCCCCATGCATCAGGCAGTGAGGAAGAACTGCTTTGCACAGGGAGCAAAGACAGGATGAGCTTTGCAACAACCCAACAGAGACCCTGCCCACATTCATGGAATGATTAAGGTTGGAAAAAACTTCTAGGACCATCAAGTCCAGCCATTAACTCAGCCAGGTCTGTTTCTTTCCCTGCCCCTGAAGATGCTCCAGCAGCACAAACCACACTCAAACTGCACCACCTCCCTGGGACGGCAGCTGGAAGCTGCACTTCACTGTGCTCTTGCCCTCTCCAGCTTTAAAAACATGCCAGCCTTCATCCCCTCCAGCAAGAGCTCCACAAGAAACATGCTCCAGTGTCCTCTGAGTTCTTCTGAAGCATTCTGTGCTCCCTTTTTCCCCAGGCAGGCTGCAGAAAGAAGGCAGGCTCCCAGCAGGACGCACCAGGCCAGCTCGCTGTCCCCGTCCTGGCGACCTCGTTCCTGCTGTTCCTGCACAGGTCCCCTCTCCTGGCTCACCCACAGCACTGGGGACAGCAATTCCTTTTATTGCAAGTCTCCACTGGCTGGAGAAAACGACTGCCTTCATTGGAAGAGATGAGTCTCACATATGCAGTGCTGTAAAACACAACCCAGCCTGCAGGAAAGCTCGGGTTTACCCACGAATTCTTCCTTCAGAGCCATCCTGACGGACAGGCTGCACACAGCTCTTCCCTTCCCAGGGCTCCCTGGGAATTCCATGATCTTTGCATCCCTGTCTGTCTGCAGTTGGACCCACTGCATCCAAAGTCAAGGCCAACAGCCCATCTTCCATCTCACCCCACCTCCTTCCAGTGCTCACATTTACCTGCCCTGAGCTCCCAAGGCCAAAGCTCACAGACTCTTCCAGTTTGCACGACCCTCGTTGTTATGCAGGTGTGAAAAATGCCATTTTTCCTCACTCTTGTGCACATTATTTGAGCAGAGAAGCAAACCTCACCCCTCCACACGCACATGGACCAGCAGTAAAAGGCAACCCATGTTTTTGCCTCTCCAGGAGAACCACCTGTATTGAAGATTTTACCAGAATCCACGACAAACAGTAACAAGAACCAGGTAACTGTAGCTCCTGTGGGGGGAAATGTAACCTTCCAAATGCCTTGAAAAACACTCCTGAGAATTTCTTGGGAACAGCACGCACCAGGATTAATTCCTTATTTCAGGCTCACATTGAGGACCCTTTGCTTGGAGATCAAATTTTGTCAACACAACCCCAAAACCAACCTGAGCATTATTTTCCCTGAGCAAATGCAACATAAGCTGTTGGAGCACATCGGGAAAACCCAGGCAGGAGAAGGATGTGACAGCCCAGTTATGAGGAACTGCTATTCCTCCAAGTGGAGTTAACACAAATTCTATCAGCAAACTAATGCTCACGTGACAAATGGAAGTTCATTTTACAGGGAACAAGACACAGTGTACTAATGCTCCCAGAATCTAACTGTAATTAAGTCTCACTGACAGACACCTCATTAAAGCGCCACTTCTCCAGAAAAATTAATAAAGTGAATTATTTCCTACGTGTGAAATATCAGGGTTTTTCACTGCTCATGAAAGATACATGGAGTTCAGTTCAGCTGGATGTCACTGCTCCCCGGAATGAAGGAGTGACGTGCTTAAAAAGACATTTAAAACAACACATTGCTGTGCTGCCAAAACCCAGGCTGGGATACTCAGGCCCTAAACGTTATTTTATCCTGTGATGGCAGAAAATAAAGCCCCTGAAACACAATTCTTCTTCCAGCAGATACAGACAGATAGATACACATATAGATGAAATAACTGGCTTGTTACTAGAAAACCAAACTAAATTAAGATAACCTAATTTTGGCCAAACTAAAAAAATAAAAAGGATTCCCATGACCCAAAGATCCAGTTTTCAAATTGCAACTTTTTGGGGTTTAAAGGCTTCTTTGGTGGTGAACAAAGGTTCAGCCACTGATGAGGGGGCAGATGGCTGAGTGTGTCCAGGCCCACGAGCCAACACACATTCCTCTGCACTGGGAGAGGGCTCTTGGAGGCACATTTTAATCAAACTTCTCTGAGGTAATGTCCAACACAAAATGATCTAAAAATCGTGGAGCTGATCGAGATGTGCCCAATAATGAATGCCTGAATTTTCAGAGGGGAAGGCCAAGCTGTAATTCCTTGCAAAGGGAAAACCACAGAAGCTTTCCAAGAGATTTTACAGTCCTTTTCTAATTGTTCCTTTTTTCAACACTATTATGCAACCTCCGTGTGCTTTCCTGCTTCTCTACCCCCCTTTATTTCATCCATTCTCCCCCCACCAACTTCTTCTAAATGCTCTGAGGCAGCTCCTTTAAGACAGCCAGAAATACAGTGCAGATTTTTCTCTCCTCCTCCTCCTCCTCTCAGTTTAAACTGCCCAAATCTTTCCGGTGAAGAAGCATTGCCCAAAATCTGCTCGCTATTCAAGCAGCCCTGGCAATGACAAGCAGCACTTCATGAATCATCTGTTATATATTGCCTTATCAACACGGTCCACTGCAGGAGAAAGTAAACCTGGCCCACTTTGGCCTTGTGCATAACACAACCAAAATGCAAGTGGCATTAATTACAGGAGAGCTCTGAGGAATTCCCTCATCCAAGGATCCAATACAGGCTATATATAGACATACATACATACATACATATATATATGTGTGTGTGTGTGTTTGAGACAACCTAAATCGACCCAAAATGCTAACAGCCATTTCCTCCCCCACCACACACAGCTTTTACTTTAATATTTTAAAAGACTGTTTACCCTTTTACTGGGTACCAATATTGCCACATTTCCAATCATTAAAGCAGACAGCTGTTTGTCAGCTTCAGCTATTTGAGGCAAACACACATATTTTTATGGGTTTTTTTTCCCCAAGCTCAGCAAGTGAGGGGAACCTTGCACCACTCTATTTCCTTGCATGGCTGTTGAGCATTGGCATGCTTGGACAGGGGAAGCTGGAAGCAAAGGTAAATGGAAGGGAGAAGCTGTCCATGAGGGAAGGGAGCTCAAAACTGAAAAGCAATTGTGAATTCAGTGACAAGACAAATCCCATTGACTTCTCTGCCCAGTGAAACACATCCTTACAAAAGCACAAACTCAAGGGGTTCCAGCAGGACTCTGATAAAATCTAAACCCACGTAGACTTGTTAGCAGGATTGAAAAAGAGGATGGGAAAGTGATGGGAAAACTGGAAACAAGCTAAAGGTGAACTGGCAGAGCAATGAAGTAGAATGGGACACTGCTGAAGAAGCCAGCAAGAAGAATACTTGGCAAATATTTAACGAATGTCATTACCAGTGGCCCAATAAAATGTTCAATTAATATTTCCTTGTGGTTTGGGACAAGCGCTGCCATTTGAAAGAGGCCAGCAACAGATCCCACTGAGCAAATAAACTCCTTTGTGTATACTAACCCACGGGTACAAGATGAGTGAAATACAGTCCCAAGAGCTGGGGTTCATATTTTTTTTATATATAAACACACAATGCCAAGGAGTGCACAAACACTTCCTTAGCCGGAGGAGGACACCAAAGAAGTGTTTTAACCCCAAGGTTAGGCTGGCACGGCTGGGCAGTGAGCACTCAGGTTCTCAAACCCTGGAGGGAGCACCTCTTAGCCCACACTGACCCACAGCACACGGGGACAGCTGGTTACAGTGACCTTACAAAGGTACAGCGTGGCATACCAGCACGAGGGGAACCTGGAAGATGAAGAAAAACTCCTGAAATATTTGATTTATCTCATCTTACGTATTTATGGGCAAGTTAGCCTCAACACCTCGTTTGCAAGGTGTTTGGGCACTCCAGGTATAGATAGTCTGCAGCTTCCCCTGATTAGAAACCTGCAAATGAACCTCGAGGACATGTTTCAGGTACTGCAGCAAGTTTCTGGATCACAGATACACCTTAAGCTGGCTTTAAAAAGTCTATTCCCCAGAAAGCACAAAGCATCTGAAAGAGAGATAAAGAGAGCAAACTGAGCTAAACCCACAGGCAATTTTAACCTTTGTTTTGAACAAGTCCTGCTCCTCACCCCTGCAGCCCCACGGGGCAGGGAGGGGGTTTAAGGTTGAAGACTCAACTCCAGATGTTCAGCAGGCTATAAACAGGCAGCTCCTGTGCTTCCACCTCTGCCCATGGGAGGAAGGAACCTCCCTTGGGAGGCTGGGCAGGCCATGGTACAGGGTGTCCAGAGCAGCTGGGGCTGCCCCTGGATCCCTGACAGTGCCCAAGGCCAGGCTGGATGGGGCTTGGAGCAGCCTGGGACAGTGGGAAGTGTCCCTGCCCAAGGCAGGGGGTAGGATGGGCTTTAAGGTTTTAAGGTCCCTCCGAACTCCAACCATTCCATGATTATATGGCCAGGAGAAGAACAGGCACTGACCATGGGGGCTGCAGCTCAAGCTGCTGCTCTCCAGGAGTGGGCAAACCACAAGGCTGGCACATCACAGGCTGGTGCTGAACAACCTGACAAGCTGGGCAAAGCCTCCACCAAAAATCATCCCTCAGCTAACACAGGTCCATGGGACATGCAAACCTTTCCAGTCCAGATGCTCCAAGGGCTCAGGAGGCAGTCTGGAGTTCAAGCCCTAAAGATTTGGGCGAAACATGTTTCTTCAAAACAGCCCACTGCCATCTACACCTACCTAAATATCTGCTATCAGGTCCTGCTACCAGGTAACTTCTTCAGGAGTTCATCAATCCCCAGGTGTATGTAAACACATCACTACTAGTTTAAGAAAAACCCTCATTTTGTATTTACCCTTTCCTCCTGTTACTGCACTGCTGGTTTTTATCTTTTCTGCATTACTGGGACGTTGCCTGTGAAACATAAGCGCAGCAGAGAGTTGCATCTTCACCAACATAAAGATTATGCAAGAAACTATCCTTACTGTTTTCATCCACTCTTGGAATGGTTTGGGTGAAAAGGGACCTTAAAGGCTCTCCAGTTCCACCCCCCTGCTATGGGCAGGGACACTTCCCCTGTCCCAGGTTGCTCCAAGCCCTCTCCAAACTGGCCTTTCTTTCTTTTCCTGGTGATTCACCACCAAAAGGCAAGCAAGAGAGTGAAACTAATTTCCACTATGGAGGCCACTGGCATCCCACACCAGGACCTGTGTCTCCTCCACCTGTTATCTCCCACTCTGGAAACTCCCTGGGCTTCTCAAGAACTTGGCAACTCACACCTGGCAGCTCTCCTCTGCTTTAGGATAGTCCATTTAGGAGATTGTGGAAGGGAACACAAGCTTTTCATGCCACACGTGTGCCTTCCTTCCGCGCCTCCATCCCGCTGAGCAAATGACAAATTTTTCTGGTGTTCTGAGCTGATTTTCAAAATGTTTTCTCTAATCTGTCTCCTTTCTAAAGCTAAGTCCTGAAGCAAAACAAACAAACAAAAAAACAGGGTGGCAAAGTTAAAATTGTGAAGATATAGATATTTTTTCCCTAAGTTTAGACCACCAAGGGGACAGCTTAATATCAACACCGGGAGTCTGCCAGATGCACATGCTAAAACACGCCATCCAAGGACAGAGGGAAAAAGGAGAGAATCCTGGAAAGCTACATCTTCCACATTTCACTTTACCCAGAAAATCTGCAGTCACTAAAACTTACTCTAACTGGGTGGCATTTTACATTTCCAAATGTAATTGAGTGAGCGTGTTGCCATGGCGACAGCAGGGTTCTGCAATAACTTTGTTGCCTTGTAATTGCTGTATATTTGTATACAAGCAGCTGAGCTTTCTTTAATTCAATGCCCTCAACTCTTCCAGCGAGGCTGCGGAGCGACGGCGGCAGCTTTTTAGGCTGAGAACTCTCAACAGTGGTGCTGGAAACATCAGAAACGATTAAAACTCAGCGCCGCGACCGACCGCATTACACACACACAGGAAAAAAAACCCCACCAGGAAACCCGGCCAAGAACCAGATTATTATATAAACTTCAGAGCTCCTTAGCTTTTCAAAATGTTGCCGTTGCAACGAGAACAACAACAAACAAGAAAAAAAAAAAAAGCACGATTCAGATAATTAACTCCAGGTAGATTTGGCAACGAGCGGAGCACTTTGAGGGCAGCGAATAAATGCAGCACGAGTCCCATTTATTGACAGGGCACAATACCAGTAAAGCAAAACGCGTTGGCCAGGAGATTATTCCCTGGCTGTGGCTCCAGAACAGCGCTTGCTCCATCTCCCCGGCCTCCTAGCAGCGCTGCGAGGACAAGGGGATGCAGCTGTGGGGAAGGAGCGCGGCACCGAGCTGCCTGGTGGGAAAGAAGCGGCAAGACGGGAGAGAGCCAAAGCCTCGCCGCATGCCCCATCCATCCCAGGGTTTTACAAGGCATTTTCACACCCTGAATCCACCCACACCTTTCCGACACAGATCCCAACTCCTTGGGAGCGTTTTCGAAGCTGCAATCCAGCCCGGAATATGAGGCAAGGCTGGAACACGAAATCCTCCCGTACGGGCGTTAGGGCGACGAGCCGGATTTATACAAATCTGCCAAAACAACCTATTGACAGGCAAAACCCCCCAAACCCGGCACCTTCCCTGCCGCGGAGTGGGCGCACAACACAATTACGCAAGTGCTTTGAGCGAAGGGCAGGTTCCCTTCCCCTCCAGCCGCTGCCCAGCGCCGAGCACTGACAGCGACCAATTATTGTTATGTAAATCCATCTGCTCCGCCGAGCTGTCACCAGCACCCCGGGGAGCGCAGCTGGCCCGGCGGGCAGCATTTCGGGGCAGCGCGGGGACCGCGCAGCATCTTCCCCTGATAAATCCCTGCAGCAAAACCCACTCGCGGCTGCCGGGCAACACCTCCCTCCCGCCGCGCTCCTCCGCCAGCCCCAAAGCTCGGCTTTTTCTGCTTCATTTCGCCCCGCGCAAGCCAAGGCTCGAGGTTTCGCCGCAGCACACGTGCTGTATCCCCCCTGGAACCCCCAAAAACGGAGTTCTGCCGACGAGGCTGCAGCCCTGGGCCTCGGACCCGTGACTGCCACCGCCGGGCTCCCCGAGAGCGCCGCGCTGCCGAGGGCAGCACCCCCCGCTTGCTCCTCCCGGGCACAGAAAAAGCCATTTTGGGGCTTTTCTTCCAGCAGGAGGTGAGTGCCGCGGGGCCCGAGCCCGAGCCCGGCAGCCCCGAGGAGCGAGGCGAGAGGACGCAAACTTTCCCCAAGTCACGCCTTATTCCCAGGATAAGGACGAGGGAAGGAGGCGCGGGGGGAAGAGGATGGGAGAACCGACCCCGGGCCGCGGCCCGCCCGGCGCCGCAGGGCCCCACCGCGGGCGTCGCCCCCGCCGCAGGGCCGCGCCCGCC
>JAYDZK010001225.1:0-13031 GCA_034509185.1 Euphonia xanthogaster
TTCCGCCGGGCCGCGCCAGCGCCCGGGCACGGCGAGCCCGCCCCCGGGACGGCGCGGACAGGGAACAGCTGTCCGAACGTTCACCTTCCCCGCTTTCTTACAAAGTATTTTTGTCCTTGAGCACAGCACCCCCTTGCTGTTATCCTACTTTGGCGCTTTGAAAATTCATTTGCGGGCCTTTGGTCCTGTAGCTCGGCATGGGTGTTAGGACATGCTACTGTAGAACCACAGAAGCACTTAAGTTGAAAAAGCCCTCTAGGATTGAACGAACAACACAGTTCCCATGGGAATGCAGCAAGTAAAATAAGAATAATTCCAGTTAAAGCACTTCAAAGGAATCTGCAAAGCCAGCTCCTATTGGCAAAAAATAGCAAAGATAGACTTACTTTGGTCCAGCCACCAATACTGCTGATTTAGACTGTTTGCAGCTGAAGTAATGACAAATCGTCTACACCAGCTCCCACAGCATCAGATATGACTTAGTCATTTATAGAATAACTCTTCCTTTAAGTTCACTGGACTAGAATATCTTGTCAATTAAATGTCATTGCAGTATCTCCCACATGGTTTTAGGCAGTTCAACTAACCAGCCCTGTATGTAGCAAATCCTATGTGACCACTGTTATCACCACCCTCAACAGGGCAAGGACCACACCTATTCCAGTTTTAGCTGCTACTCTGGCACGGTAATTACTGAGGAACAACAGTGCCCAGTTCCACAGTACAAATTCAGGTCCATGCACCCATCCTTCTGCTTGGTCTCCAGGACAAGAAGACCCGTCCTGCCCAAAACCCCAAGAACAAAAGTCAAAACAAAGAGAAGGCAGCAAAATGAAGAGAAGAGAAATAATTTATTAGATTTCACAAGCAATCTAACATGCATTTATGATGTAGTAAGTCTTGTGACATTTAAAGATATGTGGAATCCTCAAGACGGGAAAATTTATTCTCTGCCTTAAATACTTTAGAAATGCAACTACGCACAGTTCAAGAGTCCTGATGATGACACTGCTTCTTCCCCAGCTCGGTAATACTTGAAAGAGAAGGAACACAAAAGGGACCTGGAACATCACAAAGGCATGTTAAAAGTAAGAACTACCAAAAAATAGCAGTGCTATAGTGGCTTTTGACAACTAAATTGAAAGATGCTTAGTGTTTTAAAAAGTGCTTAATGTCTGTGAAAAATACACTTTAATGCAGACTGTATTAATTTTATATTATAGGATGTTAAATAGAAATGTAGTATGAAACCCACAGGAAACATGTAGGCCACTAGCAACAACACTACCTTGGTGCAGACAGCAATGTAAAAAAACCCAAACAACCAACAAAAAGGTAGCAGTGATTTTAAATAGCTGATAATTAGTCCACCTCCAAATATTTAATTGCAAGATATTGTTAATTTTCTTCTTTATTCAAAAAAGACAAAGTAAGGAATGTATTAACTAAATCAACTCCAAATTGTTTCTCATGTACCATGACAACAGTAATCATCAAATGATCTAAAATGCTGGCCAACCCCTTAATATTAAAACTGCTCTGCTATGTGTTTTAGCCAACATATTATTATATTAATATGTTTTTAAAGTAAAACAAGGTGGCTTGGTCAGTGTGAGCTCAGCACAGCTTCACACAGATCAGATGGTATGAGCTAGAACTGTTCCACTAAGGAATAGGACCACAAATTAGTAGGGTGTCTGAGGAAGAAGGTGAAGGCCACCTTTTAAGACTAAGAACCTTCATTGTGTCTATTCACACAACACAGACAACTCATTGGTTTCTTCCCCCCACAAAAAAAAATTGCTTTTTAAAATTATTAGATTAGCTCAAGCTTAAAACATGTTAACTCCTCCCCACACCTACTCTACATGAAAACTTAAGATGCAGTTGAGTGCTACAGGAAACATTGCACAAAAAAGGATACAACAAGAAAGGATACACTCTGCATGACAGTATTATTGGAGTATTTACGCAGGAATGTTTCTAAAGAAGAACAGCAGAATGTGGTTTAATTTTACTTGATTCTCAGTATTGCACACACATAACTTTATGCTACCTACCAAAAACAAAAAAAAAGCAAATATGCCTCTTTGATAAAAAACAATTCTAACCCCTTATGAGATTTAATAAGGGCTGATGAATCCATCAACACTAAATTTCATATTCAAAAGAAAATACATTTTTTGATAACTCAAACTATTAGGACACCAGCAGATTCCTCCATCTCCTTCAAGTCTTTGCCATTTTACAGACTCACTTTATTTCCATCAAGTCCAAAACCCAATCATGTTTCCCTTTAATGCCAGCTTTCAAGCCACTTCTTCCTTATGAAGAAGCTGGAGACCTCTCAACATCAGTTTCTTCCACATAACTTATCTCCCAAACAGTTGTACTTTAGCTACAGGAAAAAGTCACTTTAGGTGAACTTTTTGCCAATCCATCAATAAAGAGACATTTCAGCCAGCAGGGAGTTCTGCAGTATTTTACAAACCAGACGTATTGTTTTGTGAAAAACAAAAACAAAAAAAAGGATAAAACCTTTGTAGAAAAAAAAAAAAAAACAACAAAAAACTAAAAAACCCCAAAACAAAACAAAAAATGAACAAACCCCACCCAACAACAGAAAAACAACCCTAGACTCAAGCAGACTCAAGTTTTTATCATGGAATTTTACTTCATAAATCAGCATCCATCCGAATATTCCAGCAGGAACAGAAAAAACAGTCATGCAGAAATAGGGGTCAGCTTAACCATTACTTGGAAAATGCAACAAGTAGCAACAAGTATTTTTAAATAAACCTCATGGATCCTTACTCCTTGGCACATTGTTATGATTAAAACATATAAACAGTCCAGGTAAGTGAGAAGTTCTGCCCATGGACTGAGAACACCAGGGACACTTGTAAGATGGTAACTCATGGAAGACTTTCATGTCCACAATTAAATCTTGCCTCAGTATGGTTTGCTCACTCTAGAGAAAGCTTCTGAGTTGACCATCAAAATAATAACAAATAAGCACTTTGTTATTTTCTTTATGCAATTCAAGTATTTAGCATGTTTAATGAATTCAGAATTAATGTACAAAATGAGTTGATGAGTTGAAAAAAAGGGAATTCCTAAAAGAATGAAAGTATTCAGACTTCATCTATCAGCTTCTCCAATAGCTAAAATACTTCAATTTTTTTTTTAATATAAGCAACCTCAGTAATCTCATTAGACACTAGATAATACAAATAGAAGGTTTTTTCTAACAAGAAAGGAGTGACAAACAAAACTGAAATAGTCTCATAAATACTTGATCCTAATAGAACACTTTAGCCAAGGCTCTTTTCAATAACCAGGGCAGAAGGCCTATAAAAAAGTGATCTTTAATTTGACTAAATACAGATTTTTCACACTACAAACAATAACACAAAATAGGAAATAAGACCAAAGAGAGAGAAACAAGCCTAAATCTGATTTTAAAAATCCTTAGGCAATGTATGGAATGAGGAACCTACAATTAGAGTAGGTGTTAAAAATAGAAATACTACCATCACAAGAACCACACTGTGGGCTTTACAACCAATTTGTAAAATTCAAAAACAAATGCTCACATCCTTTATTTCAAATTCAGGTTTTCTTCAGAGTAACAAGGATTAGGCTCCAGATTAAAAACACACCATGGGTTAAGCAATGTTTCATAGGCACTCAGGCTAAGACTTCAGGTAATTTCGTTTTAAGCGGAGGCATAACCAGAGTGATCTCAACTGCAACCAGAAATTAAGGTCCGTGCCCTTTAAACTGGAGCTAACTCAGAGGTTGCAGACTGAGAAATAAATGCTTTTTTTTCTTGTACCAGTTATTTCACATGGTCATTTTTTAGTTCACTATGCGAGTGTTTGCAGGCCATGAAACCATTCAGGTAAATTAGAGCTAATTTGGCTTGACTTACTCTTATATAAACGAAATACTGAGAGTAGGGAGCAGTGAAGTAAAACTACATGATAAGAAATAAAAGTTAAATAGCACCTTTCTGCTAGAAGGTACTTTCTCATTATGTTTAAATAATGCAAAAAATCAGGACCTACACATTCCACAACAAAGGAAGCCTTGATCAATGCAACACTAAGCAGCACTTTCCAACAGAATATCCTTCACTAATTCAGACAAGTTTAAAGGTTACTGCAACAGCACTAAGAACTCATTTTCTCAAGTTAGAAAAGATTCTTTACAGCCAGCAGTTTATTGCTGGAACCGTTCTTCAGGATCACTTTACAATGGCAGGGATGGAAAGGAAGGAGTAAAGAGGCAACACTTTTCAATATCAAAACCCTGGGAGATTACTAAAAGATAAGTGGTCCAATCCCACAAAATTATTCTCCTTATCTTTGCAAATTAAGGATTAGAGAAACTGACAAGTGCCCTACAATATCAGGATTAGGAAAATACAGGCCTCTGAGTTTTTTAACACAGGAAAAAAGAAAGTTTTAAACTTACACCAACTATATACCTTGCACTCTGTTTTTCTGATATAAGCACACATTTAAGAAAATAAATTTGTATGGAACATTTCCTCTCCATCATCAATATTCCTAAAGAAGCTGTTAAAGAGAGAGTACATAAAACCAAACAAACACTAATAAAAACCCCCAACCAATCCTTTGTTTTTACTTTCAGGCAGAGAGTCCATACCTTATGCAGGGTTTTACTTTTTTCTTTTCCCTTCGTTGGCGTCCTGTTTGGGTCTAGCTGAACGAGCAAATTGCTGAGATTCTATTAAGGACTACAAGTGTTTAGTAAGTAGAAATCAATTAAGAAAGACAAAAAAGATTACTTCTGCAAATTAGTCTAGAAAGTGACCCTTATGTGTGAATCAATTCTACTATAGTATTTAGTATTATAACAGTGTCTATTAGTCAAAGATTAGGACCTCACTGACACACAGTACAGGAGTTATTAGAGAGCCCATAAGGAGGACTAACCGGGAATGGGTTAGATGCAAACAAGGTAACTACAGTAGGATAAATGTTTGATATTTACAAACGTCCAACCCAGCATGTTAATTCTAAACTTTGATGTCTCAGTATTTGAAAGGAAAAACAGTAAAAGCAGCAGATACTGGGGTTAATGTGAGTATAAAGAAACTGAAGTGAAAAATAAGAATGGACTTTCACACAAAAAAAACAATGCTATGCAATCAAAAGGAGACAGTTCCAGCTGAAAAACCCATCTAGAACCACTTACTCTTACAGGAATGTTTCTTATGATCATGACTCTAAAAACACACACTTAACCAAGTCAAAAACCTTGTATTTAATTTAAATACAGTGGTCATGCAAGCTAAATTATCTTCTGTAGTGTCTTTGCAGGATCAAAGATGTAAGACCAGTGAATTCTGTTCTTAAATCACTTTTACTTTCCTATTTCAGAAGAGTTGCCTCTGTGGTTTTTTCAGCTACCATAAATAGTGCACTGTGTTATGCTGACTGGTTTTCTCAAGGCATTTTTTATTTCACAGAACACTGTGACAACAAAACTTGGCAGAGATTGGCAGAGATGACAAAGAATATAATGCAAATGCTTGAAGAAAAGGATACAACCACCATGGGTTTTTCAAATAAGACATAGCCATTTGCTTCTTTTAGTGCTTTAGCAGCTGCCTTCTCATTGGGAAGTCCAATGAAAGCCTGTCCCTTCATCCGGCCTTCTTTCATCAAACGGATATCAAACCTAGGGGCGCAGTGGAAAACCGGGAATCACTCATGTTTAACAAACCTTGCAGATTTCACAGTACAAATGCACAATTCTCATGCTTCAGTTGGGAGAAATAGCAGAAACAGAAGCCTACAAGGAGGCATGATGTCCTTGCAGATCATTTTGCTTGGGGAAACGATTTCCTAAAAGGTAATATTAAACTGCAGGATGGCAAATTGATGTGCAGTACTACTAAATAGGACATATGCAAAATGATGAGATACACACAGTCACCTACACAGTTCATTCTGTGTCACAGAGCCAAGAAAAGTAAATCTGGGAATGAAAATATAAAGGCAAAATAATAGGGTCTTCAGTCACTCATCATAAAATAATTCAATTTCTTAATCTTCATAAATTAAGATTTTTAGGTCTAACACATTTTTGTTTACGCAGAAACACAAAAAATGCGAATATGGCTATTTTTAAAATCAGTTTTCAGATGTGTCACAGAAGTTAATATAAAAGGCTTAATTCTAACCAAGGATGAAATGAACTCACATATTGCGTTCCACCTCTGACTGGAAGTCAACATATCTTCCAAAAATGAACTTAAGATCCTGAAATTAAAGTGTAGGTGTAAGATGAATGCTAAGAAAAAGCCCTTTTGATAGATATTTAATTTGCTTGTTTACTTACCTTTTCTTGAACTTGTTTAGCTAAATTCTTCACATATATCCTGCAATTTGGATCACCTGGGTCATAGTTTTTGAAAACAGAGTATTTTTCCATTTCTTGAAGACAAAAAAATAATAAACCATGCTTTAGTTCATTTACTTTGCACATTTGCACAGTATAAAATAATTCACTATATGCTCAATTAAGAAAATAAACATTTATTTCAGCTATTTGTTGCAACAAATCAAAAAGCTGTTACTAGATAATTTATTCTCACAGTTATACCTTCTCTAGAAAGTCTGTTTTTTTCTAGATCTTTTCTAGAAATAAATTCTGATGGTATTTCATCATCCTCCTCTTCAGTTTCCATTTTATCATTTGAGCTAGGAGCTGGGAAAATCCTTCCAAAGCCTGTATTATTGATTTCTTCCGTGGTTGCATAAAGGTCTGAAATTTCAACAAATTATGTAAGTGGTTTTCACCTTTATTCACACCAAAATCAACAGCCAGCAAGAAAACCATACTCTTTCCAGCAACATTTCAATAAAGCAGACTATATAAAGCAATTTGAATACACCCTTAAAAATGAGTCTTAATCCCTGGTTAGACAAAAGCACCTGCACTCTACAGTC
Organism: Euphonia xanthogaster; assembly: GCA_034509185.1. Classification (NCBI taxonomy): domain Eukaryota; kingdom Metazoa; phylum Chordata; class Aves; order Passeriformes; family Fringillidae; genus Euphonia; species Euphonia xanthogaster. The sequence continues at coordinate 6,987 of JAYDZK010001225.1, forward strand.
CTATAAAACCCCATTTAGTACAAATAAAGGCCATGGCACACATTAGTTAGCAGAAACCTTGTCTTGCTGTTCAATCCTGTGTCCATTTCATTATTTTCCCTTAAAGAAACTGGATATTACTGTAAAGTACCAAGAACCACAGACTGACCATAACCCTCTAAGAAGCCATCACACCTCATTGTTATCAGTGCCCAGCATTTTTATGGCAGATAATCAGTGCACCAGAGAAAAGTGGTTGGCAATCACTAGGATGCTGCTAAGAGCTGGAAAAGGAAAATCTGAAACTAGCCTGATATATTCATTTACACCATAAAATACTGAAAATTTGTAACGTTTGCATCCTATCATTTAAAATACAATGCAATTCACAATAAACCATAGAACACATAGGAGAGAGACCTTTAAAATCCTCTGGATCCTTTCCAAAGCCTGTAACACGGGAAAAACAGCAAATACAAATATGATGCACCTTGGTGTTGAAAGCTCCAATACAGAAAGGGAAAATAATTTCCTGGTGTAAATTTCAGCTCCATTTATAAACTGAAGCCACAATGACTTGAACATTAAATACATTTGAAGTACAAATTATCTTACCATTTTTTTCTTCTTTTTCTGTGTTTATCTGAAGAACAGCTGGGATCTCAGTACTAATATGAAACTCTATTTTTTTATGACCTACGTGCTGCAGCTGCTCAAAGACATCTGAAGGTGACAGTGTAGGGTGCGAGTTACTGTTTAAAACAACAACACGTTAATTAAAGACTCGGACACTGATGAATGCATGCTCAAACACAAGATTTCTTCCAGTTAGATTTTATGCTGTTGTTTACCACAAACACATGTTCTCCATTTCATACATTTCACCCAAAAGAGTTTCAGGGGATTAAAACACTGCATATAGAGAAGGTATGTCTGGCAGTGGGAGTAAAATCAACCACCATGTATCACAGTACAATACACACAGGCATTTATTAAAACCTTCATCAGTAACTTCAGCATGAAAAATAAGTGGCATTGATGCAGCTCTCACCAGCTGTATAAAATATACAACATTTTTCTAAAAATGTAGCAAATCACTTGGAGGAAGCAGGCAGCCATTAGTAAAAATGCATTCACAATCATTCATCACAACATAGAAATACTGCACTGCTGTCTACTGTGGCATAGAACTGCAGTTCTAAGACCCAAACTCATTTTAAAGCAAGCCAGTTTCTATTCTTCCAGTCTTATACTTTTAATTTTTTGTTTTAAGAAGCAGCCCAAACAATAAATCCAAATTGCTTTGGTCACAGCTGTGATGCGAAACTAGTTATCTTTTTAGGAAAAGGAATTTCTATTAGTTTGACAGGAAGAGAAACAGAGCTTGAATCAGGCACACTTTAAGGTTGTTGAGCAGACTTTAGTTCAAACTAGAAGAAAATTTGGATTTTTAGGGCAATGAAACCAAATAGGATAAGTGCAAAAACCACAAACCTGTGGGAAGTACACACAGGAACATTCAACATGTCCTTAATTCTTTGCTTTTTTCTAACACCACGCTTCTTTGTATTTATTGGTCTTTTAGGCTGAAGGGTTGCTAATTCCATCAACTTGGTCATTCTATTTTAAACAAAAAGAAAAAGAAACAAAAATAAAACAAAGAGGTTTACAGTTTATTTGAAAATACTAATTTTAAAAACCCTTCTCCTTTCCTTAAAGCCCTTGACATAGAATTTTTCAGAATATAATTCTAAAACTAACTTCCTTAAAACTGAAGGTGTAATGCATAGCAAATCAATATACACAGAGCACTTAAGGACAGACAAAAATCCTAATATGTCAGTGATGCCCTTTCTTCCCCAAGCATGCTCCTTACTGGGACACTGAAGCTGTGAGAGAAGCTGTGACGGCCCAAGCTGAACCTGATTTTATAACACTCAACAGGGGTACCTTTTTCCAAATACAGCATAGGGACTTTCTGATTTACTTCTCAGTTTAGACAGCTGCTTTTTAATGTACAGTTAAAAAGCTGCTTTTTAATGTAGAGTTAGCTTTAAGATTAAAAAAATACACCTATGATGTAATTCAGTCCCAAAACTACAAGAGAATCCTCAGCACAAATATTATCACCCCTAGCACACCTGCTGATGTACAAAGAATGTTCTGGAAGTTGGTGTGCACATACGATTCAGGCTGAGGAGTCAATTTAGAAAGATGTGGAACAATGAAGACTTCAGAAAATAACCTAATTTCTGCTTCCTTACATCTGCACTCTTCAAGCTGAGTTTTTGTTTAGCTGGGATTTTTTGGACATGGGAACAAAGGAAAACTTGCACACAAATAGGCCACTCTCCTTTTCTTGCTGCATTTAAACCTGCACTGTCCTTCTACACTCTGGAGTTTCTCTAAGCATCTGGAAAGATTTCTACACACTCTTTACAAGATGCTACATCTATATACTACAAACATTACCACTTGCTGAACTGGAAGCTGGAAAAGTAAAACCACTCCTTTCAGCAAGCCCAAATCCTTGCAAATGACTGTAAAATGCATACCTCTCCTTTTCCTCATCATTATCACTTTCATATTCTGATTCATCCCCACTAGACAGTCCTTCTTCCTCTTCAGGCAAAGGAGGCTCTTCAGGAGGCAGAGGTGGGATTGGAGGAGGTGGCACAGGCACTGGTAAATACTCTTCATACTAATTATGGGGAAAAAGTTGAAAAAAATTAAACTTCTTGAAGGAAAAAACCTAAACGTATCTTGTTTCCTTAGAAACAACAGCCAAAGCAATTAATAATAATCTAACAACTATTTCCTCCAAGTATGCTTATAGGGATCTAGACACCATTTTGGTAAACTACATTACTAATGAAAACCTTTCCACAAGTAAAAAAATCTGCTTTCTGAAGCGTAACAGTGAATGGTTTCATTCTTTTAAGTTGAGATGAGAAAAAAAATAGAGCAACCATGGCCTTGGATTTTCACTTTGCACTCAGCTTCAAGGACTTTCCTGAGAAGAATACAGTCCAAAAATATGGGTGAAGGCTTAGGCTCCAAAGCCATCTCAGCTTCAACAGTGAAGCAACAGTTTGAAACATTCCAGTGCTGCTACCATAGATGGGTATTTCTTTGTTCTAAGTATAGTCCAAAGGATTAATTTAGAAGACCAACATGTACCCAGTGAAAAGGAGCAGGATTTACAATCCTCTAGAAATTTAGATCTCCTACTATGCTGCTAACATTTTAAATTGTGAATCAATCCTACAGTACTGAAAACATATTTAAAATGTTACCGTGGGAGGGCGAGCAGTGATTGGTCCAAAAGGTGGAGGAAGATTCATTTTATTCATCAGATGGAGTACCTGAAATGAGTCAAAATAAGTAGGTTCCCTTTGAATAAGTAAGTGATAACAGTTCCTTGATAGGTAAAACAGCCAATCACTCCTGGCAGGTGTAAATCAGCAGTTTTAATTTTCATGAACAATGTAAACCTTGAACTTGAGATCCAACACAAATAGTCAATATAAGCAACACCCTAACAAGGCTAATAAAAAACATACAGCATCTTCTCAGAATGAAATTTCAGGTACTCAAGTCACATCTAATTAAGAAGAGCATATCCAATTAAGTCATCAGTGTCATTTAAGTAATCTACCTCAGGTTAATAAAATCTCATTACCTCAGCACAGTAAAAACCTAAGATTGGTTAACACTATCACAGAAAACCCAAGTTAGTATTTACAATGACAAAAATAATTACTTCTGTGGATGATTAAAAGAGGAAAAATTTAATGTCTTTAATTTTCTACTTCCCCCCCACCCTGTTTTTTACTTACCTGAACATAAAATTTGGGCACGCTTGCCAAGGCATTTGCTATATTTGCTAGAATTGCACTTGAAGGTGGTGGATACAAATATTTGAGGCAAGAATTGATGGGAAAGGTGAGGCTGAGGAAAAAAAGATTGGAAACAAGACACCTTAACATTACTGCCATTTAATCACCCGTAACAATTAATGATTACCAGAGGCTTCACTATTGATTACATCTGAAGTAACACTGAAATATTATCATTTCTCCTAGAACAGTTTTGGGCCACTTAGACTGTCTTTAACATCATGAAGCAGTCCCCAGTGCATGACAGATTTACTGGGCTTGGGCATACTGAAAGTATCAAGCTATGCATGAGCCTAAAGCAAACAGAAACAATCAACATGTCCAAAACCAAAAGCACAGCAGAGTGGCCTGTACAAATATCAGAAACTCAGCATTAGTTTCAAAAAATTTACTACTTCCTGTATACTAAAATGAAATGGAGGGGGGGCGAAGGGGGGAAGGAAGAAACATCAGGAAAAAGAAGTCAGTGATATTCTCCTGTTAACACTGGGAGAACCTCAGCCCTCCAACCCCCCAAGAAAGCAATGTGTAGTGCTAGAAGGCTGTTCTGCAATCCACAAACTAAAAGCACCAGTCACTATGCAGATGTTAGGATTCTAAACTTGAGGAACTGAAATTCCATCTTTATGACAACTCCTACATGCCTGAGCAACAGTAGCATGGGAGGAAACAACTCTTCTTCAACAGTACAAAAAACATTACAAAATAATCTGTAACAGAATAAAATAATAAATATAAATAAAACCCCGACACTAACCCATGGTTGGGTGCAATTCCATTCTCTATTTTAACACAGTTTGGCTCTATCTTCTCTTCTTCTTTCACTGGTTCTTCTAAACTGAAAATTAATTTAGTCTTAATTAAAACCGGGCAAAAATTAGGTATGCCTAATGTAATATATAAAATATGCATCATCTCTTAATAAATATAAAAAATAAATTAGCACAGGTATTTTTAGCATCTTTTACCAATTGCGTTACTACAGCTGTTACCAATTCTTCATAATTAATACATGAGGATAATTACAGTAGTGACAGTCTTCTAAAATAAATACTTATGCAGATTTAAGTAAGACTCCCTATATTCAAACACTCCTGACTTAAATCCACTCAAAGGAAAAGAACTGAAATTATTTATCATGCACTCTCTTCAAAGACCATAAATTCAAAGGTATTAAATTATTGATTTGTTCATATTCAGAAAGTGGAATAAATAACTTGAAAAGTCTACTACAGTATTAAGTTAATTAAGCTTTTATCACTTATTTGCACATTCCACAGGTGCAAATGACACAGTCACTGTGCTATAGAGCTGTTTGTTAAGACTTCCAGGTGGTTACAATTTATCCTTTGAGTTACAAATACTCCCTACCAGAATCCCCTTTCCTTGACCACAAACATAACAAGGAAATTACTCTGCACATACCTTTTGCACTTGTCTGAGGCAGAAGGCTGGCTAAGTACCTGTGCACTCTCTTGCTCCTTTGCAAATTCAACAACTAATGTGTGACCCAAAAGTTTTAGCTGATGCAGTCTTGATAAAGCCTTCAAGTAATTACAGAGGAGAAGAGAAAGAGAAGAGAACAAACCTGAGAACAACATCTTAAAACAAACATTGTTTTAAAGCATAACTGTTTTCCCTTTGTGCGGTACACTGGCCATAGGATGCAGTCCCTACTGCTTTAAGCTAAGCCTGTGCTCCTGTGGGCACAAGAGTTCTGCACTGTTTGTGTCTTCCCAGCTCTGCTTTTAGCAGCATTTCCTGCTGGCAGGAAGGAAAGGGACCAGGCTGCACAGCCAGAACCACTGCACAGGTTGGTCACCTGAACACAGCAGCAGCCCTAACAATCAGAGTTTTCACACAGCCTACTAAATTGCTGGAATTTCAAATAACCAGCCTTTTGCTCCTGAAGTACAAACATGCTAAACTCTGTCAGTAACAGCTAGGAATTTTAAAATCAAGATTTTAACAGTGGCTCTAGGAAGATCCAGCATTCTTCAAGTCCAGAGCCCAGCAGGCTGCTAACTGGCACACGCACCTAATTCACCACTGTTCACCTCACACAGTCTTTAACTTTTTTAGTCCTATAAAGTGTGGCCTAAAAGAAATAGAAGCAATGCAAAAAAAAAAGAAAAAAAAAAAAAAAAAAAAAAAAACCCCACACCAA
>JAYDZK010001226.1:0-12988 GCA_034509185.1 Euphonia xanthogaster
GTCCACGAGGATGGCACGGGGGACATACTTGTTACCTGTGGGCAGAACCAGCAGCAGCAGCGTTACAGCCTCAAAGCAGGCAGCCGATGTCACAGGAGCCCTGCTGTGCTCCCATCCACCTCCCTGCATTTCTCTGGAGAGGCACTGTCACAATTGAGACTACCGTGTTATCAAAGCCTTTCTGAGAACAAAGGTCTCTTAGAGGAATCGGTGGCAGATGACAGCCCTTGTTCAGGGATATTTCCAGCCTCAAAGAACTGGCATGGCTGCCCCATTTATTTGAGGACATCTGAACAAGCAGGCACTTACCAGCAGCTTCATTGTAGTACACGTTGATCCTCTCCAGCTGCAGCTCACTGTCCCCGTGGTAGCTGCCCGTGGGATCAATGCCATGCTCATCGCTGATGACCTCCCAGAACTAAAGGAAATTTTTGAAAAATGGCAATTAGCCATTTCCAGAGCCAGTGGAAACAGCTGGCCAGTGCCAATCACACACCCCCGGTGCAGCCCATGCATTCCGCGGCCCTGACCACTCCCTTGCATGGCAGAGCAGCTGCCGGGTGGGAAGGTGAGTCAGTGCACAAGGGCTTCGTTGGCCGCAGCAGCTGAACTAGCAGGAGGCTGACGAGCAGCCATAGCGCTGAAGTGCAAGAAAATTCCTTTGTAGCATGTATCCAAAGGGTAACCATCTCTGGCTATATCAATTTGGCGTCCTCTCATTGTCTAGCATTGGCTTAAGACCCTGTAGCCACTACAAGATGGCAACACCTGCACACGTTCAGTGGTGACGGTGTGTGGCACTGAAACACCTCCCATTCCGTCCCTCGGCTGCTGGCGCTGTGGCCGCAGAGGGGCGAGGCAGCGCGGGATGGCCGCGGCTGCCCGCGGGAAGGCCGGGCACGCCGGACGGGAGCGCGGGCATATCCCTGCCCCGCCCAGCCCCGCGGCAGCTCAGAGCGGCAGGGACCGGGGCAGGGCACAGGGGCAAGAGCCACGACGCCTCAGCAAACCCCGGGTGGCTTTTCATTTCGAGAACCGCCACTCGCGGGTGCGACCTGTGGGAGCGCCCCGCTTCCGCGCCCGTCCGTACCTTGGCGCCAATCTGGTTGCCGCACTGCCCGGCCTGGATGTGCACGATCTCACGCATGGTGCCGGTCTCCGAAGCTGCTGCTGCTGTTACCGCCTCCTTCCACACCGCTCCCCCACTCGCAACTGCGGCGGCCGCGCCCCTCGCTGCCCCTTAAATCGGGCGCCGCGCTCCGCCCCGCCGGTGACGTGCGGCGGGAATGGCGGGGTGCGGGGCGGCCCCGGGCATTGTCTCCTGCGGCCCGGTCCGCGTCCAGATCCAGGTCCGGTCCGGCCTGAGAGGAGCAGGCTGCGGGCCCCTCCGCATGCTGAACGCCGCTGGCTTGGGGTGCCGAGGGAACTTCGCCTTCAGCCGTCGGGGAAAAGGCCGGGATCGGATACGACATGGCTTATCTTGGAGTGAAAAAGTGAAAAAGAAAAGAAAACAACCTAACTCGTCTTTGCACACCTGTTGGAGCTCGTGCCCTTGCTTCCCTCGCCTCTACTATGCCACAGCAGCAAAGCACGTGCTGCTATGTTTTATTAGTACCCTCAAGCCTGTATTTCTAGCTCAGGTCTGCTTAATCATGTTTCAATATGTTTGAAGCACAAGCATAATTTTTCCATAACTTGGGCACCCGAAACAAGCAGACATTGGGTGGTGATGTTAAAGCCCACAGCCAGTTTGAAGCACGAAACTCTATTTTAGATAGTGCTGCTAAACGTGTGTACAAGAGGCTCTAATTTCAGGAACACAGAGGGCTGGCATAAAATTTTGTGCTGCTGCTAAAGAATGGCTTTTCTGGGAGTTGTCTAACAGTGATAGCAGTTTAACACACATAGGAATGGAATAGGTTTCTTTTTTGAAAGTGAAGTTATTTTCTTTTTTACCAGACACCTGCCACACCTCATTTTGGAAAACTTTGACTCCTGCTAGTAGCATCTCTGCTTGATCTCCCATAGAGAAAAAAAACTGGGAAAAGTACATGGTGGATGACCAAGGGAGGAGGGACAGTTCAAGGACAACGAATTGAACCAACTGCAATACACACTTGTATCTGCACTACTGCCAAGGAGAGAAACAAATTTCAGCAGGGTCTATAAATGATTGTGCAGAAACTATTGAACTTGATTGTAAAATAGTACTTGATTCACAGCTCTAATTTTTTTTCAGAAGGGAAAGTAGCTTTGCTACCCATCTGACCAGCCTGTTGAGGACAGCTTTACACTAGCACTAGGGAAGGGAGATGACAGCCCACAATGAAGCAAGGAATAGGTTGGTAAAGAGGAAGCAAAACAATGTGCCTTGTGTTCAGCATGATGCAACTGGAGAGAGTTCACCTTAAGAACAGCATAAAAGCACCAAAGAGACAGCCTGGTAATGCAAGCTCTAAAACTTTGCCAAGTATCAACAGGCTCAGCATAGTTAACACTGTTTATTTTGTGAAGGCTTTTGAACCGTCTCCTATAACATCCCTGTAGACCAGTTGATGAGGTATGGCCTAGATAAATGGACAGTGAGATGGAGTGAAAGCTGGCTGAACTGCCAAGCTGAAAGGCTTGACATCAGCAACATGAAATTCATGTTGAAGCCAGGCACTGGTGCTGTACTCCAGTGGCTGATCCTTGGCCAACACCATTTAACTGCTTCATTAGTGAATTTAATGGCAAGAGAGTGCACCCTCAGCAAGTCTGCTGATGATGCAAAACTGGGAAGAGGGTCTGACACACCAGGGGATTGTGCCGCCAATTCAAAGTGACCACAGTAGGCTGGATAAATGGAGTAATGGATGGCTGACAGGAACCTCATGCAGTTTAACAAAGGGAAGTGCAAAGTCCTGTACCTGGAGAGGAATAACCCACTGAACCAGTACATGTGGGGACCACCCAGATGGGAGGGAGCTTGGCCAAAAACAGCCTAGAGATCCTGATGGACACCAAGTTGAACATGACTGAGCAGTGTGCCCTGGGTTGTCCAGCAGCATCCTTGTTTAAGGACGATTGTTACCAGCAGGTCATGAAAGGGGATAAGCTGTGGTGAGACACATCTGGAGTTTTACATCCAATTCTGGGCTCCCTAATATAAGAGAGAGATGGCCATTTTGGAGTGAGTTCAATGTGAGGCCATCAAGGCAGTTAAGGAAGTGGAGTGTCTGTCATACAAGGAGTGGCTGGGAGCTGGGACCAATTTTCCTACAGAAGGCTCAGGGGATTCTTATCAGTGTGTATAAATACTTGATGGGAAGCAGTAAAAAAGATGGAGCCAGGCTCCTCTCAGAGGTGTGCAGTGACAGGAGGAGAGGCAGTGGACATGTCTGAGCAACATATGATATCACATGATATCAGTGGACACAGACTGAAATACAGAAATCTGAACATTAAAAAAAAACAACAACCAAACAAACAAAAAATCCCCCAAAGAAACAAAACCAAAATTGCTTTGCTCTGGTACAGGTTGCCTAGAGAGATTGTGGTGTGTCCAGTCTTGGAGACAGTCAAAACCCTGTGGGGACAACCCTGATTAACCTGTTCTAGCTGACCTTGTCAGGCAAAATAAAGGACTAGACTAAACGATCCCAGAGGTTCTGTCCAACCTACACAATTTTGTGGTTGTAGGAAAGGGAAAGAAAGGAATGGGAGGCTGTGTGTGATCAGCAGCACCAGACTGACAGTTTATTCATCTCAATTTCTCACTACAGTATAACATTATATTGCAATTATAACACCTTTAAAACAAGAAGATTTTTGCAAAGGTGAGGTAATAATTGATGTGGGAAATCCTTACCACTATCAAGAATAAAGTCAGAGTGATCAGACTAGTTTATGTAATACCCAGGTTAGCTATGCTTTACACAATATAAATCAATGCACAATGTCACCAGTTTCACTCTTTTTTTCTTTCATCAACATCAGGAAATACTAGTGGCTAAAGAACTACCATATCTTTGCCTGGAATTTGGCTGCTGTGACCTTGAAAAAGTGCTTTGGCTGTATTTTCAAAAGTAGCTCAGTTTGCTCCAGTGAATTGACTTTCTTATCAACTGTAGCTCATTTTCTTCCCTAGTGCAGAAACTTCAGCTGCTGTGAAATGTCATGAGCACAGATTGGCTTAAGCTTTGCAACACAAGGAATTAAGTGTGGTGGTATTCCATGTGGCTTTTGCAATCACAAAATATTCAGGACTGTGCTGGCACTGAGATATTTTCACCAAATTCTTTAGGAGTTTGTGTTCTTTATAGCCCAGCTGTCGTCAGTATTTTCCTTTGACATATTTCAGCAACACTTAATGACAGGCAGCCTTTGTTATTGTTCACATCACTTAGGCATATACATTTGTACTTGCTCTAGGCATAACCCACCTTTTTGGGCAGCAGCAGGCGGTTACATCTTCTAACTACTGGTGGGACTGCAACACAACTGCATCTCTGAGAGATCCACACAGACACTGAAGAGCTTTTTGGGTGCCATAATATTCCTGGCAATCCACAAAGTCCTGGCTTGAAGCATTATGATTCTTCTCTTGAAGATTCCTGGACACTCCCTGAGATTTCATCTTCACACATGCACACAGTGACCTCCTTTAGAGCTATTCCACTAAGAATTCTTTTATTAGGAATCTAATTCTTTGATACTGTAGTACTGGTCTCTTTGTAGATTCCCACTGTTTGTTTCAGGGTGAGGATGTAGCTCCAGGTTTTATTCTGAGTACCTAAAGGGAAGTACATGTTTATGCATTCAAGTTCCTTCATCTTCAGCAACTCTGAACATCCATGAACACACAGTGAACTGAACTAAATGGCAACTGTTTGAATGTCAATTCAGAGCCTTTCATTATGGCAAACACTTTAACAAATCTTAGCCATCAAGGATACTTAGATATGGGAGCTCCCTATTGTTTTGGGGTTTTTTAAATATAGCTCTCTAAATTCTAAGTTGTCAGAATTGCAAATGAAAGCCAAAATTCTCCTGTTTATACAAAGACTGGGCATGTGCTCAGGAACACCCATGGACCCCTCTGCAGCCGAAACTGTCACAGCCTCCTCCCTGCCTGCATCAAGCCCTGCCTACCCAGTTTCCAAGGCAACAAGGAGCCCGGCGATGGATGCTCAAGGGAGGCAACAGGGATCCCACAACATTTTCATGTCTGTGATTTCCCATTGTTTGAGAAAGAATCACAAGTGTACAGATAGGAAAGCTTCTCAAGCACACAAAATGTCTGCCCATGGCTTTATTCTTAATCTTTTGTGATGGGTGATGTCATGTGTTGCTCAGATACGTATATCAGAGACTACATGGCTTTTTGAGTCTTTCTGTTGGTACTCAAATGAGCAGCCTCTGTTGTTACCTTATTGTTTGCCTTCTACCTGGTAACTATGACATTCCCAGCTGATGAGGACTGTATGAGGCCACCTTTGGAACATGATGCTTAATCATTTGCAATATGCATTAAGATAGAAGAATATTTTGCCAGCAAGAGGATGGAATGATTGTGAAAGTGATTTTAATGCCAATAATAAAATATCTAGAAGGGAAATCTATATTTATTTCAATATTTCAACTCACTGCAGGCATTTAACTCAATATATTAAATACAGCAATGCTGAGCATGTTTTTATGAATGAACAAAAGCAGTTTCATTGTATAGCCCTCTGAACTTTTGTTTATTGTACCTGAGGGTCTATGCATTTGGCCAAGAACAAAAGAAGAGAGAGGATAAGCGTGTGAGAGAAAATCACATTACAGAGCAATTTAGGACACAGTCAATTCTGAAATAACCCATGCACCTTTAGAGGGGAGAGCAGCTTCTCAGTGAATCTAGTATTTCTTCCACACCATATGGTTCCTCTTGTGAATTCAGATTATAACCTCTGAGAGTTAGGCATTTCTGTGCATGTGCTTGTACAGGACACAGCAAACAGAACCCCGCTTCTCTTGCTTCCAAAGTTACCATAATAAACATGATCACATGTCACAAAATGAGTCCAAAAAGGGGAAAATATGATGATCATCATCAGGCAACGATTTGCTGAGAAGAAAAGCAAAACAATGCAGCCTCTCATTATTTCCTCTTGGCACACCAGATGTGATGGGGTAGCAGCCAGATGGCTCCTGCCCTCATCCAGGCTGCATCTACCCTTTTTAGACTGCTCAGTAGATCAAACACATCTGATATCCCTACAAACTGGGTCCTCCAGTCAAAAGATGACTAAGATTGCAGCACCAATATGAATGAAACGCTGATATCATGTTTTCCAGGGCAGTTCACTTCCTGCACGTCATGGAGAACAAGGTACAGATAGAGCTTGATCTGCTAGTTACTGTTTCTTTTGTTTCTTAGCCTCCTTGCTTTCTTGCAATCTGATAGTTACTTGTAACTCAAACTGACGCTGGGAAACTCTGAACTACATCTTGTGAGGTCTGCTAAGAGATGCAGTAGTTTGTGGTGGGATTCAGCGTACATTGTTTAAAATTGCCCAGGTTCTCTGCAGGAGAGTTCAGGTGATGTTGCACTAGGTGTCTGAATCAACCAAATACTTTGTTTTGCTCTCTCCTGCTTCAAGCTGCCCACATTTCCCTCCTTCTTTGCATGTTTTCCCTCTGGCACACCACGTAATTGAAGAAAACCCTTCTTCCACCACCTCAGTTTTCTGTCCTTAAGTGTGGAGCTAAGGAAAAGACTGCTGAAAAGGTCAGACGTGCCCTGAAGCTGGTAGAGAACATGACACAGAGGTAACACCTGAAGAGGGGTAAGGGGAATAGGACCATCCTTTTTTAGCAGCTGGAGCAGCTGAATCAGCCCCACCAATGAAAGTGGCAGTTTTCTCAACGCCAATAAAATCTCTAATCCCTGCCTGGGATGGGTGGAGCTGGAAGTTTCTTGGCTGAAATTTCAAAAAAACAGCCACACAAATAATTTATTATTATAAAACCAGCAATAGGCTGGATGTGGAGAAGCTGCTGGAAGAAGTCAGTGCTTGAATTTCATTAAGTGTTTGTAAAGCTTGTCGTGAGACCATTTGAATTCTGCTTGAAGCTCCGTTTAATTATTTACTATGGAGACAGGCAGTATCTTTCTATTATATTCATGGAAAATGTGAAAACATTTTTCATTGCAAAACAACATAGAACCTTTTACTGAATAAGCTACACAGCTTCTGCCAGGGTAGCCACTTCTCTTCAGCCACTGTGGAGCAGGTTGGTTTTTTCTCATTCTGCTTAAACTGTTTTTTTTTTTTTTTTGTTTGTTTGTTTTTTTGGTTTTTTTTTTTGCAATGATAGAGGCATTCTTGCCAGAAATGGAAAAAAAAAAAAAACAAAAAACAAAAAAAACCCCAACCAACCAACCAAAAAAACCACTAAAAAAACTATGCTTTAAGCTTTCCAAGGAGGCCTAGTGAGAAAAATAAACCGATTATAAAGGATGACATATGGATAAATTGAGACCAGCTGGAAAATCTCTACAGTAGAAGAATCAAATGTTAATAAACAAGAATTTAACAGAGTTAACTTGATTTCTTCCCTTACAAGTGGAATTCTGCCCGTAAGGGAAAAATGACTTTGAGTGGGGAGGAGGGAATGACCTACTCTTAAATGATTTCTTTTTTTACCTAGATACTGTAAATAGATAGCCTTCTTATACACACACTTCAAAGAGACACAATTTATCTTTCTGGCAGATTCACAAATACAATACTGAAAATAGGAGCAAAGCTAGGATCAAGGAAACAGTTCATTTCTTGTTAAACTTCCCAGGGAGAGGAATTGTCACCTGCACAGTGTCCTTTGCTGGCAGAACGTCTGGGGATGAGCAGGTTTTCACAGCAAACCCCACACCCTCCCTCTGCCTCGGTTTCCATTGCTCAGAGTTCTCCAGCTGGACAACTGTCCAAGAGATTCAGGGCCAAGAAATGTCTTTTTCCAAAATGCATCATGTCCTGAGGCACTTTCCTGTTACCAAATGCTTTGATTTTGAATTTTCTTGTAGGCAAGCTAAAGACCCATTTAAATGGGGGTATCTAAGAATGAATTGTCTGCTCTTTCCCATTTTAATAAACAGGCCAAGACAGCTGATTGCTGAAGTATCAAAAGGCAGGTGCTTAGTATGAATGGATTTTAGACTGGGAGGTGGAAAGTTCCCAAAATTATTTTTTTCCTTTTTATGCCACATACAAAATCAGGTCCTTCACTGTAGAGATTTATTTTTAGCTGAAGAAATGGGGAGAAAAATAACCTTTACTCAGATTACCCCGGGCACATATAAAGCATCAAAAGCGTCAAAAGCTTTGTTCTGTGGAAATGTAGAAGCAGCTGAAAAAACAAATGGGAAGGGAATTGAGAAGGGGGTTATTTGTAAGCAAAAAACAGTGCCTTCCCTACAATGAACAGGCTTGAAGGAATAATGTAACCTATAACTCCTGCGCAGGCTGCCATTTCTGAAACATATTTGTTCATTATGCTTTGATGTGGAGAGGAAAAGCAGAATAGCATCCTTTGGGGGAAAAGTTGTGGATCAAATAATAGGGGATAGTCACATGATTTCTCCAGAGAAGGTTTTACTTCCTCATAGCTACTATAGCAAAGAAAAATATTAGGCTTCATTAAACAGAAAGCAGTAGTTAAAACACCTCCCACCGTGAGGCAGAATCTAATATAGATTACAGCCCTTCAAAAAAAAAAAAAAAAAAGTAATAAAAGAATGAGATGTGGGGGGTTGGGTTTGGGTTCTTTTGGGTTGGAGAGAGGGGGGTATTTGGAAAGTGATTTCAGTGGAACAACCATGTAACTTGCCCTACTGAAAGCCATTATTGGGTTTCATCCTGATCTTACACATTACTTGGCTGTGGGGATTACAGGGAGGGCAAAGGACAAAGGAAACAAGAGGAGAACTCTTCTAATGCAGGGAGTATTGTTAGAGACCCCAACTTTTCCAAGTGAGGCAAGAAAACTTGTCCCTCTTGCACCACTTTGCCAGACTTGCTCCAGGCACCAGAGCTGTGCTTTGCAGTACTGCATGGCAGCACCATCCCATAAGGACTCTGTCAGTCCATCACGCTTTCTTTAAGCCCATAGAACTTGCATATCTAGAAGAACCTACTAGCACCACACACTTTTGAGCTATGTAGCACACGATATCATCATCCATGAGCAGATTTCCCTGCACAGATTAGAGGTCTGCCCTGTTTTTGCAGGGAATTCACAGGAGAGAAAACCCAAACATCTAGATTATCTTCTTTCTTCAGGTTTTAAATCCTGTTGCTACTTTGGTTTATTCTGTTCATCACCTCATAGCTTCTGGAAGGATACACCTGTCAACAGAATGGTCCTCTAGTTTGATTTTTAGACTAACATGTCATGCCATTTTATACTTAATGCAACCCAATTTTTGGTTTATATAGGTACGTCATGTATCTTGGGAAGAGGATAATCATTATTGCTCCCACTTCAAAAACTGGAAAACATCTGTTGGAAAACAGATGTAAGCTTACAATCCCATTACAAGTTTTGAAATATCAGATCACACACTGGATTATATTTCCACAACACTGTTGCTCCAATGGTTTAGACTGAAGTTCAAGAAATAACCAGGGAAGGGAAATTAGGAGAGAGGGAATCCCAGCTCTACCACGACTCCTACCATTTCTATTCAAATTAAATCTGCATGCTGCCTTGTTTTTACAGCCTTATTTGTCTTTACCCTCTTGCACTTAACAGCAGTCACGCACTGATTGTTTGCCTTGGTCAAGACACTCTACTAACATGCTAAAAAATTCCACACATTTAGCAGAGGGAATAAAAAAAAAATTAAGAGATTGTTCTTGTCCCCAACACCATCAGCTCTAATTGTCAACAGAGGAGAATGCTTCCCTTCAGGCCACAACTGATCTATTGAAGTGAGAATAGATTGCTTTAACTTATATCTCAACACAAATCAGTCATTATAAGTGGCCTAATCTGCAGACCACTAAATTTGTATTATCTATCCTCATTTCTTCCAAACAGGGTGCCTCATGCAAGACCTTTAGACATAAATGTATTGTTCATTACATGAGCAAATATAAATCTTCACCCAGGAGAGGTTAAGGCAATCAGATAACCTAATGTGAAATCCTTCCAGTGGTTCTGCTTTGTTTCTGAAACAGAAATATTGCAACCACAAAGACCTGCAAAGACACCTCTTTGTTGTTTGGCATATAGCAGTCAGCTCCAGTTTTTATAAAGAAAGGTCTCCTGGGCAATAAATACAGCTAAAGATCAAAGATTGACAAAAATAGGTACTGCAGTCCCAGGCCCAGAGTGAGACTCAACCTCCCTTATATTTGACTTAGTATTCCTACCAAGCTTTGAACCTTCCCTTCAAATCTTTCAGTATCCCCTTTTTCTATATTCCTCAACTCCTACTGAAATGATGGCTTGATTTTTAATTTTTAATGATTATGATTGGCAAATAAGACATGTAGAATTTATGAAAGGACATGTTTCTTTATAGAGATTTTCTATTTCTGGGCTTTCTTCCCCTAGAACAAAAAAAAAAAAAAAAAAAAAAAAAAAAAAAAAAAAAAAAAAAAAAAAAGCAGCACCAGACTAGAAACAACAGCAAACCACGTAGGATGGTGTCCTACTTTCTAATAAGGGAGCTGTAGTGAAATGTGTCACTTGGGTAGCTATATTTAAGGATTAGCTAGAGACAGAGTGTAATTACACTAAGAATTAGATGCTAGACATGTTGAATACTACTGAAAACTGCTACAGTGTCACAGCTGAAAGGAAGATCTTTACTATCAAAGACCAAAGGCTTTCCTTTTAGTGAAACTGTTTAGATTCATTTGCTGACTCAAAGCTGTATGATCAACAGTTTCAAGTGCAACCCAGATAGGTAATTTCAAGTCAAGGTTACTGTGGCAACCAGATACAGTGTTATTTCCCCAAAGGGCCTGAGGCAGGATGTATTAACTCAGTTACTAAAACAAACTCAATTTGTCTAATGTTTAATCCTAGAACGGCTCAAGTGTTAAGAAATACAAGTACTGTTGTAGGTATACATGGCTGTATTTGTTTACTGACAGTCCAGTCAGTAAACAGGCCAGTTTAAGAGCTTCTCTCTCCTCTGTACACCAGAAACCAAACCACAGATGAGAGCAAAGCTTTAGCAAGTGCCTGTTGTCCCACACACACCAGTGTAGCCAGGCCCATCAGCAAAGAACAGCATACATTCAGAGCAGTGTCCACAGGCAGAGGACTCAAAACAGGCAAGATATTAGTTATGCACAGCAGCTCCCTTTTCATTCTTTATTCCGGTAATGCCTTGCAAGCATTTCAGCAAAGGATCACAATAGAGGCTGCACACATGTGAATACCAGCTCTTTCAGAGCAGTAAGGACTGCAGTAATTGTAGCATTGGTAGCAGTTCTCTTAGCAACACATTTTTTTAGTGCAGGACCACTCCCCTAAGTGGTGTTTGAATGAACTAAGGACTAAGCTTACATATTGGGCAACTGCTAAACTCCACGACAGAATTCACTCTTGCTCTGTGGGAGGATTAGGATCTAGAAACTTTGCTAACTGCTGTTAAGAACATTGTAGATTCATTCAGGATTCTTGTATCCTACAAGAACATAGGAACATCAATCCCCCCTCCCTCACTGTAAAGAAACGACACTTACCTTTGCAAAGATGCACAGCAGGGTGCAGCTGCACTGCTCTCCCCTGCCTGGGTAGAGGTTCATCTCTTGCTGCAGGGACCAGGAGCAAACAATTGCCCTGTAAACATGTAACTTGGAGACAGCTGTTGTCAGGGGATCTACAGGTAACTGAGATTGCATGGTATGCTCTGGTACCATATGGTACCTTTGAGCCTAGAAATATGCCCATCACCTCCTATATCCTAAAGGGAATTGATTGCCCTGTAGAATCAATACATTGACAGTTAAGGGCAGGTTAGTGGATATTTTTGGGAAACACTAATTTTATTCTTGAAGAGAAAAAGCCTGGGTTTTTACTTGAGCTCTCAAGTTGCCTGCTAGTACAAACCTATGCCTCTCTGCACAGAACCTTTGTATTTAGAGAGGAGAGTTGAGGGGAAGATAAGCAAGCTCAGCATCAAGTCAAATCCCAGTCAGCCACCCATATGCCTGTACTATAGTCCCTGGAACAAGTTAAATAAGCTGCTGAATGGCAGTAGGGAAGCCTGCAGCTATCCTGTCAAATCAGTTTTGACAGCCTGCAATGTGGAATTCAATACCTTCTCTCTGCCCTCTCTACCATGTATGTCCATAAAGAGGAATTGCACGATTCAAGTGCAGCGACTTGTTTTTATCAGATAAAGAAAGCAGCTTTTGCCTCAACAATTAGCTAAGCTGTTTAACACAGGAGTTTCTATAAATTACCTGGCATCTTCAGCTAAGCTACCACAGTTCCCATGTGCTGCTAAATTCACAGCCTGAGAATTCTTGTTTTATTGAGTTTAACCTTGCAAAGAGATTCAGGAATAAACTGAGAAGCAAAGCTACAGAAAACTACACAAGAAATACTTGCTTAATCTAGAGAGAAATAAAGTAGAGGAGACAGTTTAGGACACAAAAAGCCTTTATGTTTGAGAAGTTAACCATTTCAACAGAAGACTCTGAAGTATTTTGCAACTACTGTTACATTGGACAGTCAAGGATACAAAACTGCTGACAGAAGCAACAGTGGAGAGCACCAAATTAAAAAATGCATGCTTCAGCACAACTGCACAGATTCCTTCTCTCAATGAATACTTGCCTGCTCAGACTATACTTAACTCCTACCCATCTCAACTTTACGCCTCATCCTCCTCTCCTTCCTCTTCAAACTCGCCCTGCTCATCAGCAGTGGCATCCTGGTATTGCTGGTATTCGGAGACCAGGTCGTTCATGTTGCTCTCGGCCTCCGTGAACTCCATTTC
>JAYDZK010001227.1:0-12881 GCA_034509185.1 Euphonia xanthogaster
AGGTCCCAAGGGACAAAGGACACCTGGATGGCCCAGTGCCCCCCGGGGGCAGAGGGCATCCTTTGGATCTGCCAATCACTCGATGCCCTTCTGGAATGCCAGGACTGACAGACAGTGCTGGAAGGGGAAAGGAGAGGAGCCTGACACACCTGGGAGGGAATTATCAGGGAGAAACCCGGGATATCTGAGGCAAACCCTGACATCACACGGCAACACTCAGCAGCACCAAGCAGCGGGGAGAATGACCTCCCTGCTCCTGCTGGGAGCATTCCTGAAAGGACCAGTGGGAGACCCTCCTGCTCCACTGGGATGCGGTTAGGCCCAGCACTGTGTTAACCCCAAAAAACAGCACCCCAAGGCATCAGCTGGGATCAAACAACATTCCCTCAACACCCTGTGCGTGCTCTGCTCTCCACACCGCCAAAATATTCATTCCTCTAAAACCAGGGATAAACCATCCTCAGGCAGCTCTGGCTTTCTAGAAAGGGCTGGAACATCCCTGATACACAATTTCGGCTGAATATTTTAAATGCAAGGAGCTCCAGGCAGCCCAGGCTCAGTGTGGAGGGCCCAGTCTGGGCTCTGCTCTCTGGGCTTTCTCACAGATCCTAAAGAGAGACAGGAAAATGTGACCAACATTTCTTGGTGTGCCTGGAAAACTTCATCTCCTTCATCTCCTTCATCTTCTTCATCTTCTTCATCTCCTTCATCTCCTTCCTCTCCTCCTCCTGAGGGCAGAGGGGGTCTCGGAGCTGCGGGGCAGGGACAAAGGCTGCGAGATGCTCCCTCACTCTCTTGTTTGTGCTCAGTCTCCTGCAGCCTTGCCTCTCCTCTCTGAGGTGCAGGATGTTTTTACAAGTACTTGCTAAAAGATCTGAGTAATTCAATGTATTAAATTAATGTGGAAATCTGTGAGTGGATTTCTCAACAGCAAATGCACTGCAGAGCCCAAAGTGCCCATCCAAAATCCTCTCTGGGACTGTCTGACCTGTTCTGCATCCTCCTCCCCTCTGAGGCTGCTCTGGGACCCTTAAAACCTTTCACATTTCTATTTTGAGTTGATTCATGTCCTGCCTTTGTGATCCTCAGCGCTTCCAGTGTGTGTTTTTATCCAGGGCCTGGAAATATTGATTATTAAGGGGTTAGAAAGAAATGCCAACAATTGATTGATTAATTTTAAATATTCAGGCAATTCCTTGCCTGGCAGTGCTTCCAGCAATGTGTTTATGAGCATTAATGACTTATGGAAGGATGTGTTCAAATCAGGGAATGAATATTTCTATTTTTAACATTCTCTTCCTCAGTTTTTAACCTTTTACAAATCGCTTCTCCATGTAACTGCAGTATAAAATAGGGCTGAGATAATTTCCAGTCAAAATCACCTCCTGTCATTTGTCCTGGGATGAGCTCAAATATTCTGTGAAATGGAGCTTTTAAAGAATTCCCCACTTCCTTTGGCTGGGACGAGGGGAAGTTGTAAATTGGATTTTGGAGCCGTTCAGCTCTGGAGCTTTTAAAACATTTACTGGAGGTCAAAAAAAGAGTTTTGGTGTGGAGTTATTGTGATTGTTTTTACATCCACTTTGCATCTATTTCTTCCGTAGAGGAGTGGAATGAGAGCAGAGAAGAAAAATCACAGAATTAATTTCTGTTGCAAAGTTCCTCTGCTGCAATACGGGAGCAGAAAAAATGACCTTAAAGAGAACAGCTCCTGAAAAAGGAGAAATCTTTCCATCCTTTCGGGATCCAACGTGTGTTTGCTCATGTGCTGCCCACAGCTGATGTTCTCTCTTAGCTAATTACCAGTGACATTTAATTCCAACTAAAAGGAGCCCAAGGGTCTAAAAATAACCCCAAAGCACAAGAGAACAAAGCACTTGTCTGCCTCTAACCCTGGGCAGCACCAAAACACACTCTGGGAATGGCAGGGGGGGCAAATCTCTGCATTTGGGAAACATCCCTGCACCTTTTGGGGGCCATTTGCTCACTTGTGGTACCTTGGGATTGAAGGGCTGGAAGTGTTGGTGTCACACCAACAAACAGAGCAGTGCAGGAGTTCCAGGCAGTAAATTCCATTTTGGGTCTTGTTTGAATCTTCCCTTGGATTCTGGAGGGAGGATTTGGTGTCCTTGGGAACTGGAGATGTTTCTCCACGTTGTTACCTGTGCACAGGGAGCTGTGCCTTGTGTTTATTGGGATTAATTCCAGTTAATTAAACACAAGGGGGTCGTGCCTCATGTTTATTGGGATTAATTCCAGCCCTGTTACATCTCCCAGGATCACAGCTGAGTGCTGAAATACATTCTTTGTCTCTTTTTTCCCCATCTCTAAAAAACACAGCTGATTTCTAAAAAAAAATCACAGCAAAGTCTGCGAGAGATGCTCCCTCACTCTCTTGTTTGTGCTCAGTCTCCTGCAGCCTTGCCTCTCCTCTCTGGGGTGCAGGATGTTTTCACAGGTACTTGCTAAAAGATCTGAGTAATTCAATGTATTCCAGTGGGATGGGCCATGTGGAAATCTGTGAGTGGATTTCTCAACAGCAAAAGCACTGCAGAGCCCAAAGTGCCCGTCCAAAATCCTCTCTGGGACTGTCTGACCTGTTCTGCATCCTCCTTCCCTCTGAGGCTGCTCTGGGACCCAGCCAGAGCCTTTAAAACCTTTGACATTTGTGCCCTGGGAGGGTGGGGAGGGGCTGGGCTGAAATTCCCAGAGGAGCTGTGGCTGCCCCTGGATCCCTGGCAGTGCCCAAGGCCAGGCTGGAGCCCCTGGGACAGTGGGAGGTGTCCCTGCCAGGGCAGTGGTGGCACTGGATGGGATTGAATGTCCCTTCCAAATGAACCATTCCAGGGCTCTGTGACCCCCCCATCCCTGTGTCTGAGTGAGGTGTGGGGTCAATCCTCTGGGATTCCTCAAAGGCAACGATGGCAGCCCCGAGGAGGGGCTGCTCTCTTGGCAGGGAAGGAACGAGACTGGACCATTTCCATAACCTTGGTCTTAATCCTTGTTTGATTTCTGAGCCCGGTCTGAATTTGGGACCTCAAATTCTCTCTGACTTTTCCCATTGCCTGTTGATCAGAGAATGGGATCAGCCAGCATGATGGGATGGCGTTGGTTGAACTCCCAATTCCTCCTGGATGCAGAATCCACTATCAAGAGGACAAGGGAATAGGAAACCTTGTGCTGTGTGGGATGAACATCCCAGCCTGGAGACACGGAGCTGGGAACGGCTCCGCCTTGAACTGGAATCTCCACCAGGGATCAGTGGCGGCGGATCTCGAGTTCCAAGCTCCTGCAGAACATCTCCTCTTCCACGTCCTGCAACCCCTCATGGCAGGTCTGAAGCACGAGGAATTTCCTGCTTCTCAGATCTCTGCTGCTCACAGTGACTCTGAGGCACGTACAGGCCTCGTTTCCCAGCCCGGCAGTCGAAGAAGGAGTCAGGATTCCTCTGTTCTCATTCTCAAGGTTGTTTATTATTTCCTATCTAGAACATTCTTTCTCTGGCCTGCTGAGGTCTGTCCAGCAGGTCAGACAGAGGCACGCTGACCACCCTTGGGGGGTGCTGTCTTTTTATACTAAAAACGACCTGTACTTTATTTACAGTAACTTCCCAATACCCATCACCTGTGTTAGAGCTTCTACACTAAACCAATCCAAAAGTGCCAGCATCCCAGCAGAAGATGGAGGCCAAGAAGAAGAAGAAGAAGGACAGGACATGCCCAGATTCCTCCATCTTGCCTCCTGAACCCCCGTTCTAAACCCCCAAAATTCTACATTTTCACCCTGTGGTAAATTCACTGTCATTCTACTTAAACTTTTGTGGCTTGCAGATCCCCATATAAGGTTGGTGATTTTTTCCATGGGTTCAAATCAAAGGCACGGGGGTCTTGGGCTCTGTGCCAAGGTCTCCGAGCCCCCTGGCAGGGGCTGGAGCCCTCCAGGGCAGCCAGAGGGATGTCCTGGGTTCTGACACCTGCTGTGATGGTCACATCAAACCAGCTGGCAGAGCCTTTCCCACTGCAGGACCAGGAATGTTTAGGTTGAATTATTGGGGACGCAAAGAGTTATGGGAATTCTGCCAAACCTCGTTCCTGTCCCTGCCCTGGATTCAGGGGAGGGATGTTGTCCATTTGAGAGGCTCCACATGGCACAGCACATTCCAAAGTGCCGTGGAACGGAGCTCCAGGCATGTCTTCCCAAAGGGCTCAGCCAGCCCTCGGTCGTTTTAACCCCTGGCCTTTGGTAATTGTTGTTTGTGGATCAGATTTTCCTTGGCCCGTTCTCCGGCGGGATGTGAGAGTGGTTGGTGTCTCCAGCCCAGTTCAGGCTGTGTCTGGCTGCTTCTATTCCACAGTCCAGATGTTTGTTTGACCATAGGCATTTTACAAAAGCCTAAACCAAATAAATACCCCATCCTAGCCCTTCACCTCCCTTCGGATGGAGCATCCCCAGAGTGTTCTTGAGGTTAATGAGGGTTTTCCTCTCTTCAGCAGCAAACTCAGATCCATAGCAGGGCTGGACACCACGGGCCCATCAGAGCCAGATCCACCTGGGGGTCCTTGGGACCCTCTCCCAGTGCTCCTGGCGCAGCTGATGGAAGGGACCAGGGGGTCAGGATGAAAGCCACCCCTCCAGAGCCTGGCATGTGCAGCACAGAGAGAAAAGCAGAGAGAAAACAGCCTCTTCCCTTCCTCCTCTGCCCCCTTCCCACCCCCAACCCCCATTTCCAGAGATGATTGTTAATGAGTTCATTTGTAGCTCCATCCGTGGAACTTTCAAACAAGCCTTTCCCTGGCAGATTCCTTTGAAATTCCGAGTGGTTTTTTAATGGGAAAAATGAACCAAGAGCTCTTCCATTTGTGTCCTGTTGTTGTTTATAATCAGGGCTGGCAGAAATGTCAGCTCCTAATGCTTCGCCCACTGCTCCTCCACAGGATTATTCATCCCAGGAGTGGGGATGGGAGGCAAAGAGGTTTCTGTGGTGGTTGTTTTGTAACCTTCTCCAGTTTTAAAAGGGACACAGTCCAGAACCAAACCGTGTGGGTTTAACTCAGCCCAAATCACCTCGTGGCCAGCAGGACCTTTGTTCCTGCTCCCAGGTCCTGAGTGCGTGGCTAAAAGGACCTGAGCTGTGCTCCCAGGGAACCCCTGGGGGCATTCTGCTGCCCTCTCCAGCCAAGCTGAGCAGGGATCAGGATGCTCTCCATCATTTTCCTGTTTGCTGGAAAGTTTAGTGAAGTGAATTGTGAGTTGCTTTGAAGTCTGGCTGTGTAAACAAACATATCGAGAGAATTATTTACCACCACGACTTTTAGGAATTTGCACAATCCCAAGCTATTCAAAACACACTTCTGTCGCTCTAATATTGTTTACAAATGTCTCCAAGAGCTCCCAGGACAAATCAGGCCCGTGTGCCAGAAGGCAGTGGTCACCAGACAGGGTCACTGAGGTGGGCATGACCTGGGAGAGGCAGCAGGCTGGTGAGATGAAGTCACACTGTTAATGAGCTGCAGGCTCATTAATGCAGCTCTTTCCCAGGAGTTGCTTCCCATTGGGAACCTCTCCTTGTGGCTCCCCTTGGAGCCCCAGCAGCCTCTGGATTCCATCCCCTGGCTGCCAGCACTGGGTGAAGCTGTGCAGAGCCAGCTGTCCTGGGGAGCTCAGGGACACGAGCGGTGTGTGCTGTGACAGCCCCCCTGGAGGATGTGGCGGGGCTGCTCCCAGGGCTTTGAGGGCCTTGCTGTTGCCCCTGGAAAGAGAATAATCCCTGTTTTCTGGGCTGGAAGCGTTCTTTTTCTGGGATTTGTGCTCACAGCCCTTGTGAGCAGAGTCTCCTTCACAAACAACTCATTGGAGGCAGCTCCACGGTCCTGCAGCTCCTCTGCAGCTGGTAATTATCCCCAGCAGCACCAGCTGCCCTGGGGCTTAATGGCTGGGCTCTCAATTTGTCTTTGAATTACACCTCAGAGTAAGGATCACGCCAGGTGTTCTGGGATGCTGTGGGAAGGATGGAGTGGGATGTCTGGGGTGACACAGAGTGACACAGACCAGCCACTGATGGGGCTTCCAGAGAGGCACAAGAAGCCAATTAAGGGAATCTGGAACAAATCCTGCCCAGAGGAGCTGCTGATGTGATGGTGACTAGGCCAGCAGAGCAGCCACTGGAGCTCATCAAAGGTCTGGCGTTATTGAGTTAAAAAGTACTAAAGGTGAATTTTCACCTGCAGCTGATAAGGAGATGGATGCTCTGCCTGATTACCCTGCTTGTCTGGAACCAAGATAAGCTCTCATGGATCTGGAGTTCAGTGGGATAAAGCCTCTGCACTGATGATCTCAGAGGCCTTTTCCAGCCTAATCTGGGATTCTGGGAATCTGTCATCAGCATCTTGCACTCACCTGGCTTTAGCCGGGCTGGGAGCTGCTCCAGCTGCAGAGGGAGGGACAGAGCACCCAGAGCTGATGGCACAGGGGTGAAACTGGGCCTCCCTCCTGGCTGGGATCCTGCCCTGTCCTTCAGCATGGATTCCAGGGCACAGCTGCTCCATTTGCTTTTGCTCTGATGGGGAAGGGACAAATACTGGGGTAGAGAAAGAAAGAAAGAGTGACTTCAACAAATGACCTCTGACAGTTCTTCCATTCCTGCACGAGTTCAACACCCACTTTCTCCTCGGGGAGAGGAGACAGAAACACCCCAGCAGCTCATGAAGTGAGCTCATGAAATGATCGTTTGAACGGAAAAAGGGGAAAAACAGAGTTAAAAATTCATAGGTCTGTTTAGACCTGTACTAGGAACAGGTCCTGCTTTTTCCCTCAGTGGAAAAGGAATCAGCTTTTCAACTCCTCAGTTTTAAATAATAGCACAACACTTGTCTTGGAGCAGGGAAACATCCAACTGCAGGGAATGTCCAACTGCAGGGAATATCTGACTGCAGGGAATATCTGACTGCAGGGAATATCCAACTGCAGAGATATATCCAGCTGCAGGTATATATCCAGCTGTGGGGATATATCCAACTTCAGGGAAAATCCAACTGCAGGGAACATCTGACTGCAGGGATATACCCAGCTGCAGGAAATATCCAACTGCAGAAATATATGCAACTGCAGGGAATGTCTGACTGCAGGGAATATCCAGCTGTGGGGAATATCCAGCTGTGGGGAATATCCCACGGCTTCCACTCAGCAGTGTCTGCAAATTGAGACCTCCATTGTCTGGGTTTGCATTATGGATTTAAACAACTGCTCCAGACTAACCAGGGGCTGTTCCTCATTTCTCTTTCTGCCAGGAATCACAACCATCCCTCCCTGAGTGCAGCCTGGAGAAGGTTGGAGGAGCCAGGGACAGGTCAGGGCAACCCTTGCCTAAGTGTGAAAGGTGAGCTTGGGACACACCTGGAACAGCTGTCAAAAATGGCTTTTGGGATTGCCAAAATTCATCAGTTTTAAACAAATTTGTGGGGCTGATGCTTCTGTGACTTCTCCCAAACTGGGAAAGAAACACCTACATTCAGCTTCCCTCCTCCCAGAATGATTTCCTAGACTGGAAAAGAGAACTGAAGCAGAGAATATTTACAAGGGCCTGGAGTGTCAGGACAAGGGGAATGGCTTCCCACTGAGAAAGAGGGTTAGATGGGATATTGGGGAAAAATCCTTCCCTGTGAGGGTGGTGAGGGGCTGGGATGGAATTCCCAGAGAAGCTGTGGCTGGCCCTGGATCCCTGGAAGTGTCCAAGGCCAGGCTGGCGGGGCTTGGAGCAGCCTGGGATAGTGGGAGGTGTCCCTGCCCAGGGCAGGGGATGGCACTGGGTGACTTTAAGGTCCCTTCCCACCCAAACCATTCCATGATCCTATGAAATAACTCCCATCACAAGACCCCTTCCAGGAAAAGAAGCATTTCAGCTTTTTTCCCAAAGATTTCCAGAGGATCTCCAGCTTGCTAGGAAGGAGCAGCAGTCCTTCCCCAGGCTCGCTGCCGATTTCATTTCTGCCTCTGCCACTTTAACAACAAAGGATAAAGAAATCAATCCAATGCCTGGATGTGCAGATTCTCCCTGGAATTCTCCAGTTCTGAGGGATGAGTTAACTTTGTTTCCCTCTCCAGTGCCACTGCAGGCATCGCATGACGAGGCACATCTGCTCGGTGAGTCACGGCAGGGAGCATCCCGTGCGTGCCACGGCCCAGGCTCCTCACACTCAGCCTTCGGGAGGCCGTTTGCAGGCCCAGTTGTGCAAGAAATAAAAGGGGACAAATTCATGCCAGGGAAGAGCTTTCAAAGCTGCAATTTGGCCTGGAAAAAGATCCAACATCAAAATGTTAATAATGACAGCGCGCTCCTGCTGACAGTCCCAGAGACGAGAATTCTCTGCGCGTCCAGAGCCAACTTCTCCAGCCTGGCTCCTTCGGATCCCTGCCCTTACACGTGGAAAACCCTCAGTGGAAGTCATGGAGCAAGGGATTGGGGAGGGTTTGGAAGCTGAAATGTCCTGAGATTTGGGTTTCCTTGGATGGAGATGCCAGGCCTTTAAAAGCAGGGCGACGACATTGATGGCTGAGCCCAAGGGATCCCACAGGGAAAGAGGAGGGAAGAAAAGAAGGGCCATTGATGTGTCCAGGGAATTAAAGAATTATTAGGGGTGGAATAAACCTGCAAGAGGGGTTATTGATGTCTCCATTGAATCAGAGAATTATTAAGGGTAGAAACGACCTCCAAGAGGGGCCACTGATGTGTCCATCGAATTAAAGAATTATTAAGGGTGGAAAAGACCTCCAAGAGGGGTTATTGACGTCTCCATAAAATTATAAAATCGTTTTGGGTGGAAAAGATGGAAAAGACTTCCAAGATCGTCAATTCCAAGCATTGGCCAAATCCCACCATTCCCACTAACCATGAATTGCCACAACTGCTCATTTTTTGTTCAACACTTCCTGGAGAACCTGTCCCAGTGCTTGACCACTCTTCCAGTGAAGAAATGTTCCCTGGTATCCAACCTGAAGCTCCCATGGCACAACTCGAGGCCCGTTTCCCCTTGTGCTCCTTGAGGTGCCAAGAAGACAGCAGGAATTTTCCTTTTGCAATCCACAGGATTGCAAGGATGTCCCTTTAGGCCTCCCAGCATCCAGCTGAAGGAAATGACATCTGTGCCATCTGGAATCGTCAGTTTAATGCTGCAGGATTCTGGGATAAGGAATTCTAGGCAGTTTGCCCTGGCATTCCCTGGAATTTGCAAGGCTTTAAAGCAGTTGTGCAATAAAGAGGGAAATAGGAATGGATTGAAAGGGAGTTTCAACAGCTGGAGGCTGGGGAATGAAGCACAGAGGGACATGGAAGTCATGGATCTGCTGCATTTGGCTGGGGATTTGGGATTTGTTTTCTTTTTTTTTTTTTCCTATTCCCAAATTGTTCCTCTGCAAGTTGTGCTCCAAGGCTTCTGATGGGGTAAAAGCACCTCGTGCAGTAAAATTTCTGACCCAGTGTCACCAGTAGAGCTCTGCTGCTTCCACCAGCTGAAATCCTGGCCTTTTGTGTGTTTTCCTGACCTTTCTCATTATTCCTGATTGTTGGATGATGACAATGTATTCCTTCCTTTTTCTGTGAGGGCCCCGCCACCGCCTTTGTTCTCCTTTGGACAAATGAAAATTTGGAATGGAATTAATCACTGGCTTTGGGATCTCCTGGGATAGGGGAGGGGAGTCCTCCAGGGAGGGAGAGCAGTTCTAGGGTCACGGAATGATTTAGGTTGGAAAAGACCTTTAAGATCATCGAGGCCAACCTTTAACCCAGCACTTGGGTGGCCAAGTCCAGCCTTGATCCGTGTCCCCAAGCTCCAGGCTGAGCTGAACCTGTGTGTGAATCCCATGGATCCCCATCCATCCCAGGGAAAGCAGATTTATGGAGTCTGTCCCCACCATGCTGTGCTCCAACCCTGACATCTGGGGACACCAGCGAGCTCTTGGTGGCATTGCTGGTGGGAATGGCAAAAGCAGAAGGAAACTGGAGAGTTTGAGAGCTGGGACTTCCTTCCTCTCCCAAGGCAAGACACAAAGTTCGGTGCTGAGTAATTTGCTGAAGTAATTTGGGGAGTTCTTCACCTTCTCCTCCCATGGCTGAGTTTGAATGTTGTGATGTTTGAATGTTCTCATGTGTGAATGTTCAAATTTGGGGTTATTTTAACACCCTCCCAGCAGAGCTCTTGCCTATTCTAGTATTTAAATGCAATTTGTTGTAAACCATACCCTGCTTTTCTGCACTGTTTGGGAAGGGGATTTTATCTAGCTGAGTGATTCCCATTAGGACTTTTAATTTTTAATGAACTATTTTAGCAGCTCTAATGATTATTAGCCAGAAGGTGTGGGTGAAGCAGCTCCACCACCCCTATGCCAGCCTCTGCCTGAAGCTAAAGCTCAGTTTAAGCGCCCAGCACCGAGGATTTGCCCTGCTCAGACCCTCCTTGGAGGCACCCAGGCCTCATTCCCACGTCATTGGGAAGAGGAGGGGAATATTGTGATTGGCAAGGTGCCAGCTCTTCCCAGCAGAAGCCGTGGGATGATTGCCTTTTGTTTAAATGTCAGAGGATCAGGGACATCCGAGGGAAGAAATGGCCTTTGAGATCATCCCAATCTGCATCACAACTGGTGCAAAACTGAGGAAAAGCAACGTGAGCATCAGGATTATCCCCTTGGAATGGCCATGACTCAGCAACTCTGCCTGGCATCCCAACCCATGCCAGGGAGGGCACAGGGCATGGAGCATTCCCTACAGGGCTTTGCTGAGCACACACCAGGCCAGATTTAATGTTTCAGGATAATGTGAATTGTGTCAGGAATTACTGGGGGCCAAGCTGATCCCAGTTTTTAAAGCAACTGAGCCATAACCTGGATATCAGTGATTTCCCAGCAGCTCCTGCAGCACAACCAGTTGGGCTCTGCTTCTGGGATATTCCGTAGGGAATATCTTCTCCTTTTGGATATTCCACAGGGAATGTCCTCTGCTACTGGGATATTCTGTAAGGAATGTCTTCTGCTTCTGGGATATTCCACAGGGAATGTCTTCTGCTTTTGGGATATTCCACAGGGAATGTCTTCTGCTTTTGGGATATTCTGTAGGGAATGTCTTTGCTTCTGGGATATTCCATAGGGAATGTCTTCTGCTTCTGGGATAGTCCGTAGGGAATGTCTTTGCTTCTGGGATATTCCATAGGTCACAGGCAGAACCTTGGCTGCCTCCTGCCAAGCCCTGCATAAATATTTTGCAAGAGCCTGAATCTTCTCCAAGGAGCCTAAAAGAGGCCAGGGAAGGAGTTGGACAGAGCAAGAATTGTTAGTTCCTGTCCACAAATGGAAAAACAGGCAGAGGAGCAGGAAGTGGTTTCCCAAAAATCTCTGTGTGTAACTGGGGTGACAACCAGATCCCCCAAAGCCCAACCCAGTGCTTTGCAACCAGGGCCTCAAATTCTGTCAGCTCAGGTGGTGGAGTGGGAGGGCAGCAAACTTAGAGAGGGAGCAGAGTGAGAGGCGCAGAATTAGTCAGGTTGTGTTGTCCTCTTGGGAAAACATGACCAGGTATTACTGTGGCAGTGCTGAGAGTTGGATTTGTGAGGTTTGAGTGTTCAATTTGTGAGTGTTGGATTTGTGAGCTTGGAGTGGGCTCAGACCCCCCCCCCTTTGGAATCTCTGCCTGCCCAGACCATTTCAGACTCATGCATGGAATTTTGCTGCCCCAGTCCTGCCTCTCTTCCTCACTCCTGACTTCCCCTCAAGGCTCCCTTCACCTTGACACGTACAGGGGACTCTCAGGCTTGAATTCCTGACGAAATCCTTGGACACTATTTCAATTCATTATCCCATTCATTCTGATCCAGCCTGGACAACCCAGCTCCTGTTCAGCTGCTTCAATGCACGTTTTTCTCGGGAAGGAGGATGGACTTCCTGCAAAGTGATTCATAGGTCACTGCCTAAGCTCTGCTGATTATCCAAAGGCTCCTTCCTTCCCAGCCCCGTTCCTTACACTCAGAGTGACATTTGAAGGCTCTGTGGTAAATATTGGATGACTGCAAAGTCGGGATTGTAGCTGATTTGGGAGTTTTTGCATCATTTCAGGCTTTGCACGTGTTCCAGCTTGGTCCTCCTGTCCCAGAGTGGGAGCTGTGGGAGCCGAGGGTTCCTGCAGGAGGAGCTGATGGCTCTGCGGGGCTGGGAGAAAGTCTGGGATACAGGGATGGGCTTACCCCCAATCTCTGGGGTCACAGCCCTGCAGAGAGGGGGTTCGGGACCTTTTCCAGAGGTGATGGGAAGTGGTGGAGTTGCCCATGGAAGTGGTGGGGTTGCCCCCTCACACATGTGGCCGTGGGGCACTTGGGGCCATGGCTGATGGCTGCACGCCGTGATCCCAAAAGCCTTTTCCAGCCTTAAGGATTCCACCTTTCTGTGGGGCTGGGAGGTTTTGCTGCCTGCTCTGTCCCTTTGCATTCCCGTCCTTATCACAGCAGTGATTTCCTCCCCTGCCTCATCCTTGATAATGCCAACATTGTCAAGTGCCCTTTCCAAGAGTGGCAGCGTTTGAGTCACTGCCCTGCTGAATCAGAGCCCTTTCCTCCCTTCCCAGGGCTGCCTTCCTCCCATCCTGGGCCCGAGCCCTGCCAGCTCCAGGGACAGCGGGAAGCCTTGTTTTAAAACAAGAGCTTAAAGGGACAAAAAATGACACAAAAAAGAGGAAAAATTCAGAAAGCAAAGCTAGAAAAGCAAAGCATTGGTGCCTCTGTGCAGCCTCCCCTTCCTGCTGGGAGTCAGGAGTGAGGAAAGCCCGGGAAATGTCCAAGGGCTGAATCTGAACAAATCACCGGGAGGAGAGGAGAGGAGAGGAGAGGAGAGGAGAGGAGAGGAGA
>JAYDZK010001228.1:0-12794 GCA_034509185.1 Euphonia xanthogaster
TCCCCTTTCCCAGTGGGAGCCATTCCCTGGCTCCTGTCCCTCTGTCCCTTGTCCCCAGCCCCTCTCCAGCTCTCCTGAAGCCCCTTCAGGGACTCTGAGGTTTCCCTGGATTTTTCCCTTCTCCAGGTAAATATTCCCAGCTCTCCCAGCCTGGCTGCAGAGCAGAGGGACTCCATCCCTTGGAGCATCCTCACCCCACACCTTCCACCCACTGCTGCCGGGAATCATCTCCCACCGACCCAACCTCTGAACCATTTTGGGGCCATGGAAGTCCCGTCCCAGCTCCGGGCTCCGGCAGCTCCTCACCTCATCATGTGGATGGCCTCGGGGTCGCTGGCGAAGCTGAAGGCGTAACCGCTGGACGTGGTGCCGAAGTCGATGGCCACCACCACGGAGAAGGACGGGGCCTGCTGGGAACGCGCCTCGCTCCGCTGGAAGGCAAGGAATGGGATCTAGCACTCAGCTGGGACTGGGGGATTCCAGAGAAGCCATCAAAACACCAGGAGCCGCTTCATTTTCCCAGGATTTTCAGGATTTTCCCAGGATTTTCAGGATTTTTCCTGGATTTCCACCCAGTTTGGTGATTTCCTGATGGGTGATTCTTCTTCTTACACGTCTTCAACAGTATTGGGAAAAGCGTCTCCCGTATTGCGTGGGGTGGCTGTGGTCATTCCCAAAGGCAGTTCCCATGGGACACAGGGATTTGGGCAGCCCTGGAGAGGGATGGATGCCCATGGGAGCAGCCAGGGTGGCTGGGGGCTCCTGTTTTTATTATGCTGAGCTCCCCTCACTTGGACCCTGAAATCGGAGCCAAGATTCCCAAAAACCTTCCCTGTGTCTGGTCTCACTCCAAGGGACATTGTCCCAGGTGTCCCCAGAGGTCACTGAACCCGAATCATTCCCTGCTTCCCATCTTGGATGAGGTGACATCATCCCAGGTGTCCCCAGGGTCACCCAGCTGAAAATCTTCCCTGTGTCCAATCTCACATTGTCCCAGGTGTCCCCAAGAGTCACCCAGTTGAAAATCCCCCTGGCCCAGGCATTTTGGGATGTTCCCACTGCTGCTCCCACACTTTTCCCATCCCCACTCCGTGTCCCTTCCTGCCAGGGCTGTCCCCGTGCTGAGGAAGCCGTAAGGATGTGACAAGGCCCTGTCCCCATGTCACCACGGGAAGCTGAAAGCCTCGTTAACTTGTAATGTCCCCAGATTTGATAAGTGAGGACACGAGCTGGCCAGGAAAAATGCTGGGATCAGCAGGGAAGAGGCGGCCAGCACAGGAATGTGCAGGGACAAGGAACTCCAGGGAGGATCCGGCTCTGGAACGTGGCCTCCCACACCCAGCAGCCCCGGAGGAGGGCAGGAGTTTTGTGGGGTTAAACTTTTCCTGGTAGGTCATTCCATAGCTGGAAAACCCCTCCATCCCGAAAATCCCATGGATAGAGGTCCTGGGGAGAGACTGACCCATCCTGTGGGACTGGGGGGGATGGAGGCTGGACTGGGAGGGGAGGAGAAGGGGAGCAGGAACTGGGGAAGGACCAGAGGGGGAAAGGACAGGGGGACAGACCCCAGTGGCCTTACTGGGACCCCACAACTGCCTTACTGGGACCCCAAAACTGCCTTACTGGGAACCCATAATGGTCTTACTGGGAACCCCATATTGGTCTTACTGGGAACCCCATAATGGCCTTACTGGGAACCCCATAATGGTCTTACTGGACTCCAAAACTGCCTAACTGGGAACCCCAAAACTGCCTTACTGGGAACCCCGTAATGGCCTTACTGGGACCACAAGTTGGCTGTACTGGGAACCCCATAATGGTCTTACTGGGAACCCCATAACAGCCTTACTGGGAACCCTATAATGGCCATACTGGGACCCCAAAACTGCCTTACTGGGAACCCCAAAACTGCCTTACTGGGAACCCCGTAATGGCCTTACTGGGAACCCCATAATGTCCTTACTGGGACCACAAGCTGGCCATACTGGGAACCCCATAATTGCCTTACTGGGAACCCAGAACTGCTTTACTGGGACCCCGCAATGGCCATACTGGGAACCCCATAATGTCCTTACTGGGAACCACACAATGGCCATACTGGGACCCCAGAACTGCTTTACTGGGACCCTGCAATGGCCATACTGGGAACCCCATAATGTCCTTACTGGGACCCCGCAATGGCCATAATGGGAACCCCATAATGTCCTTACTGGGAACCACACAATGGCCATACTGGGACCCCAGAACTGCTTTACTGGGACCCCATAATGGCCTTACTGGGAACCCAGAACTGCTTTACTGGGACCCTGCAATGGCCATACTGAGACCCCAGAACTGCCTTACTGGGAACCCCACAATGGCCATACTGGGAACCCATAATTGCCTTACTGGGACCCCGCAATGGCCATACTGGTCCCACTGGTCCGGCACTCACCGGTGACTGGGAGGGCGTCAGCGGGGCGATGCTGCAGCTGTCGTGGGATGTCCCTGGGGAGCCGGGCGGGGACGGCGTCGGGCACCGCTCGCCGTTGGCACCTGGGGACACGGACGGGAGAGTCTGGGGGACCCCAGAGACCCTTCCCCAAGGAGAGACTACCCAGGATATCCCGATGGAGACAGATCCGCGTGGGAAGGGATCCCAGCCCTTCCCAAATCTTTCCCTCAGGGAGAGACCACCCAAGACATCCCGACGGAGACAGATCTGGGGTGGATGTGGTGGTGGAGGGACAGAGTCACTGTGGGGTCTCCAGATGTGGAGTTCATAAAATCATGGAATTGTGGGATGGTTGGAGTTGGGAAGGTCCCTAAATCCCATCCAGTGCCACCTCATCCATAGGCAGGGACACATTCTGTTGTCCCAGGTGGATCCAACACAGCCTTGGACACTTCCAGGGATGTGTCCAAGGGGGCGCTTACAGGGGAAGCTGCTCTGGGCCAGCAGCTGGAAGGTTTGGATTCAGTAGGAATGGGGGAAAACTTGGAAAGAAAGAGAGGAAATGTCTGTGTTTCAAATCCATGGGGAACCAGCGAGGGTGGGTCCAGCTCAGACCCTCGGCCACGCTCCAGAACATCCCGGTTTCCTGGAGACCCTGGAAGCTCCTGCATGAGCCTGCGGTAATCCCAAAATCTGGGGGTGGGGATCACGGGCATAGCAGACTTTCCCTCCTCCTCTTCCTCCTCCTGAAGCCACCACCCGTCCCTGTCCCCTCCAGCAGCAGAATTCCAGGGACCCCCGATGATCCCAGAATCGGGATGGGGTGAGCCCCAGAGTCCCCGCCCCGCACCGGGGACACGGGGCTGTCCCGCCCGCGCTGCCCCGAGCACCTGGCTCCAATTAGCAGCCGGCATTAATTAATCACCGCCCACGAAAGAGCCGCTGGAGCAGCCCCAGCTGGAAGGAGCTGGGGGAGCTGACGGAGCGGCTTTCCCAAGGGATTGGGATGCGATAAAGTGTTGGGAATGGGGTGTGGGGTCCGGGCAGTGACACTGGCGAGGTGAAGGGACTGTCAGCCCTAAAACCTGCG
The DNA here is from genome assembly GCA_034509185.1 of Euphonia xanthogaster. Lineage (NCBI taxonomy): Eukaryota > Metazoa > Chordata > Aves > Passeriformes > Fringillidae > Euphonia > Euphonia xanthogaster. Next base: position 3,525 of record JAYDZK010001228.1, read on the forward strand.
CTGTGGGATTGCCGATCCTGCCGGGATCCTACTGGGATCCAGCCGGGATCAGGGCCGTGGGAGCGCGGATGAGCAGCGCACACTCCCAGCCGGGCTCTGGAGAGATTTGGGGACAGAGGAAGCTCCGTGGCTGGAGAGATTTGGGAACGGCAGAGGATCCTCCGGGAAGAGCAAAACTCCTTCTCATCTTCACCGGTGTCTGGACAAACCCACCCTGGCTCCCAGTGCCACCAGTTCGCCCTGGGAGAGTCACTGGGACACCCTCGGGAAGCTCAGGAGCCCCAAGGAATGCTCTGGGATCCCCCAACAGCAGCAGCCGCAGGATTGGGATTGGGATTGGGATTGGCATTGGGATTGGCATTGGGATTGGCATTGGGATTGGGATTGGTCTGATCCAATCAGACTTCCTGTGTCTGGGGAAGAGCCCCATCACAGAGTTGGGGACAGCGATTGCCGTGTCCCCCCGCCCCGGAGCTGTGCTGGTGACACGTCTGCTGTCCCCGACACCCGCTCCCTAAGTGCCTTTCCCTGTATCCGTGTCTGTCCCATAAATATTTGATCCCAGACAAATGGGAATGGTCCCTGCGCCGCCTCCGCGTGCGACGGAGCCGGGGGGGGGACAGTGACACCCGGGGGCTCTGGAGAGCCTTGGACATGAAACCTCATTCCTGAGGAGAAGGCTCGGGGCCGGGGGGGGAATCCTGCCACGGCCTCCGCATTCCTCGGTTTGGGATGGCGGGATCAGGTTTGGGATGGCGGGATGAGGTTTGGGATGGTGGAATCGGGTTTGGGATGGCAGGACGAGGTGTGGGATTGAAGGAGCAGGTTTGGGATGGTGGGATCAGGTTTGGAATGGTGGGATGAGGTGTGGAATGGTGGGATGAGGTTTGGGATGGAAGGCACAGGTTTGGGATTGTGGGATCAGGTTTGGAACGGAAGGATGTGGTTTGGGATTGTGGGATGAGGTTTGGGATGGCGGGATCAGGTTTGGGATGGTGGGATCAGGTTTGGGATGGAGGAACCAGATTTGGGATGGCAGGACTGGGTTTGGGATGGCAGGACTGGGTTTGGGAGGGCAGGATGAGGTTTGGGATGATGGGCTCAGGTTTGGGATGGAAGAATGAAGTTTGGGATGGTGGGATCAGGTTTGGGATGGCAGGATTAGGTTTGGGATGGCGGGATCGGGTTTGGGATGGAAGGATGAGGTTTGGGATGGTGGGATTGGGTTTGGGATGGTGGGATCAGGTTTGGGATGGAAGGATTAGGTTTGGGATGGCAGGATCAGGTTTGGGATGGCGGGATGAGGTTTGGGATGACGGGATCAGGTTTGGGATGGCAGGACCGGGTTTGGGATGGCAGGATCAGGTTTGGGAGGGCAGGATGAGGTTTGGGATGGTGGGATCGAGTTTGGGATGGCGGGATCAGGTTTCCTCCCACAGCTGGCTCTGGTTCCCCCAGCACAGGAGCTGTGGAGGTGACACAGAGCAGGGACAGCAAGGGACCCGGACACGGAGTGATCGTCTGGGGGGGTCAGGGGACATCTCAGCCAGTGCCACCCCCTGGGGACATCCTTACCCATCCGCAGGCTCTGCATCCCGGGCTCCAGGAGCATCGCCATGGCCTCGCTGCCCACCTGGAAAAGGAAGGGACAAAATCCATCCCTGTGTCCCCTCGGTGGCGTGGGGTGGCCACGGTGTCCCCTCAGTGTCCCCTCGGTGTCACTATCGCCCAAAAACCACACCAGGGACGAGGCTGGGATTTGTAGGATTGGCAGGAGGGGACCCCAAATCCCAGCTCACGATGGGGTGTGGCTGTTCCAGCTCGGGGCACATGGGATTGTCACCGCCCAGGGTGTCCCCGGCTGTCACAGCCACTGTGGGGACAGGGACCCGAGTTCCTGTCACTGAGCAGGTCAGACAGATGTTCAGGATACAGATGTGCAGGGTGGAAATCGCTGTTCCTGCACATTTTTACCCTCAACCAAAGCCCGTTCTGGGGAGGGCTCATTTAGGAAAAATCCCAATTTATTTTCTGATGGAAGTGTGGTGGCCAAAGGGGATCCTGGCTCTTCCCAGGGATTATAACCCAGCCTGGACCAGCTCCAAATCTTTTTCCAGGGATAACACCCCAGCTCCTGGCTCCCTTCCCGAGGCCACGGCCTCCCACCACCCCCGAGCCCCCCCCAGCCCGCGCCGGCCGCTCTCATCCCACAAATCCAGAGTTTCGGGATAGGGCTGAGCTCATCGGGAGAGGCCTCCCCGCCAGCCAAACCCACCCACGAGCTGCCGGCCCCACGTCCTCCCCTCTTCCCAAAAAAATCCCCTCGGGATACCAGCGGCAGGTGGGGGGGCTTTCCCCGGAATGGGGGGGCCCAGCTCTGGCCACCCTGGAGCTGCGGGCAGGGAAGGCCGTGCTGGTGGCCCTGGGGTGGCACACGAGGGGGTCCTGGGGGTGGTCCAGGGGGTTTTCCACCAAAATGGGGCTTTTCCACCAAAATGGGGCTTTCCGGGTGGTTTTCCTGCAGGAAATCAGCCCCCAGCTCTGGGAATTGCGTTCTTTTCCAGCTGCCTGGGGCTCAGGTTGTGGGTTTGGTTGTGCAGGGATGTCCCCAATGTCCCCAACCCTGCGGTCTGAGCATCCCTCGGGAGCCAGAGGGACACGCCAGCCCTTGGTGGCTCCGTGGCTTTGTTCCCTGTCCCTCCATGGCCGTGGGGGGTCCAGGGGGTCGCTGCAGGGTCTGTGCTGACCCTCAGGCTCCGGGTGGCCAAAATCCTCCTTCTCCTGGTGGCAGGGGGTGGCCGACAGCCACCTTTGTCCCCAAGGTGCCATTCCCCTCCCAGGCGAGGAGCGTGGGTGGCCTCAAGCCCCCGAGTGTCCCCCGGTGACCACGCCGTTGTCACCCAGGGGACACGGGAAGAAGCCCCCGACTCTGGGGGTCCCTCCCGGGGCAGGTCCCGGTGCCTCCCGGGCTCCCTCCGGCCGGAGCTGCGATTTTGAGGATTTTCCACCATTTCCGCCTCTGCGGGGGCTCGCGGAAACGGGGAAAGGAAACCAAGTTTGGGACGGGATCAGGGTGGAGCAGCCGGGAGCGGCACCGGGGCTGTGGCACGGCCAAGAGCGGCGCGGGGACATCGGCTTGGCCGGGCACGGTGACCCCAAAACTCGGGGTGACCACACAAACTCGGGGTGACCACACAAACTCGGGGTGACCACGAAAACTCGGGGTGTCCCCAAAACTCGGGGTGACCCCACAGCTCGGGGTGTCCCCAAAACTCGGGGTGACCACACAAACTCGGGGTGTCCCCAAAACTCGGCGTGTCCCCGCGGGACACCTGGGAGGTTCAGGGCAGCTGTGGGGCTCCGATCCAGATGTGCAGGGACAGAAGGAGCTGTTTGTCCCCATATCCCTGCTTTGCCAGGGCTGTGGGGCTGGGGACACCCCAAATCCACCCGAGGAGCTGTTGGGGGTCCCCGGAGCCCTTCCCTGTCCCCTCGGCCATGGCTGGGACACAGGAGCCACCCAGAGGTGTCCCCTGCACGGTGGACTTTGTGGCACTGTCCCTGTGATGTCCCTGATGGTCCCAGCCGTGTCTCCAGTGGTCCCAGCGGTGTGCCCCAGGACAGGGCACACGGGGACAGTGTCCGAGCGTCCATCCCCCCTCCCCCCCGTGCCCACACCCCCCTATTCCCACTGGGAAGAGGCCGCGGAGTCCCGGCACCCCCCAGTGTCCCCAAACCGGGCAGAGACCCCAGGGGCGGTGCCACCGTCACCTCGGCCAGGGGACAGGGCTGTCCCCCACGTCCCCACGCCCTGCTGTCGCCGGGCTCCCGTCACTCCCGCCGGCCACTCACCGCTGTGGGGGGGACACAGCTTGGGGACCCCTCGCTTTGTCCCCGGGGCTGGTGGCTCCGGCCGCCCCCGCGGTGCCCGCGGCTCTGTCCCCGCCGGGGCCCCGCGCAGCCCCCCGCGCTCCGGCTTCCTCCCACTCCCTGTCCCGGCCCAGGCAGCGCCTCAAATTGCAATCCCAGCTGCAGATGTGGGAGCGGGAGCGGCGGGAGGAGGAGGAGGAGGAGGAGGAGGAGGCAGGGCCAGCCCCAGTCCCGCCGGCAGCGGAACCTCCGCTCCCTGCCCGACCACGGCCACCGAGGGGGGACAAGGGTCCCAAACCGGCCTGGATGGGGGACGCGCCACCCCCGCACTCCCACCCCCCGCAGTGTCCCCCCGAATTTGTGTGAATCGCTCTGCCGGGTTTGTCACTGCGGGTGACATCGGCCGTGTCCCCGCATCCAACCCCATCCCGGCTCCAGAGCTCGGGGTTATCCCGGGATTCTCCTCCCCGCGGTCGTTCCCGTTCCCAAAGGGGGATCCTGGATCCGGGAAGCAGAGTCGGGGGGTCCCGGGAGTGGGATCTGATCCGGGGATCCCAGATTTGGGATCAGAGCTGGGAGATGCTGAGGGTGGGAGCAGAGCCGGGGGATCCCAGATTTGGGATCCAGATTTGGGATCAGATCTGTGAGACCCCAAGGGAAGGAGGCACACAAAGGGTCTGTCCTGTCATTCCCAAAAATCTCCACAGTGGGAAGAATCCACCCGTGGGAGCCTCAAAAGCACGGGCAGAACACTGGGATTGTTCCCATAACTGAGATATTTGGGATCACCGAGTTGAGGTAGTTGGGAGCGCTGAGATAATTGGGATGGTTGAGATAATTGGGATCATTTGGATCTTTGGGGTCACTGAGATTGTTGGGATGACTGAGATCATTTGGATTGTTTAAATTATTAGGATTGCTGAGATAATTGGGGTCATTGGGATCACTGACAACATTGGGATCGGCGAGACCGTTTGGGACATCGGGAAAATTGGGATAATTTGGATCCCTGAGATTGTTGGGATCATTTGGGGTCACTGAGATCATCGGGGGTTTTGGGATTATTGAGGGCTGGCATCATTTTGTTTGTTGGGATCACCGGGATCATTGGGATCATTGGGATCAAGCCCCTGGGATCGCTGGGATCAAGGTCAGGAAGGCCCTGGCCGGGAATGCGATGGCCTGGAGTGGGACAGTGCCAGGGGTGACACTGGGGAGGGGACACTGGGGAGGGGACAAAGGGTCACCTCCTGAGCCAGGGGACCTCCCCGAAGGGGACAGGCGGGGGATGTCGGAGCAGCATTTGGGATTATCCTGGAGCTGTGCTGGGATTTCTGGGGTTCCAGCCCTGCCTGGCACCGCTGCCCCGGAGCCGGGGAAGGTTCTGGAGGGGGGGGACAGGGACAAGGGCGCGGGCTCCGCCCGTGTTTGCGTCCCTGGCGCCCCGACAGGGATGAGGTAGCGCTTTCCGGGAATTGAGGCCCGGCCCATGGAAATGCCGCGGGGACAGGAAACCCGGGATGAGGACGGAGAACCGGGGCTGGAAGCGAGGCCGGAGCCCGGCCGGGACCCACAGCAGGGGGGACAGCGATGTCCCCCACCAGGGCGTGGGGGTGGCATCATGTCCCCAACTCGGGAACTGGGGACGGCATGCGGGCAGCCCCTCCCCTCCCGCCCAGCGCTCCCAGTTTGCTCCTTCCCAGCTTTTCTGGGGACAAACTGGGCCTTCCTGGACCGGGACCTGCAGCGGGTTGAGGGGAATCTTCATCATCGTCATCATCATCATCATCATCATCATCATCATCATCATCATCACCACCATCACCCCCACCCCGGGTGTCCCGCACGGAGCTGGCGGATCGGGACGGATAAACCGGGATGAGAGACATTGTCCCCACCGCACCGAGGTGACCCCAAGGCCGAGGGGACCCCGCGGGGAAGGGGCGCAGCCCCCCACCCCCTCACCGGTCCCGGAGCTCCGGGAGCAGGGCTGGATCCCACCCAGCCTGGGAAGGGCTGGATCGCTTCCTTCCCCCGCCCCGCCAAGGGCACGGCGCCCGCGGGGACGCGGTGCCAGCGGGGAGGGGACGCGGTGCCACCCGAATTCCCAAATTCCCGGCGGCCATCCCATCCCAAAGCTGCCATTGCCGCACGCTCGAGGTCCCTCCGCTGTCCCCTCCCCACCCTGGCGCTGTCCCCGCGGGGGGATTTGGGGGATTTTGGGGTTGGAAAGCCCCGGGAGCCCCCGGAAAGCCCCGAGCTCGGGGGCACCCGCGGGCACCGCGCGCCGGCCTCAGTTTCCCCTCGGCGCGCGCGAGCTCTGGCACACGCGTGTTCTTGCACACGTGTGAGGACCTGCAGGCTCAGGACACCCCCTTGCACACCCAGGTGAACACGCGGGCGCTCTTGCACACGCACACGGACTCGGCTCCCCACCCCCCTGCACACGCACACACACAGGGGCTGTTCGCAGCCTTGCACACGCACACACGGGGTCTTGCACAAACAGCCCATGCACACACACACGTGCACACACACACACCCCATGCACACACACACACACACACACACACAAACACCCCATGCACACACACACACACACACACACACACACACCCATTTCCACACACTCCATGTGCCCACACACACCCCCACGTGCACGCACGCCCATTCACGCACACTCCATGTGAACACACACATGCAAACACGCACACACACATGCACACACGTCTGTGCACACATGCCCACACACACCTGCACACACTTCACACACACCCATTCACACACACCTGCACACACGTGCACATCCAGCCCGTGTGCACACACACACCTGCACACACAGCCCCCATTTGCACACCCACACGCGAGCACGCCCCTGTGCGCTCCCAGGTGCTCGCACGATGCTCACACGCACCCCGTGCGCACACCCACGCGCACACGCACCCACAGCCACGAGTGCAGTCACCATCACGCACACACGCGCGTGTGCACACGCAAACACATCCACACGCACCCACGTGCACGCACACCAACACCCTCCCCCTCACGGTGCCCCTCGTGTCCCTCCCGGGTGACCCCGGCCATGATGTCCCCCAGCCTCTCTGTCCTCGTGTCCCTCCCGGGTGCTCCTGGCCGTGCCATGGTGTCCCCCAGCCCCTCTGTCCCCGTGTCCCCCCCGCGGGTGCCCCTGGCCGTGCCATGGTGTCCCTCTGTCCCCATGTCCCCTCCCGGGTGGCCCTGGCCATGGTGTCCCTCTGTCCCCGTGTCCCCTCTCGGGTGCCCCCGGCCATGGTGTCCCCCAGCCTCTCTGTCCCCGTGTCCCCTCCCGGGTGTCCCTGGCCGTGCCATGGTGTCCCCCAGCCTCTCCTGAGGAAGAGGAGGGTGAGGAGGAGGCAGCTGCAAACCATTACCGAGAGGCAGGGGCTGCTCCGGGGGTCCCGCCGGGCTCCCCCCGCTCCAGCGGCTCTTCCCGGCCCCGGGTCAGCCGGAGTTCTCCGGGAAAGGAAAACAAACCGCGAGGGGCACGGAACGGGGGGGCTGCAGCGGCGCTGCCTCGCTGGGGTCCCCAGAGGGGGGAATTGGGGTCCCCAGGGCCCCCTCGCCGTGCCCAGCTGTGCCCAGGTGTGTCTCCGCCGTGACAGTCGCCAAAGCCACCCCTGGCACCCTTCCCTCCAGCAGGAGCCGGGATTTGGGAATAGAGGAGCCAGGACAGCTCGGAATGGGGGCTGCAGCCTGGAAATGATTTTCCACGGGGATCTTTGTCACCTCTTGTGAGGGGTTAAATCCAGAAATCCCCATCCTGGAGATGAGGGAGGGAAAAATGACTCCCACCCTGTCTGGGATCTGTCCCCATTGTCCCATTGTGGCATTGCCACCCCACAGCAGCATTCCCATTTCCCACATTTCCCGCTCCCCACGATCCCGAGCGTTCCCTGTCCCCCTGCTTCTCCCACACTCTGGAGCACCCCGAACTCAGGGATCCCCCCTGGCTGGATCAGGCCAGAGGGATTTGGGGAGCCAGGAATTCCCCAGGATCTCTCAGCCCTCCTCAGCCCTGGGCACTCCTTGGTGGGGGGAGAAAATTGAGGATTTGGGAAGAAAAGAGCTCTTCCCGTTCTCCCACATCCCTGCGGCAGGAAAAGGGGGAGCTCCCGCCCCCTGCAGCTGCCAGGACTGATGGTTCAGGTCCTGAAAAGCGTGAAAAGTGCAAAAACGAGCAGCAAAATGCAAAACGATGTCGCAAAGCGGGAACACGGATTGGGGACACGGATCCGGCGCCGCAATTCCCGAGTTCCCGGCAGTGCTGGAAGTGAGAGCGGTGTTGGGGACATCGATGTGACAGCGGCCATCCCTGAGTGATGTTAAACACACCCTGCACTTTGGGATCCTCATCCCTATCCCAGAAATGTTCAGGAGGGGGTGGGAGCGGTCAGGAGCATCTTGGACTCCTCTCAGCAGCCAAAGATTCCCAAAGTTTTGGCTCCAAGCGCTGCAGAGGGGTTTGGGAAGGAAAAATGTCCCTGTGTCCCACTCGGTGACAGCCCTGGGGTGTCCCCCTGGAGCTGGGCACCCCTCAGGGAACCCCGGGATGGGGGAGGATGCCTCAAACATTCCCAGCCAAGCCGCTTTCCCTGAACTCCCCCGCAAGCGCCGGGAGCTCCAGGCCGCGGTTTTCCTGCCAGGAGTTTTGGCAGGAATGGCCTTTTCCTGCCAAACTGGGACGTTTCCAACCCAAAGCTGCCGTTGTTGTTCCTCACCAAACCTCCCACGGGTGGGAAAAGCCGTTTCTCATCCCACACTCCATCCCTCAGCCTCTGGAATTGCCGCACTGGGATCTCCTGGCACCGAGGGGTTCATCCCAAAGATCCCAAGCAGCTCCCAGAGATCCAGGGGGTGGGAAAAAGGAACACAGCCACAACCCTGGGGGGAAATGAGTCCTTGGGTCTGTGGGATGATTTTCCACCAGGAAAATCCCATCCCAGCAGCAGCACGGGTGGGAGTGAGGGGGGGGTTTTGGTGGTGCCAGGCAGCTCCAGAGGCTGGGAATGGCCCCCTGGAGCTGAGCTGGGAGCAGAGGGTTTGATCCCTCAGGATTGGGGCCGGGATGGAACAAGGGCAGCTCTGCATCCCTGTGCTCCAGCATTCCATGGGCTGAGGTGCCGGAGTTCTGGACGCTGAGAATTTCAGACTTTCTGTGCTGCCAGGCACCGACCCCCAGGAGAACACTGCACTGACCTGAGGCCCTGGAGAAGGATTCCAAAATGGAATGACAGAACTGGGATTGTGGGTGTGGAGTTTGAATAGAAATGTGTAATATCACAGGGTAGGAAACTCAGAGTTTAAGGTTTTGGAATATAGTAATGGATATACAGCAAGATGGAGGTTTCAGGGTGGAGAGTG
>JAYDZK010001229.1:0-12783 GCA_034509185.1 Euphonia xanthogaster
CTTGGAGCAGCCTGGGACAGTGGGAGGTGTCCCTGCCATGGCAGGGGTGGCACTGGGTGGGCTTTAAGGTCCCTTCCCACCCAAACCATTCCATGGTTTTATGTTGCTGTCAGCATGCTGGGATCAGGAACTGCTTGTGAAACGTGGTTCAGAGAAGGGCATGGAATTCTTCCCAGTGCTGGAGAGCTGCTGGCTGAAGTCTGGTTTGTGTGGCTTGAGTGATGGTTTAGAAAGTCACCAAAGTCCTGTTGTTTCTGTGTCCCTGTGCTAATACATTTAAATAGGAAATATTTCATGTGGCTTGTGCACTTTTGTAGTAATAGTTGCTCTTCTCAGAATGGTGGTTTCTTTGCTTGTGTTGGATTTGCCTGCAGACAAGTTTAATCAGAATTTGTCAATTATTTTTGGCTGGTTGGTGACTTATGTTATGCAGTAATGTAGACATGAGCTGGTGGGTGGTAGGTGATTTAGTCTCTCTAATCCTCAACTTCAGTCTGTACCATGGAAAAATTTTCTGAAAAGGTAATGAAACCAAATATTTAACTGGGACTTATCTTTTAGCTCAGGTTTTCTTATCTGGAAAGTCAGTGTTTGGTTGGCAGTTTCATCGAGCTGCTGAGAGGGAACTGAAGTTCCTAGTGACCAGCTTCTCACACCCCTGGCTTCCCACAGAACCTTTCCAAGGGTCAGACAGTCCCTGCAGGATTCACTTGTGGTTGTTAGGATGCCTATGGCCACGATGCCTGAGCACACTTTAATTATTCCCGTTTACAGAAGGGAAATCCCAGCACCTTCTGCACTTTGGTGTTGCAGTGAATCATTTCACAGCCTGTGTGTTGTCTCCTCCCTGCACTGCTCACGTCGTGCTGCTGGGATTTCAGACTTGCTGGGCTTGGAGTAGTAATTAAGATTTCTCACAACTGCTTTTCCCAGCACTGATTTCCAGGTCCTGTGTTGGAGGTGAATGCACGGGGCACTTGGGTTGGGGATGGCTTGAGGAGTGGCTGTAGTTGGTGCATCAGCTGACTGAGAAATGGGATTTAGAGATCCTGGTTTTTTCCCCTTGATTATCTTTTCCAAGCAAGAACATGATAATGAAGCCTGTATCTCAAGGCCCATTAAATAATATTTCTCAAATCCATGACTTTGTGGAACTGTGGTTCAGATGACAGATCCCACCCATAATTCAGCAATCAAATCCCACAACGTGGGAACTAAGGAAACTTTTCCTACTGATCACAAACATCTTTCACTAAATGATTTATGCAGAGCAATTCTGAAAGTTTGTCTTTTACTCTTGATCACTTTTTCAGTCACCTGCTTGACACTTTGGGTGCTTTTTGTTGAATTTCAGCTGTGCTTGTAGGTACTGATGACAGCAGGGTGCTTAACTGTATTTTTTAGCTTTTTATGAGAACTTGCTTATGTGTTGTCTGAGCTTAGTCTCAGCAGCAATGTGTTGGTCAGGAGAGAAGTCCTGCAAGCTCTTTCAGAAAGAGAGAGCAAATCCTGAAGTGTTTTTGCTTAGCCTTTGAAAGCAGAACAATAGAGCAGCTGATTGTTCAAAAATGCTTAATCAGGTATCTGAAGTAAGTAGGACACTCCAAGTCCCTCTTGCTTTTAAGGAAAGAGGGCAAACAAGAATAGTCAGTTATTTCTCAAAGAGATGCTGGTCCTAGTACACTTTTTATAGATGTGATGGGTGTCTAATAAGTTGTTTCTGACTTTATGAGAGCCTTGATCCTCATGCAGACCTCAGAGGAGAATGGCAGGGAGGTTTGGTGTAGGTCAGTGGCCATCCACAGAGCTCAGACAAGGCAGCGTGGTTGTCTTTCATCTGAGAGGGGGTTTGGTACTTTGGTTTAAATTTATCCATCTAGGCTGGAAGCCCCTTGCACCCCGGAGCAATCTGGGATTCTGTGAACCAGCACTCAGAGTTGGGTCACACGTGCAAGGAATAGCATTTGGATCAGTGCTGCGTGGAGGAAAACGTTTGAATTGGGTGTGGGGGGTGTTGAATGCAGACAAAGCATCTTTAGCATCTTTCTGGCAGCTGCCTTTAGTGCCTCTGCAGCGTTTTGGGTTGTTCTGTTCAGAGCCAGGTCTTCTCTCCCTGCTTGTCAGGCTGGGCTGGCCTGGTGTATGGAAGATAATGCAGAGGACTGGCAATGATTTGGTGTCTGGTGCTGCCAGTAAGCTGCTCTTTGTCTCTGCAGCCTTTACCCAGTGGGGCAGAGTAAGAACAGGCTCTAGTTCAGGTTTTCTAGGAGTTGAGGGTGACACTGTGAATAGGGTTGTATAAATATTTACTTTACTTTTCATTGGAAAAAGCCTGTCATGACATCTGAAGCAGCAGAAAAAAAAAATTTTTAGAAGTTTGTGAATGTGAACTGGTGTTAAAAACCCAGTGTGGTACTTACCTGCTTTGCTGCAGTCTCCTCTGAAATTGAAGTCAGTGTTTGAGGGGGGAAAAGGGGCCCTGCTCAGAGCTAATCTCCAATATTGAGGGCTAATGTACCTCTGTGGGGGATGGGGAAAGAGTTTTGCACTGTGTTACAGCAGCATCTGCAAGCTGACCCAGCTCAGAGCTGCATTTTTATTCATGCTGGTACTGACAGAAGACAACAAATGACTGCATGGCTGAGATTAGGAGGGGAGCAAGGGCCAGCGTGGAATTCCTTAAGGAAGGGATTGTAAAGGTACTCCCAGGTGTCTTCCTCAGAGATTTGGGGTTTCATTCTGCAGTGACATGGCTTTCCCCCCCTCTTCTGTTCTCTCCTCCTGCAGATCCCTTCTGGTTGCACTCGCCCAGCAGTGCTAGACTTCCAGCTGGGGGAGAATGTTTTTCTTGCTAAACTGGCACTACCCCAAGAGATTTTTCCACACACGGAGTGTGTTTTGGGCACACCCTGGATGTGTGGGGCGTTTTGCAAGTGTCTCCTTTCAAAGGCTTGGAGAGCTCGGTGTCTTTGCTGGGCCATCCTCAGATAAAACACTTTGGGTAGGAGAGAATTAAAAGAATTGGCTTAGGTTTTATTTGCTGGATCTTGGAATGAAAGGAAGGGCTTAAAAATATAAATAGGTGAGGGCCTGTGTATTGACTAGGAATTCAGATGGGAAGTGGGAAGAGAAGCCTGAATTGCTGCTGAGTTTGTTGCATTTGCCCTTCTCATCTCTGGAGCCAACTGGGACTGGTTCAACTCTCCAGTGCATTTGGAGTTGTCTCTGGTTGTGGCTCTCTGCATTTGAAAGATTTGCTTTCACTTGAAGTACTGGAATGGTTTGCTTAAGTAAGATCCAGCTCCTTCTTTTCTTTACCTTTTTTTTCTTTTTTTTTTCTGTCCTATTTCTTTTCACCCCCCCTCTGACCTTCCCTGGGATAAGGTTACTTTCTGGAATGCCTGCTCCAGGTTTGACCTCAGCACTGAACAAGCTATTTATGGGAAGGGTACCTGGCACAGGCATGGTTAAGGATTTGCTAGGGATGCCTGGGATTTTCCTGTAAAATGTGCTGTTTCATTGCATTGCATCAGCAGTGAGGGGCACGAGGCTTTGGTGAAGGAGAATGTTTAAAAGTCAGAGTTTTGTGCTGTTGAGACTTCCTGTTCACTGCTTTTGTTACGGGCTCAACAATTCTGCAGCAAATTGGTCACGTGAAGGGTGTTTTCCCTTTTCCTTTCCCTCCCCAAACCAGCCTGAGCTCTGTGCCAAAGTGTGCCCTGGCTGTGCCAGGCTGGGAGGGTCCCCCCGGGCAGGGAGGGTCCCCCCGGGCAGGGAGGGATCACCCTGAGCTGGGAGGGATCACCCCGGGCAGGGAGGGTCCCCCTGGGCAGGGAGGGTCCCCCTGAGCAGGGAGGGTCACCCTGGGCAGGGAGGGCAGCCCGGGGTGTGTCTGGGACTGCCGTGGGGCCAGGCTGTGTCAGGTTAGTGTGGTGAGCTCCTGGCAGAGGCTGTTCTCTCCTTGATGCTCGTGTGCCAGCACGGTGTGTCAGCTGCAAAACGAGATGTTCCCTGCGATAGTGGTGGCACACACGGGTAGTGGTGGCACACACGGGTAGTGGTGGCACACACAGGTAGTGGTGGCACACACGGGTAGTGGTGGCACACACGGACGGTGGTGGCACACACGGACGGTGGTGGCACCCACGGTCAGTGGTGGCACCCACGGTCAGTGGTGGCACCCACGGTCAGTGGTGGCACCCACGGTCAGTGGTGGCACCCACGGACAGTGGTGGCACACACGGACAGTGGTGGCACACACAGAGAGGGGTGGCCCAGCTCGGCTGGCACAGCTCGTGACGCGCCTGCTTCTGAGGCTCCTCGGTTCCTGCTGCCTTATGAATGAGCACAGGGTGCTCTCTCCACAACTCCCTGATTCCAAGAGCCTCTGTTTTAAAGAGGTAGAGCTCCTGTCTGTTAAATCTGTGCATCCTGCCTCTGTAAATGCACTCACAGAATGCTTTAGGTGGGAAAGGACCTTTAAGTTCCTCCAGTTCCACTGTCCCAGGCTGCTCCAAACCCCAGTGTCCAGCCTGGCCTTGGGATCCAGGGGCAGCTCCAGCTGCTCTGCTCAGAATGGAATTCCAGAGAGTTTTCAATGTCATTTTACTGCCTCAGAAGTGCCTCCTTACAGGGTGGATTTGTGAAGTGACTTCATTTGGCTGCTGGCTTAATGAAATATTCAGCAATTTAAAGCAATGCCAAAAAAAAAAAAACCCAAACCAACCCCCCCACTATAATAGTGACTTTTTTTTATATTAGGCTTGAAACATTTGATCATCAAATTACCCAAAGGGGGAACTGAGGATGATCAGGGTTCTCCTCATGCAGCAGAGCTTTAGGCTTTTGTATTTGGTGACATTTTTGCAGTTTCCATAGTAACACAACGATGTTGTAAGAAATGTTGCAAGAATTTTATTTGTATAAGGGAGGACTTTCAAATATTAATGGAAGGTAGTGTGACTTGGAGGGAAATGTGTGTGATGGCAGGCAGAGGAAGGGTTTGCTGTAGTGCCTGGAGTGAGCAGCCATCCGTAGATTGAACTGGTCTTGGCCAGCAAACAGGAAAATAAGAGAGCTTCAGTCATCTGGGGGATGTTTGCCATAAAGTCTTTCCTCTCTGGTGCTGCAGGTGAGGCTTGGGAATATCTGCTGTTGCTCCTTCTCCTGGTCCAGGTAAAGAACATTTTGTTTCCAAAGTGCTTTTCATACCAGCCCATGTGCAGTTGGAGGTTCAGCTCCTTCCATGATGTTAAAGATTTGGAGCTGTTTCCCATTGGCATTCTTGGGGGGCTCTAGGCTTAGTTGAGATAAAATTGGATGTCTTCATTTCGAAGCCTTTGAGGCAGCTCATGGGCTCAGTCTGCATTTCCTGAATTCCCTGGTGGCTCCCCTTTAACAGCCAGTGCTGAGCTTTGGCTGTTTCAGGGCTGGTGATGTTGCATTAGCAAATCCATTCCACTCCTGAGAGGGAACCAGAGAGGTTTTTTTGTGAGTGCCATAGATAGAAAATGAAAAAAAAAATCCTGAAGACAAAAAGGTTTAGTGAGGGACATTTGTATGCACATATGAAATACATAAATAGAAGCTGTGGGTCAGCAGCTGTGCTGCCAGGGCTGTGTTTCCATCCAGCTGTGTGACCTGAGGCAGTGCAGGGCAGTAAAAGTTCCCTGCCCTCTGGATGGAGCTCATGGGAGGCCAGAGCCCAGCCCAGGACCTGAGCAGTGCTGGGGCAGGAGCTGTACCTGCTGAGAGCTGGCAGCTGTGCCTGCTGTGCCCTCCTGCAGCCTGGGCACTCCTGAGTGCCCTGAGAGCAGGGATCTCTGTGAGCAGGGCACACCTGGGCAGGAGGGGAGAGCAGGGCACTCCTGGGTGCTCTCAGAGCAGGGATCTGTCTGAGCAGGGCACTCCTGAGTGCTCTCAGAGCAGGGATCTCTGAGCACAGGGCACTCCTGAGTGCTCTCAGAGCAGGGATCTCTGTGAGCAGGGCACTCCTGGGTGCTCTCAGAGCAGGGATCTCTGTGAGCAGGGCACTCCTGGGTGCTCTCAGAGCAGGGATCTCTCAGCACAGGGCCCCTGGGCAGGGCACAGCTTCAGTGCTCAGTGATCCTGGCTCTGCTCTGACAGAACTGAGCTGCTCTGCTCCCAGCTCCTGCTCCCTGTGCTTTGATGGGAACAGCTCTTGCTGTTCCTGGTGACTTTTTTTCTCCCACATCCCAGTGGCCAGGGGGAGAATATTTCTGTTCAGCAGCCTTTGCTATTCCTAGGCTGGGACAGTTGTATGAATAAGAATCACAGCAGCTAAATCTGCCTATTTTTGTGTGAATTGGAGCCCTTCTCCATGTGACTTCTGCTATTCCCGTGCTGGCTATTTCAAAAAATTGAGACAATCAGCCTTCTGTAGATCTGCATTTTGAATGCAGAACACTTGCAGGGCTCTTGCTCCATGGATGCAACATTTTGTGGTGTTGTCTTTTACTGTCTCAGGCTAAAACAAGAAAATTATTCTCTCTCTGCTCCTTTCATGTTGTAGGTAGCTCTCCTGCCATTAGCAGGGATCTCTGAAAGTCAAAGGCAAGGTGCTGTTTATACTGAGACAGCAGAAAATCATGTTAAGAAATTAAGCACATGAGGAAATCTCCCAAGGCATTAACCACTGTTCCTACGTCAGGATTGAATTGATACAAATTAATTTTCAAGTATTTTTCATTGTGATAGACACAGCTGAGTGTCCTGTAATGACTTCTCCAAGGTTCCTTGTGAGTATATTGGTCAAAATCATCCCATTTTACATAAAATAAATCGGTTTGAGTAGTAGCCAGCCACTTAAAGAATATTCCTCAGTGTGGTGATTCATATTGTGCCTAAAGACAGCTTTCCATACTCAGCCCTCTCTCTCCCCCCTACCATCCCCCTCTCCCTGCCTCTGGAAATGGGCAGGGAGCCCAAACCAGCTTAACTCTGACTTATTTAAGCCTACTTTTAATAAGTAATACTTGTAAAAATCTTACCTGAAGGCTCTGATTGACATTGTGTTGTGTATTAGATGTTAACCTGTTTTATGAAGTGTGTAACTGCTGGTTTTTCTTTTTTGGCTGCCTTTTCCCTGCTTTTTAAATTCTTCCTAACAGGCTGGAATTACATCTGTCTCCAGTTACAGTGGTTCTGTGCTGGTTCACTCTTTTGTGTGAATCTTTCACTTGTCAGACCTGCCCCAGTGCCCCTCCTCCAGTATTCATGCCCAGGTCTTTGGAATGGAAAGAGTTCTGGTTTTTTTTTGCAGCTAATTCTCCTGCATGCTGCCTCTTGAGATAGTATTTATTTCACAAGGGTATCCTCTGAGGAGAGAAAATTTTCATGACCCATCCCAGTTGTCAGTGGCCCAGCTCTGCCTTTGTTTTTCTCCCTTTTCTCTCTGTACCAGGCATGCTTTGATTATGTTAAACTCCTGAAACCAAAGCCCTGCAGGCTGGGTACAGGTAAGCCCTGATCAGATTAGCTGCTCTGCAAATTGGGTTGGTTATTGTGCCAATGTTTTCTTGTGCTTGAGCAATGAGTTTGTGTGCCAGGACAAGGTGCTCCTCTCTGAAAAATTAAAGGGAAAATGACTCCGTTGAGCCTTTCAGTGGCTTTATGGAGAACTAGTGAAAATTATCACAGAATATCTGGAGTTGGAAGAGACCCACAAGGATCACCCAGTCCAACTCCTGGCTCTGCACAGACACCCCAACAATCCCACCCTGTGCCTGTTTTGCTCCCACAATAAAAAGATGCTCTGTGACAACTTTGTAGTGCTGGGTGATGCAGCTCCTTGAAAGAGGAGGATGAGGAGAAAATGCAGTGGGTGTTTTGTTCATTGTTGGCACGTCTGTGAAGATTCTGCTTGTAAATTCCCAGCTGCTTTTAGCCCTGATGCTTGGGACTGCAGGACTCCAGCAGGGAGGGAGCCTCTGCAGCCCCTCCCAGACTAACGAGGTGATCCCCACTAATGAGGGTCTGTTCTGGAGCCCAGTGTTACTGGGTGAATCTGCTGCAGGAATCCTCTCTTGATTGTTTTCCTCTGATGTCGCAGCATTCCTCAAAATCTCTTTCATCTATTTCTTGTCTGCTTGTTAACAACCATCTGCATGCAGAGCACTTGGCTACTTGCAATCTTTGCCTTACATAATTGAAGTGTTCCCCCCCTTCTCCTTTTGGAGCATTCTGGTAGGGTTTTTTTTTCCTCTCTGCTGTAGGTGTTTGGATTTTTCAAACTAGTCAAACTAGTCCATGAAGTGATCTTCCTGTTCTGGGCTTGCTGCAGTTGTCATACTGGGGGAAAAAAAATTGGTTTTACTTAAATTTATTAGGCATGGGAGAAAGCTTTGCTGCCCAGAGCAGCTGTGGCTGCCCCTGGATCCCTGGCAGTGCCCAGGGCCAGGTTGGAGGGGACTTGGAGCAGCCTGGGACAGTGGGAGGTGTCCCTGCCCGGGGCAGGGGGTGGCACTGGATGAGCTTTAAGGTCCTTCCCAACCCAAACCATTCTGGGATTCTGTTAAACTGTGTCATTTCCCTTCCAGTTTGAGAGACTGCAACCAAAATTTTCAAGAAAGCATAGCCAGGGAAACCTTTTGTCTTTTTCCCCTTATTTTTCTTTTTCTGCTGTTGGGTCCCACAGAGCTCTGCTGGAGTTTCAAAGTGAGTTGGATGCTCATTGCCCAGGGATTGGGGATTCTGTTGGATGAGGAATAGTGGGATGTGTCTATCCTGGCTGCCCTTGGGAACTGCTGACCTGGTACAAATGGGAGTATTAGTTGAAGTAATGGAGCTCTCCTGGGTTTCATTTCATTTCTGAGAGTAGCTTGTCCAAAAGCATCTTGGTTTATTTATTTAGCTGATGCTTGGTGGGATAAAGGGGGTTCTGAGAATTTGTGATTATCTCCTCAGCTGTGGCTTGTGCTGCTGTCTCAGAAAGGACACAGGTAGTTCCCCTCCTCCTCCTCCTTCTCCTCCTCTTCCTCCTCCTCCTCCCTGCCACAGAGAGAGCAGCAGCTGCCCAGCTCCCTCCAGGATTAATCATCTCCATCGAACCTCTGATCAGGTTTTGACACACACTAGGGCAGAGAGCTGATGGAAAAGCGTTGTCTTCCTTCACAGAGAGGTCTTGGAGAATGTAGAAATCCATGCAAAAATCTTTTTTTCCAGTCACTGTAATTGCCTGTTAGCTCAGAGCTGGGTAATGTTACTTCTAAAGCTGCATTTATTGCACAAGATTGGATGATCATTTCAGAGGGATATTTTCCCTTTTACCAAGGCTCTTTTCTTTTTTATTTAGATGGAAACATCCCACCCTCTCTAGTAGTCATGAACTCCCTGGCCCTTTGAGGGAGCTGCCAGTGCAGACCTACACTGGCTGATCACAGTTCTAGTTCTTACCACAGCTCGTTCCAGCTCCTCTAATGAAAAAATAAATAAATTGTCATATCTCTTCCAGAGCTGGGAATCCTCTAGATGTGGGGAGGTGCAGATGTGTAATGGTTTGGCTGCAGGTCCTGCCTGGCCCTCTGGACCCTTGCAGGCTGTGCAGTCGTGGACTCTGTGCAGCCACGGCTCTTTGTTCCTGCCACAATGACTTTTGTGTTGGCTTTTGTTGTGAAACTCTTGGCTGCAGAGCTTGTGAATGCCTTTGAAAGCCTCCCATGTGTTGTAGACTTTCTCCTGAGCGTGTGCAGGGAGTTGGATGGGCTGGGGGAAGGAGGCTGTCCCAGAGCTGGGAGCCTCACTCAGCTCAGCTGGGTACCCAGTGATGGATGGGGAGGGTCCCGGGGCTGGGGAGGGCTCAGCCTGGCACTGCTGCTTGCAGCACTCCTCAGAGATCCAGAGGGTTGAGCAGGAGGGCTCAGCCTCTTTGCAGCACTCTCCAGAGGTCCCCACAGGTTGAGAACCTCTTTTCTATCCTTTGTGTGAACCTTTTGTAGTTTTACCAAGCATTAAGGTCTGGGTGATGTTGTAATACTTCAAACTCTTCTCATTTGCTGCCTTTCCTCATGGATTACTTCATTCAAATTTGCCCCAGTTCAGTTTTTTTGGCTCTTATGCTGCTTTTAGGTATGTGAATGTGACATGCTTTGCTTCTGCTTGTAAATAAAAAAACTGATTTAAAAAAAAAAAGGCCTGGTATTCACATCTCTGGAAAAGCCCAACTCCTAGAAAGTGGTGACTGCAGGCTGAGTAATGCTCCATTCACTCCCACTCCCTCTTCCCCCAAAAGAACAGGAAAACCCTCCTGAGCACATCTTTGATAAAAAAATCCTCCTGATGAGATTGATGTCTTGATTTTCTGAGAGACTGAGGAGATTTGGGATAATGATGGAAGCTCTGCTTCTTCAGTGAGATGTTTCAATGCCTCCAATCAAAACATCTTCTAACAATACCCTATCTTCAAGAAGAATCCATCCTTGCAAATTGGAGGCCAGTATTAAAGAGCATACTGTTGGCTGCAAAGGGTCCAAATTAAAGAAACAGACCAATATTCCTCTCTCTTTTCTCCTTTTCCAACTCTTTATAGAATTGCTGGATATTTATTGCAGACTTCACACAGCATGCAAATAGAATTAGAGTATGGGATGCTCCAAACTGGCATTTGAAATGCAGTGGAGTTTGCTCAGAAAGTGGCCTGATTGCTCTACAGATACTTTTATTCTGTCTCCTGCCTTGTGGCTTGGCATGAAACAAACATTATCTAGTCCTTGTGAAAAGTCCTGGAGTAGAGAGTGTGTCTTGGCTGAACCTGACTGAAAGGGCTGAGGAAAATCTATCCAAGAAAAATAAATTTCTGGTGGAGCAGGCAACAGAGTGTGTGACATGAATCACTTCTGGAGGGATGGGGGTGGTACAGAAAGGTGGTTTGGATTTGGCTCTGGGAAATACGGATGAAATGGGGGGATAAAGACCATTTTTATGTGTCCTTATTGACACAATTAAGATACAACCATCTCTTTGTAGCCTAAAATAATTCAGTTCTTGGTGTTTTCTCACCTCTTCTTGTCCCCATGGCTTCTCTCTCCACCTTGTACCCTGAACTTTCTGATCTTCTCTAGCTCTTGCAGGAGAGCTTCTCCCTTTTCTAGGGAGTTGGCTATCTCAGACAGGGCAGTGTTGGCTCTCATCCCAGAGGGAGTTTGATGCATTGCTTTACATTTAACTTCCTTGGCTGAGGTCTCAGCTGTTTTGGGGCAGAGCAGAGGTGCCAGCAGTGCCATGAGCCCCACAGAGCTGCTGCTGCTGTGGGGTTCCTGGGGTGCCCCAGCCCTGGGCTTATGGCTTTGCAGAGCTGCCTCCCAGGGCTGTTTGATGTAGGGAGGGAGAGGAGCTGAAAAGCCACCCCTGGCTGTCAAGGACAGGGTTCCCCAGCTGCTGCCTGGCCTCTCCCCAGCTTGGGGGGGTCGGGGTTGGCTTTCCCAGCCTGTCTGGGCTTTCCCAGCCTGTCTGTGGTTGCCTCCTGTCCCTGTCCAGCCCCTTGCTCCTGCAGGTGAGGCAGGAGCTCCCCTGTTTGCACTCACAGCAGGGAGGAGCAGTGGCAAACCTGCCACGTCTGCTTGATTCAGACCCGCATTGTCCTTGACAGGCAAAGAGCCTCCCAGTAACTCACCTTGCCAGCAAGAAACAGGATTTCATTTTAAATTTTTTTTAATTAAGAGCAGCTGAGTTGCTTGGAATCAGTGTGGTGTTTAGTGACACCCAAGGAGGATGTACTTTTGTGAGTAGAAAATGCTGCTTAATTGCTCAAGACAGCAGTTTGTTCTTTTACATTATGGAATTCCAGTCTGTGTGAACCCAGCAATGTGGCTCTGAACTTATTATTTTGATTTCTTGCTCGCTGCCTTGACATAGGAGAAAGCACCTCTCCCTTGCAGAATGAAATGCTGAATCTTTCTGTTCTCAATGAGATTAAATTAATACTGAGTTCTGGGGAGCTCTTCTACAAAGCATCAGCAGCATTCTGCTCTTCTGCAGGATTGTGTTGATCATCAAACATAAACTGAAGGACTGTGGCAACATAAAGCTGTGTAAGAGCCCAGCAAAAAGCTGGGAAATGCTGAAGGGATAACTCAGGTATCAGTGGGAACAGAAGCAGGCTGCAGGAATCCCGAGTCACAGAAAGAAATGTAATTGACTATATGTCTCCCAAACAGCAGCTGAATCTGACTGTTCCAAAATAAAAATGGTTTTGTTTTCTCTTTCACGTGTGACGTGCAGTCCTTTTTTTAGCTGCTTGTGTTTTTTAAGCCATAGGGAATTGTGAATGACTTGTGTGAATTTATAGTGAGTTTTGAAAGGCTTGAAAACATTTTGGAGTGTGTGTGTGTGTAGGTACACACTCTGTGCGTGGTATACAACCAGCATTTTAAAGAAGCCTCTGTGTTGATTTGGATCCCAGCAGTTTGAGGCCCTTGCTCTCATCTCTGTAGTTACAGCTATGGTTAAGTTTGGCTGCAAGGAGGAACTCTGCAGTCTCTTTTTCAAGGCAATCTCAGTATAATTTTATTAAAGCAGGTTTTAGGACAAGCAGGAGGTGAGGTGTAGGTCACTGGGTAAAAGCAAGTGTGTTTTGAGAGTTTCAATATGAAATCTTAATGCATGTGACAAGTTTCTCGTGGTACAAGCACACCACCAAAAATACCACCTGCTTTATTTCATGGAACCACAGAAGGCTTTGGGTGGGAAGGGACCTCAGAGCCCACCCAGTGCCACCCCTGCCATGGCAGGGACACCTCCCACTGTCCCAGGCTGCTCCAAACCCCA
>JAYDZK010001230.1:0-12709 GCA_034509185.1 Euphonia xanthogaster
CTGAGAAATGGTTTGATCCAGCCCTTCCCAATCCAGGCTGGAGCAGCTCTGTTCTAAAGGCAGCCCAGGGATGACACTGAGGTAGCAGTGGTGCAGGCAGCTGCAACTGCTTGCATTGAGGAACTACAGAAGACAGGGATTAACACCTTGTGGGGATGCAAAAAGCACAGTGGGAGAGGGAAAGACAGAGAAGGCAAGTAAAAAGGTGAGATTTGAGGCAGCAAGGGGTGGACCTGGTCAGTGACGAGCCAGCACAGCCCCCCACAGTGCCCAGTGCCAGAAACTCTGCAGCTTCACCAGGTATTTATCAGGAATGTTTCTCTGACAGTGTTGGTGGGGTTGGTTGACATTTTCCAACACTCCCAGGTGACTCAGGTCACATCCCCCATTTTAAATTGAAGCAGGTGCTCAGGGTGACTCTGCTTGTGTTTCTAATGCCACGTGAGGGACACAGTTGAGCTGTGCCTGCCTGTCACCCTGCTGAGCTGCAAGTGCTCCCCACACAGTCAAACATGACCAGGATGCTCCATTCCCAGGCAGGCATTCAGTGCCTGTAATGACCTGCTCCCCAAAGAATCAGTGTCTTTAGCTTTGTAGCTTGTTATCTAAGGCTGGGTTTCATTTCTGGATGAGGGGCAGTCTCATCATAACCCCTCAAGAGATCCCTAATCATCTACCCCACTGTCTTTAGTTTTAATGAATGCTTTGAGGCAACTTCCCTCAAAGGACCATGGTGCCCAGACAATGCCATTTTTCACTCTAAGGTAGAAACCCTCAGGGAGGCAGGGATAAGAGATGATGTGATGAACAAGGTCTGCTGTCAAGCAGTACAGAACCCATAAGGGACATGTTGCAGGAGAAAAGTCAAAATGAGTAACAAGTGTCACAAAAAAACAAGAGTGACGAATCCAAGGTGTCCACTGAAAGCTGACCCCTGGGAAAAAAATCGTCCTGCACTAAAGGAGTTGTTTCAGAAAAGAAGGAAAAGGAAGGTAACAAGATGTTCAGCATCAGCCCAAACACTAAGTAGCTCTTTCTCTGGTGTTGGGACTTTCTGGGGATCTGCCAGCACAGTGCAAGGGAGGAAGGTGAGGAGCAGAGAGCAGCTCCTGCAGAGTCAGGACCCATCCCAAAGCAGAGGGGCCAAAAGGGCCACCAGCAGCACTGTGGGAGCTGGGTTTAGAAGCCCTTCATCAAGGTGGACATCACCTCAGGCCACAGAGGTCTGAGAAAGCAACTTTCACCCCAGCTTTCCTTCTCAGGGGAAACCACTGTGGGGGCTATGCAGCACCAAACTGGTGGAAAAACTATTCCCTGAGCATCCAGCCTGATTACAGCTGGTCAGTGTTATATGAACAAGGAAAATCCAGAAGTAGTCTGTTGGATCCTAGGCAAACAGCTTTGTTCTTTGCCAAGTACATACAGGACACCAGGAAGAACAGCTTCAAGGAGAGGTCAAAGGTGCACATACCTCAACCTGGTCCCCTGGCTGTCCGAACAGATTGACCAGTGGTACTTGACAGGAAGTGAGCTGCAGTTGGTCATCTCCAGAGAATGTACTTCTTCAGTGCCACCCACAAGGCAGCCAAACTCCAGGGTGCTGGGCTTGATTTGGAGACTTGGGAAGTGGGCTTGTCCCCGAAGGGTGATATGGGACACTGGGGAGATGTTAGGGAGGCAACGGGTCTTGGTGTACGGAGAGCCTAGGAAAAGGACACAAGTGTCCATTTAGGCACCAATTATGTCATGACTCCTGGTGTGAATATACTGGTAGGATGAAAGTGTGATTGGAGTTTAGATCTTTATTATCTGAACTACAGCTCAGCAAGCAGCTGCATGAGGAATTAATCAACACTGAGTTCCCTTTGACCCTGATTCCAGACTGCAGCCTTGAAAATGCCCACTCTTATTGCTGCTGAACACTGCAAGCTTCTCTCTCTCTGATGGGGAGGAGCTCCCTCACCTGCCCCAAACCAGCACCAGTTATTTCTTAGTGATGAGTGTGTACCCAGACTGAGCATTTACTCTGAAAATTCAAGCTGTAAAATTCTCTGTTAAGTCTGCCAACACTCCCGTTTTCAGGATATATAAACATGAGTTCACACCTATCCTGGCCACTGTGATTGCTGCTGCCTTTCTTGTTTCATTTATTCAAAAGGCAACTTAATAAGTGCCTCAGTGGTGATGCAGATTGGGGAAGAAGCAGCTCAGGAAAGGCAATTCATTTTCTTAAAAAAGTTAATGAACTTCATTGTTATGGGTTTAGCCTTCATAGTGAATGTTCCCCTTGGTCTGGGAAGGGATATAGGGGCTTTGGGGTGAGCTTTTCCATTCGGGGTTTTTTGGGAGCTGTGGCGTGATGCCATGGGCAGTTGTGAAGTCAGACATGAGGTTTGGCAGGGAGTGGAGCTTCCCTTCCTCCTGCTCGGGGATCGAAGGTTGGCCGGTGCTGCTGCAGGAGGTTGTGTGCTTGGCCCCGGGACTGCCCTGGCTGCAGCTCATTGCTGGGATCGAATCTGCCTGCCTGCCTGCCTTCCCTGCTGGTGCCAGATGGAAGGGAATCACTGCCCTGCCAGAGCCCACAGCTCCTCCTCCCTGTGATCATAACTACACCAGAGGGGAAAAACACTACTTGGCAGGTTGGAAACATCTGTTACTGCATTGTTGTCTGTGCTGTCCTGATATAGTCTAATAAAGTACTGTTATTCCTTTCCCCATATTTTTTTTGCTTGGAAGCCCTGTAATTTCAAAGGTATAATGATTTAGAGGGAGTGGGTCATCTTTCCATTCCAGGAAGATTCCCACCTTCCTTGGCAGACATCTGTCTTTTAAACCAGGACAGAGTCACCAGACAATACTGACTTCCTATTCCTTGATTCTATTTGATCTCACAATGACAAAATGCTGCCTGAGGCACCCAGCAGCCCTGGAGTTCACACCCTGAAGAGGCTGCTGTGGCAGACCATGGGTGACGGATGCTTTTATGTTCAAGTGCTCCATTTTGGAATGCACAGATCCCTCACGCTCTGTCCAAGCCCAGGGAACACTCACCAAAAGAGATGTCACTGAAGTTGAGCTTATCCACCTTGAAGTGTGAAGTCTGTCCAGTGACACTGCCCCTGGTTGGCAAGGACAGAGGAGGAAATGGCTCTGTTAAAGGAATTGCAAAGGTCCGGCTGTCGTAGCTCGGGGGCGTAAAACCTGGGCTCAGGGCACCCTGGGTTTCAAATCAACACAGCACCATGTGCTCAGCACAGTGCCCATGTGGACAGGAGGCAGCTCAAGCCAAGTGGCCAGCAGCCAACAGCCAGCGATGGGGCTTTGGGCACAGGGCAGGCAGGAAAAGCCCCCGAGTTGCTGGTGGTCCCATGAAGGATACTGAACACACACCCAGACATGGCTCCGTGCCTCAGTTTCCCCATCCGTAATGTGATGGACAGAAAGGTGTCCCCACAAACTTCAGTAAGACTTCAGTTGGGCTGGGTGTCACAGATGGTGGGAACTGCGGCTGGGGGGGTGGTTCAGATTTAATCAGCTAGGCTAGAACTCAGCAGTAGTAGCACGCCGGGGGTGGGGGGGGGGGGTGGGGTGTGCAGTTTTTCTTTCCCCCTCCTTGATGGTTGTGGGTAACTTTTACAGGGGTAAAATCTCGGTACTGACCCAGGATTGCTCACAGGGCCCAGCAAGCTTGGCTGGGTTCTGTGCTGGGGAGGGATGCAGTAAGTAGTCAGATGTTAGTAAGGCTGATTCTATCTAGCTCTGCGGTACCCTCCTCTCTTTGTTCGGTAGCTGATGTTGAGGGCCAGCAGGTGGCCCGGGAGAAGGAGGCTCAACCCTGTGGCAGGGCTGGCCAGCCCAACCCCGTGGCAGGGGCCGCCCAGCCGTGTTACGTCACTCTCGGGTTTTTTTTTGTCTTTTAACATGTGTTTTTCACAGAGGCGTGTCTAGTTTTTTAGTGGTTGGAAGCTTTGTATTACTTCCTTAAATGTCTCTCATGTAAGACCATGACACCAGCCTTTCCAGCCACAGGTCCCCTGCTTTGCTACTTCTGAGCTGAAACTGGTGTTCCCATGGAGGAGCTTTCTCAGGAGATTTTGACCCGCACAATCATTACAGACAGAGTTTTGAAACATGAAGCCAGGGAAGCCCCAAACATCCTCTGAAAAGAGCAGCAACAGTTCTACAGAGTGGACAGATGAATCCCAGAGGAAAAGACCAGCTCGTCACCAGTGCACCAGCTGGCACAGCCAGGAGCAATAGCTTTATAAACAACCAAACATGGGTGTCCTGAATCTTCCACACCACATCACCTGTCCTTGAACTCAGCAGACAGACTCCAAAAGTCACCAACATCCACTGAAATCAGCACTTGAAGCTGCACAACACTCACAAGTTTATTTCATGGTTGATGCCAATCAATGCCCACTCTGCCTTCTGGTTAAAAATCAAGGACCACAAGTGAACTGTGCCCTCTACTCTATTCACAGGACTGGCCCTGGCTCTGCTCTACACATTTCAACAAGAGACACCTGCCCTTGCTCAAGGAGAAAGCTGCTTATGCAATAACATCCCATGACCAGTTTGGGGGATGGACAGAGGAGAATCAATTATTTGATGGTGAAAGGTTCCCTCTTGATTTCCAAAATAAAAAAGCAGCACTTTTCCTCCAAACACAAAGCCAGCATAATTGTTTCTCTGCTATGGGCAGACCTACTCACCACTTTTCTCTTGCTAAGTAATAACTTTCTTGTTCTTTTTTATCCGTCTCCCTTACCTCATTGGTATAATTGACTGCAGATTGCTTTCATTTCTTTACTGCCTTGACCCAGTGCCTCCCAACAGCAGCAGCCCAGCTCCAAAGCGGCAGAGCAGCCAGCATCAGTGCTCCTGCTTCCATTACATTATCCTTTGGAGCACATGGCTCATGCTAGAAGGGCCAAGCCCAATGCTGCTGTGCTCCTGAGGACTGAGCTCTGCCTCCCCTATTATTACCCCTTCTCCCTTTTGCAGAATTATCTCTTGCAATGGCACCAGCCCGTGGGATGACACCCAAGTCCTTGGGACAGTTCCTGCTGCACAATTCCCTGACTCCCACATCAGCCCTTTGCTAGCTGTGGAAAGGAGGCACCAGAGCACTCTGTGCACAAGAGCTGGGAGCACAGCTTGTCCCCCACAGCCAGGCCATGAGAGGTGAGGGGAGGCTGCTGCTGCCCATCTGGCATGGATTACTAACGGAAGTTTTAATTCTGCTGCTGGTGCAGAATTACCCAGGCTGGCCCATCTCCAAAGCCCTAGGGGCCTTGCTGGGTGTTCAGGTGGGACATCCCAGAGCAGCTGCTGCCCAAAGCTGATCCATCCCACTGCCTTCCATGGTCATTCCAGCTCCTGGGTACCACACAGAGCAGCAGGCATCCTCACACTAAGGCAATTCCGGGATCAAAGCAGAGATTAAGACCTCAGGAAACACCTTTTTTCTCTCCTTGACTCCAAAATGAGGTAGGTGGGGGATGTCCCAGAGACAGCTACAGATGTGCCTACCCAGCTCCCAGGGTCCTTACTTGATTGTCAGGATGGCAGGCGTAGGAGATCCAGCCACACTGAACTGGAATTCTTCCTCAAACCTCCCCAGTATGGTGGCACTGAAGGAGATCAGAATAGTCTGGATCCCACCTGGTGCAATGATGCCCTTCTTGGGTGCAAACTTGAAGCAGTAGCCCATGTTTGTGGTTGAAGGGATATAGGTGAAGGGAGCATCAATAGGTCCTTGGTTAATCAGTTTCACCTGCGGCAGCAAGAAAGCAAAATGGAAATACATGTGGACTCTTACCTTCTTGTGAGTTACTGTCTAATGATGCAACCCAGAAAAAACAGAAGATGCTTTGTGCTGCTGAATGGCATAAGTCAAAAAAATACAACAGGACAAGTTCTGGCTTTGAGTTTTCATGCAAAGCCATGGTAACTCCACATAACTGGAGTCCATAACCCTGGGGTTATCCCATGGATACAGAGCAGTGCACTTCTGCTCAGCATCACCAAGCTCATTGAGACCTGGCCCTGAGAGCAACGTGGGCTGATTGCAGCTGCGTAGTGAATCACCACAGAGCTGCTGCTGCCCCAGTTAGCACAGCTCCACCAGTACCATCTATTCATTCACCTTTTCCCATACCATGAAAACAATACATTGATTATGAGACATCAGCATCAAAATGTATAGACAGCAGCATCTTTTGGTAAGAAAACTCAGCATGTCTTTCCCTTCCACAGCCAAGCTTTTGAAAGTGTCTGGTATGATGTGGTGCCTCATTTTCTACCTCTTTCAGTTGGTCACCCTCTTTTTTCTTTTTTTTTTTTTTTTTTTGCAAACTTGACACTACTGGGGAGGAGGCAAATAGGTAGAAAAAGTCCTTTGCTTTATTCCCAGGAACACCTTTGTCTTTCTACAGCCACAGATGCACCAAGGCTGAAGTGTGGTGAGGGACTGGTCAGCAAGGGAAAGAACTCCCAAGCCCTTTGCAAGGGCCAGCATTGAGCCAGGAGGCTGGATGGCTTTCCTGTGACTTCCCGGAGTAAGCAGGAGACACTTGACTGGAAACTGTTTGCAGTGGACTGAAGCTCAAACGCAGCCAGTTCTCAGCTGCTTCTGAACAGCCCAGTACAAAGGTGTCTTGTGTCTGGCACTGCCACAAAAGCCTCTGAACATCCCTCTTTGACCCAGTGTTGGTTTCATGTGCCAAGAGGTTGTTTTGTAGGAAGCCTCCCAGCTGATCCCCAAAGAAGGGACTGGACTTCATGAACAACAGACACACTTTTCAGATTCCCCCAGATTTGACCAGTACATCAAATATTCCCTGCTCACAACTGCCAGGTCCACCAGGCTTGCTGCTGCCTCAGGAGACATCAGGATCCATCCCAACCCCTGCTGCTCACCTCATAGACATGGGGGGTGTTGACAAAAATGTTTCCAAGGTTCAGTGTATGAGAGCTGAGTTGAACCAAGGGTCCTTGGCCTTCCCCTCTGAGGTGCAGGGGCAGCCTGATCTCACGGCCTGGGGAGAGATGTCCATTTCAGTACAACTATTCCCTCTGTTACACTGTATTTTCCAGGCTGCCTCAGTGCTAGTCCCTGACTATGAGCTGGATGCAAGCAGCTCCTGATGCTGCAGGAGAAGATATGGACCCTTCTCTTCCCTCAGGAGATATCCCTTGGGGCTGACTTGCAGTTTCTAAACCAGCCCATTCCTTGGGCTGGTTTCTGTTTTTAGACACCAGTTTGCTGAGTTGAAAACATCTCTGATGTCCTGTAGTGACAGGCCAAGGTGTAATGGGTATAAATTGAAAGAAAGGCAATTTAGGTTAGATATTAGGAAGAAATTTTTTACTGTGAGGGTGGTGAGACACTGAAGCAGGTTCCCCAGGAGCACTGTGGAGGTTCCAGCCCTGAAAGTGGTCAAAGCCAGGCTGGATGGGGCTTGGAGCTATCTGGTCTAAGGGGAGATGTCCCTGACCAGAGGCCTTTAAGGTCCATTCCATCCTTAACATAGTATGATTCTGTGGTTTCCTTTCCATGCACCTGGAGCAGCTTTGAAATCCATTCAGTGAAGGCACAAAGCTCATACAGAGTTCAGCAATTGCCAAACTACCTGGCCCAGTAGCACAGGACTTTGTTGCCAAAGTCCTCACCTTCTGACACTCAGCACTGTGCTCTGTTTCCACAGACAGAGCTGCAAGGGGTCAATTCCCACACAGAGACATAAGCAGGTGCTGGCCAAGGGTGCTCCTTCTACAGACAGCCTGGGCTCAGCGGGGCTCAGCCACCTCTGCTCTGCTGCTGTCTGGGCACTGGGAGGTGATCCAGGCTCAGGGAGCCCATTTCTAACTCAGCTCCTACCACCTGATGATGGATCCATGTCAAATGGACCCATCCTGGAGGTCAGTGGTCTAGAGGGGCTTAGTGCTTGTTCACTAAAGCCGTTCTGCTCTGTTGCTCTCTGGCCTTCGAGGAAATGCTGGCAAAGCCATGGTGTGAAAACCTCTCCCTGCACTGCCTGGGTTGTTCTGGGATCAGTAACCCAGACACAGGATTCTGAGCCCTGGCCTTGCACGGGAGACTCCCTGGAAGCTGCAGGGCCAAGGAGGATGTGCCAGCACTGCCCTGCTGACCAGGGACTCTTCCCAGCAGTTCCGTGGGAGCCCAGGGGGCTCAGGCTTGCACCATGGCTTCACTGAGGGTGAGAGAAGCAGGGGAAAGGAGCTGCACCTGAGATGCTGCAGTAAGCCACACTTAGATACTCCAGTGTTTCCAGGGGTTTGAAGGTCACCTTGATTTCGGCCAAACAATTTGGCCCGATTTCTCCCTCCTACAACAGAAAGAGGCAGCAAAACACTTATCTTCAAACTTCACATTTCTTGTTTTCAACCACAGTCCTGTAAGCCTTTCTTTAGAGCATCAGTGAGGAGTGAACAACACAAGGAGCCCAAGGAAACACTCCAAACCCAGCTCAACACACTGCTGGAAGCTCTCAATGCTCAGCTGATCAGCTCCCACTCTCCACAATATTCCTACTGCTCTGACACAAGCTCTTGGTCACATCATGCTGCTGTCAGCTACAGTGGGATGCAACTGCCACTGTGCACTGGTGGCTCTTCACAAGAAGAGAATATGATCCCTTTCCTTGGAAATAAAAATATTAGTTTAACCTGTTTTGAAAGAAAGCAGAGGCTGGCATTATTCTAGGGTTTACTCCAAGATGAGAAGGGATGTTGCACTGTGCAGACACCAGGCATTCATCGTCTCTCACAATGCCAGTACTCAAAATCAGGGCTCTGGTTGAAACCAGCAAACCACGTGGTGGTTTGCTTGCACAAAGAGAAAAGGAAAAGGTTCTCTGTCCCTGTTCCTGTGTGCAGGAGAACTCAAAAGGCCCATTTCAACCTTCCACCCTTGTGTCCAGGCTCACAGAGAACACTGGAAGGGACACTCAGAAATAGTGCAAGGCATGGTTACAGAAGGGGATTGGCCTTTCTGTGATTAACCTTGAACTGAATTTGCCCTCATTTTCACAGCCAACCATTGCAAGCTTCAGGTCAGAGTGTGACCTGGCAGTGCTCCAACACCCTCTGCTGAACCCCACGTGTTGGGGGAGCCCCTACCTACAGTAACTGCTCCCTGTGGACACTGCAAGGACATGTACAGAGTGCCCTTGAGCTCGAGCCCTGGCAGCAGAGCTGGGCTTTGTCAGGCTCCCAGCCCTGCCTTGAGCCTGCAGGGCAGAAATGCTTTTAGCATTTGGCATTTTTAGGCGAGCTCTGCAGGTGCACCAGAAAGTTGATGTCCTCCCTCCCAGCACATCAAGCCAGCTGAGGATCTGCCCAGTGACCGCATCCAGGGGTAGAGTGGGTGGGAGGAGAAAGAGGGGGAGGAGGAGGAGGACGAGGAGGAAGAAGAGGAGGAAAATGGGGTTCTCAGCTATCACTCACCATTGGCTCAATGAAAAAAATGTCATCGGAGAACAGCATGAGGTCTTGGTGCAATTTTGCCATCTCCCCAGGGAGCCTCAGGAGGGCAGTGTGATCTTCACTAGAGCCCTTCTTCCCTGTTTCTCTCTCCTCCATTGATTTTTCCAGCCACAGCTCTCTCCGTGTCCGCAGGAATCGACGCTGCCTGCAGCCACAGGAGAGACAAAGCCAGCAGATGGTTTAAGAAGCCACATATTTGCAGAGAGAAGTGTGAATGCAGGAGAGCAAAGCACTTGGGGAGGAGCAGCAGTGTGATAGATGAGTAATGTGATGATTTATCAAAAAGCAGGGCGCCCCAAGGCAGGGAATGATCGGCACCTGACTCCAATGATTCAGAATGCTGAACAATTGCTCTATTAAACTATATTAGATTACATTATACTATACTATATTAAAGATACCTACTATACAACAATGAATACTAATGAATACTAAAGAAAACTCGTGACTGTCTCCAGACAGGCAGGACACAGCTTTTTCCAGTTGGCCAAGGAAATAAAACAATCCTCAGCAGAATCCAACTGACAAATCACTTCAGCTAAACAATCTTGCTAACACGTGTGCAAAAACAACAGAAGCAGCAAGTAGAGGTAAGAATTGTTTTCTCTTTCTTCTCTCTGTGCTTCTCCAGGAAAAAAGCCCTGAGAGACAGAATTATGTGTTTCTGTTCAGAGAATGTGAATGCCACAATGATTGACTCTCACAGTTAACAGACAAATATCATGTATAGAGGTTAAGAAAATTTTTTTTTACCCCCTGAGTTGTTATCAAGGGACAGCCGGGGTTGGGATATTTGGGAGGGTCGGC
Source organism: Euphonia xanthogaster (assembly GCA_034509185.1). NCBI lineage: Eukaryota > Metazoa > Chordata > Aves > Passeriformes > Fringillidae > Euphonia > Euphonia xanthogaster. The sequence continues at coordinate 10,324 of JAYDZK010001230.1, forward strand.
TTGTCACTACAGCGACATCTGACCTCCAATCACAATTTGAGGAAGTAAACTCCACCACTGGACAGTGAAGAAGGAGTCAATGGACAGAATTTTGGGAGGGGCTAAAGGGTTAAAAGGTGAAACCTCCATTGTGTGGGTGAGCACATGGTGGGGAGAATCCTTTGCTCCCGGCGCCATAACATTTTCTCTATTCAGTCTTCTGTTGTATTTTTGATAAGGTTTAATAAACCTTTCTAAACTTTTGAAAAGGGAGTGGCTATTTCTCACAAGCAGCAGCTCCCCAGCAAGGGCTGACCCCAAGCCATGGGGGTCCCAAATGGATCAGAGGATAACTTGGTGTTCACTGGCCCAGCAGGTGGTTTTACTTCACACCTGCAAGCTCAGGAGAGGTTTCCAAAGCCAGCGTCCCTCAAGAGACCCTCCTGGCTCAAAGCCTCTGCCAAAACCCAGGGAGAATCCACCAGCCACTTCAGGTGGCTTTTCCTACCACTGAGCTGCTGGGGAAGGCAGATAAAGATCATGGAGCAGGACTTCCCTGGGAAGGGGAGACGAAGCTGGGTTGCAGCTACGTGTTACCAGCACTGTGAAAAATGCATATTATATCATTGGCTCTTTACAAATAATAATATGAATACTATATGTGTTATGTTGGAAAGTTATGTTGTATTAATCCTTTTTTTGTAGTGCTATAATAATCTTTTTAAGTAGTGTGGTGAATATAGTTTTAGGCTACAGAAACTATGTGATGTGAGATACTTTTTCTAACTAGCTCAAGGAGAGATAACAGCAACGAGACACCAAAAAACCCAAGAGAAGAAATATTGCCTCCTTATCAGGAAGAACCAAATATCGAGGGACCAAGATGATTGATTTACAAGATGAGGGAAGAAGTTGACAATAACCATAAAACACCCTTTGTTTGAAAAGAATGCTTGCATCATGTATTAAATATATGAATATGCAACAGGCTATTGCTTTTAAGAGTGAATCCTTTGCTAGCAAAGTGTGTTCTGTGGCAGAGCACCCAAACGTCTGTAATTCTTTGCTTTTTTAGTGTCCTTTATTGTCCTAACTTAAATTGTCCAAATTCTTATTACTCTAATTTTATTACTATTTTTATAACTATTTTATTACTATTAAACTTTTTAAAAATTTTAAAACAAGTGATTGGCATTTTTCACAAGCATCACTCTTTGTTCCTTCCATTTTGGACCTGCCCTGTTCCCTACTCTGCCTTTCACAAGAGCATCCCAGAGCACTTCCAAAGGAAATGGATGAATTCAGGCACCGCACCCCTTCAGAGTGACATTCAAGGTTTTATATGCATGAAAACAGAGGCTCTGAGAGGGGAAGGGACTTTGTTGTGCAGGAGGGAGACAGCAAACTCCTGGAGAGACCTTTTCATGCTCCAGAGCTTTTTGGCTCCCATCCCAGTGCATGGCAGTAGAATGTCCTGAGAGGGAAAAGAACCTGCACTATCTCCTCTCATTAAAACCTCCTCTCTGCTCTGACATCTCAATAGCTGCTCTGACAACAGGACAGTGGCCTTGGAGCTACAACCATGCCTAAGACTGGAAATAAAGAAAAACAAAATGCCCTGGTGACAGTCTAGGACACAAACTAGCATGAAAACAGATGTAATTGGAAAAAAAACCACAAAGCCAAAACCAGGCTGAAGTTTACTTTGGGGAAACCTAGTGGCTGCTGAGGGGAAAGTGGATCACCTGGGGTCCAGGCTGAGGCAGGAAAGTGGGGAAAAATGGAAATAAACAGCCCAGGGAAGTAGCCAGAGAAGGTCATGGGATTTTCTTTTAACACACAGAGCTTGTATGGAAGTCAGACACTGGGTAAGGAGATGGAGAACAGTGGAAAACCAAGAAGCCCAGGGCACTAAAGGGCCCTCTCACCAGCCATTCAGGTGGGCAAGGGTCGATCTCCTGGTCCTTTGCAGGCAATTTAAAATGGCTCTGGGGAGTGCAAGCGACCTGGCCCGCAGCAAACAGGGGCTTGCCACGGCAGCTTTGGCCCAGCAGTTTGGGTGCGGCATTTTTTCAGGTTTTGCGTGGCAGTTGGCACAAGCAGGCTGAGCAGAAAGGCTGCAGCCACCCACCCTCCTTGTGTAGTGGGTTGTGTCTTTTTGCTGGTTGTGAGGTGCTTGCCTTTTTTTTTTTTTCCTTTCTTTCTTCTTTCTGCTTTTTTTTTGTTCCCAGCTCTGGTTCACAAATGATGAAAAGCCATTGCTGCTGCTGCTGCCAGCAGGAGTGTACTAACTCAAAGAGAGCCCCCCAGGAAGGATGCAGCTGTCCAGGCCCTGGCTGCAGGGAGGGTCTGAGCCTGGTGCCAATATCAGAGGACAGTGCAAAAGACACCTGCGTGTGGTGTGAGC